>CM042149.1:64890653-64893153 GCA_023376005.1 Doryteuthis pealeii | reverse complement strand
TTAAAGAGAAAACAATTTATAACATAACATGATAGCTATGTTCCTAACATTATTTTTATAAATTGTTTTTTCTTTAACAGCATTGTGTGATGTTTTCATTCCACCTTTTCATACGCATATATTATATATATATATATATATATATATATATATATATATATATATATATATATATATATATATATATATTTACTTCATAGTTAATTGTTTTATTTTCGAAGTTTCCTCCGGACATACATATACACACAACTTCCCTTTATATATGGATAGATGTATCACAAATATCTCAAAAATTAGTATTGTTAATATTAAGGTTTGATTCAAGTTGTAAACAAGATGTGAATATGGTACTAACGTATATTTGTAGGACTCCAGCGACAATATCAATGAAAACTGTGCCACTATTAGGTGAGCGTACCATTTCTTTAATGCTTTTGGAGAGCATTATTATAGCAGTAACTGTTTATTTTGTGAGGCTATTTTTAAATATCTTAGAAGCGTAAAAAAGAAAAATTGTAAAGAACAATATAAGAAAAAAATATAAATATAAAAAGCAAATAAGGAAAATGAAACGAATTCTAGTGAAAAAGAGAGAAAGAGGAAGTGGATGAAAGAGAAAAACAAAAGTACACTGAAAAGAATGTAAGAAAAGAATGGTTAACATTTTAAAGATTAAAAATAAGAAAGAAGTCACCTGGAAAGTTGAAAGCAAGGGGAATAAAAAAGTCCTCGGGAATTTTAAGAAAACTGCAAGCTGAAAACTGATATTATAACTGATACACATAGTTCTTTATCCGCGCTAGCAAAAATATACACCGTCCGGGCACAAGTAAATAAGTTTTAATATAACTAAATATTATACTGAATTAGAAGGACTAATGAAATTGGATAAGAAGACAAGATTATTACACTCATTCTTACTTTATTCTTAACTAGCAGCAGCTACCCGGCGTCGCTTGGGTAGAGGGGGATTTTTTAAGTTAGTCTCGCATTATTATTGATTCGTGAGTTCAATCCTCGTGGGATTCCCCATTTTAAAAAAATAGACCTTGCATTGATCCAGTTACTCTAAAAAGAAATTTTAATATCTACTATCTAAAATATTAAATGAAAAAAGATCCATGCTGTTATCATTTAAATTTCATTTTCTAATTATCTTCACGAATATAAATCAAATCTCTATTATTTTTGCTCAAAAAACAATCCCTGGTGATACTTAATGTGTATGCATATTTACTTTGTCGTTAATTGTTTTATTTTAAAAGTTTCCTCCGGACATACATATACACGCAACTGCCCTTTATATATGTATGGATAGATGATTTCATGATACAATTAAATATAGGATTGATTTTAATACGTTTAAAAAGAAAATAATATTAGAATTCAATAACACCATTTAACTATTTATGAACAATTGTTTTGTTAAAACTAGTATAAAGATTATTCACATCATAAACTATGTAAACATTTATTTCTTATTATATATAACACATCTTGCAGGATTTCAGACACATAAATAACTTAAACTGTTTTGAGGCAAATCTATCACGGCTAGACCTTAATTAATCATTAATAAATAATATGCTAATTGTTAAGTTTTTAAGGGCCATAATTGGTCAGTTGATTCTAGGTAGAGAGTCCTCTGATTTGGTTCATTTGATAATCCTCTCAGGTAGACATTCCTAGGTCCCTTCGTCGCGAGTAGACTGAGAAAGAATCAGCGCTTAAGTAATAAATCAGCCACGCCAGTATGGCCAGCGATTGGCTAAGGAATAGACCACATTATCTCGCCTAGTCTATAAGTATAGGCAGGGCACTGGCACACACCTTATATACACAAACATTCCAACACTAATTAAGATTAAATAATGATTATTTAATAACCATTAAGAATATAAATGTGACGTTGGTGTTGACGTAGTTTTTGTTACATACACACATACGTATAAGCACCATTATAATAATGATTATGTAATAACCATTGAGAATAATAATTTAACTACAGGAAATATGATGTTGGTGATGACGTAGTTTTTGTTCCAGACAGACAGACAGATGATCTCTATTATAGTAAGATTCACAAACATTTTCATTTGTCAGACATGACTCTAACAATTCTTGAAAGTTAGATTTAAATCAGGCTATACAATCAATCAATCGACTGCATATTTGTGTCCTAGTTCCCTGGTTTCCCAGTCGCCTGAACTTTGTAACCCTTTTGTTCTATGCTTTTACATTCATTTATTACAGCATATGCCATTTAATATCCGTCTCTGCATAATCTCAATTATAATAAGATTTCAGAATAATATTATTAAGTATTTAGTCTATAATAACTAACCTTGGTTAGAAAACCGGTCTAGGAGAAGGAAAACTCTGAATTCAAACTTGACAAACTCTGCTTAAGAAATTGACCATGTCTCACTTCCTGAGAATGGTTTGGCAAATATGTATACTATGGAAACATCTATTTCTCAATGACATATAAGATTTTAAC
>CM042149.1:64858153-64885653 GCA_023376005.1 Doryteuthis pealeii | reverse complement strand
ATCCTTACAAAATATGAATATGAGAACACTCATAACGTAAAGTTGTATTTAAAATTCTACATGGGTACCAGCATTCGCCACCAGCCTCTCAAGACGCTCGGTTATCGCATCAACTGATTTTCCCAGGAAATTTTTAGGAATGGGAGAAATAAATTCTCGTGTTCGTCCTTCAAATTCTTCAAAAGTCATTGGTTTCGTAGAGAAGACGTGCTCGTTCAACCAACCCCAATTAAAAAATGTTGTAGAGTGTTAAATCAGGGATTCTGGTCGGCCACTCATGCAGACCACATCTACCCATTCATCTCCCAGGAAAATGGGGATTCAGCCATTCATGAACAACGATAGCAAAACGTGTAGGAGCTCCATCTGGCATAAAAATCAAGTCTTCAATTTTCTACAAAGTACTGACAAATATTGCCTGTAAAATATAATAAATCGTTTAAAATAGGTCGATACATTTAAATCCCCTGTATATTTAGAACTGAAGTAAAAAATTAAAGTGTGCCTTAGGGAAAAAATGAATAATTAAATCTACAAAGAAATATACACAGATCATTTTTTGCAGCTGCCAAAAAACACCCCTCATCATTCAATCGTTTAAAAAGGTTATTGCTTCTAAAATGATTTATAATGCAAAGGATGTCCATAACAAAAATATCATCCAATAAAAAAAGAATCATACGAAAAATAAAGAACCATACATGATTAATCCAAATATTTTCCACCATTTCCCTTATATTTATTTAAACCAATTTTTTTTTTACATTGAAATCACGCACGTTTAGCGTAACGTTTATATTCGAAAAACATGCAGTCGGTGAACTGACTCCAAATGTTGCATAGGCGTACACACACACACACACACACGCACACGCACGCACACACACACACACACACACACACACACACACACACATAATATATTATATATATATATATATATATATATATATATACAATCAAATACCAAATATTATGGATTTAATATTCCCTAACTAAAATTTCATGCTTACTTGCAATCATCAGACGGTCAAAATCATAAGATTAAAAAAATGGTGGCTTGTTTAGCGTTTATATAACGTGAAACGTGTTCACGCAATGGAATGTAATAACGCTAAACTTATATTAAAACAAAAAACAAACAAGCTTAGGTCTTAATGCACGTGGTGTCCATATATATATATATATATATATATATATATATATATATATATATATATATATATAATATATAATTGACGACATATATTATATATAGTATAATTATTACCTGTATACCCGTGGTTGTACAAAGATATAAATATCTGGGATACGTACCTTCTTATCATATTAGTAGATCTGAATGGTTGTTATCCAATCTTCTATGTTTCTCTAGCTTACATCTTAGCTAAGTCTTATCTCTCGGCTGGTAGATATGCTTTTTAGCTTGATCTATCTTTGAGTCTGCTCAGGGGGTTATTCTGGGAAGTCTTCAGTACCTTTGTTGGTTGTTTGTTCTTAGTTAATGAACCCAAGAGCTCTTTAATATTTTTAAGATCCAAAACAACAAACGCGCGTGTGAGAATCTAGTGTCAAACGGCAGATCGCCATTGCGACTCTCTTGTTAAGTTCCTAACTAAACATCTGACTTCTCTGAACTAACTTTCACACGAATCGCTGTCATCAGAAGAGAGGTCAAACGTAGGTAAAACTTACGGGAGTTAGGAATTTTAGAAAAGGGTCTAGACAGTTAAAGTAACGACTGAAAATTCAAGGCTAGCAATACGGCCTTGCCGAATGGGGGGGGGATTTATCAAGCATACTTTTCTTTCATCGATTTAGAAATACCACTCCAAGTTTTTTTCTTTTTGTGATACCTGTCCAAAAGGATTGTGCAACACCGGTTATAAATTGGGTTATATTTACTTGTTAGCAAGTGTCTGAGTTTTTTTTTCTTGATGAAAACTAGATGATGCGTTGACGTCCAGATACGGACGTCTTCGCATCATCTCGTTTTCGTTTCTGCCTACTTTCTTCGAAACCCTCTAACGCAACAACATTATTGTAAAATATTTATTTTTATTACCAGTATCGATCCCAAAACAAGAGCTGACAAACGGTGAATGAGCTCAAGGGGAGCCAACGGCCAGCCACATCGATAGTAATAGGTTTAAGGTAAATGGGTCTTCTTACCCTTGGACTTCACTACTTAAATGTCAAATCCTCACTTCTTGAAGGTCAAATATTCATTACTTAAATGTCAAATCTTAGAGAATGTATTTTTCAAGTTTAAATACGATTCCAATTTGTATCTATTCACAGTGAACTGTTGAATACATGTATTTAGCTTTTGTATTTATACTAATGTCATTCAATACATTAGTTGAATATTACATGATGAATTGACTGTTTACAGTTGCACCTTTTTTAAGGAAATAGATAGTCAGGAATTCTTTCATGTCCCAAGAATACCTGACCATTTTTTCTAACCGTTGTGTCCGTGAGCGTCAATGTCTTGCTACTCCATGGACTGTCTTTCCGGTTCAAATTCGTTGTAGCAAACCCATGTTTAACCAATGTATAAATATTTTTTGCTAAAGAATGTTTCTCCTTTTACATCTCAAATCATTCGATGAATTAGAAATGGCTATCACTTTTCAGCTACACAGCAACAAAACTATTGATGGCAGACTGTTGGGATATTTTTGTATATAAGCAGTGCTGCAATCCACCACTTAAATTTATAAACTAAGCGTGGTCATGCGTTTTAAAACTGAGCCAATCAAAAACCCGAATACGTGGTTGGTTAACTAATTAATCGGCTGATATTAACAGACGACCATTTTCACTCATTAAAGAAACACTTGCAAGACCAAGGAGCAACAAGGAACAACCAACGGATTATACCCAGTAGTAAGGGCCACTATGAAGTAACCAAAGGATTCTTCACTAGGAATTGTGCTCTGCGTAACACAAAGGATATCCACTGGACAGCGCTCTTGCTTGAAGCCTAAGGATGGACACAAAAATCGTAACAGATACATCTAACCAAGTCCTGAACAACATCTTTGATTTGCCAAGATTTTCAATACGCGCATATAACATATTTTGGGCGATAAATAAAAAATCAGATTGAAAAGAAATAAAATTAAACGAACACCTATTCAAATGCCTGGATCTTGTCAGATCTTCTTTGATAAAGTACTTAGATTGCTTATTGTACCTGTTGTTGCTTAATTAGTCACTCAATCAAGTACTGAACAGAGACATTGCTGCTTAACGTTGATGACCTAGCGGGAACTGGTGCTTTCAGTTTGGAGGAACTGAATATTAGAGAACAAATAGGGTTTTATAGACCCCAGCACTGTTAAAATCAACTAGAAAACTTATAAGAATCCTGAAGAACTGTACAGATTTGCTGTCACTCAGAGAATTAGAGCTGGTGTAAAAAAAAAGTCACCGCTAGAAAAACTAGACTAAAAATTAGAGTGTTTATTTGGTTTTGTTTTGTTTTACGGCATATCAACCTCAGTGGGTCATTTAATGCCGATAATAGAGTGTTTGAATGAAATAATCTTTCTAATAAAAAACAGTAAAAAATATGAACAAAATATTTTGCTCTTTCTCAAAAAGTCCCTTTATGACCGTCGATCGGCACGTGTGTTACGTCGGCCTTGGCCACGGCTATCCCGTCCAGTACGAGAGGAACCGCGGGAACGGAGCAACGGTTCACGTGCTCGCTCGAACGAGCGGCGGTGCCAAGCTGCCTCTGCGCGATAACGGCTGAAAGCCTCTAAGCCGAAACCGCGACCGGTGTCGCTACGGTATTACGAAAGGCGTCTCTTTTCGTTCCGCTGGAGCCTGCCATAGGGGTCGTCTGAATAAACCTCGTAGAGCTGTAACACTTGTCTAACAAAATTTGATAATATATCCTGGGTATGACCTTAAACTGCATCAGTTGTGACGTTCCAATTTTGCACCTCAGGGGAGGATGGAATACACCTTCATTGCTATTACTCAACTCTGACCCGGATTGGTGGTAACTGTAAGGGCCCCGTATGGTTGGCATCCTTCCGTCTACAAGAGACGATGGAGTAGTGTCAAGGTTTTTTATTCATATTTTTTCTTAACTTGAACTACATAGCCTGGGCGTGTTTATATGGAGGATGAGCTGTTGCCCATGCAGCAATTGCTCCCTCTCCACACTGCCGCTGTGATACAAAGGAAAGTTAAGGGACCAATGCAGTTTGGCAACGGTAGTGTCGCAGGAGTTGATGGGTAGCACTGGATTTCAGCATCATACAACCTTAGGGACTCCGGCTCCTGATTTATTTTCGGGGTTTACTCCATATATATACGTATATATATTATATATATATATATATATATATATATATATATATATATATAATATATATACAATATATATATATATATATATATATATATATATATATATATATATATTTGGGAATAAAAGGCCTTAAATACCATGGGTATCGTGGTTATGGACCATTTCCACTCGCGAGTATGCTCACGAGCTTCTTCAGACCACTGATATATTTATTTAGACAGGCACATGGTCAAACTCATTTTATATTCATACATTTAACCTCCTTCATTCAGGGGTGGTCATATTGCATTTTTTTCTTTATATATATATATATAGACTGCTCATCTACTAGGATTCAATCCTTAAGCATCACAGATCGCCTACCACGGTCAACAGGTGGGCCCCATTGGTGGGGGGTCTTAACCCTCTGAGAAGTGCAGTCGGCGTATTATAAAGCCCCAGTCGACAGGGCGGTGATTTCTTTTTGGAAATGCTACGTAAACATTATATTTTTCGGTTGCTTTTGTAGCCTCATTGCATATTCTTAATTCGCAGAGCATAAAAGCATATGTACTCTGTAAACACATATTTTCAAGGGTCAAGTTAGTAACAAAGTTAATTGAATCAGGCTATAACTACATGGCGTACTCGTTTAACATTGCTCAAACAATAACGTGCATGTATTGTTATCTTGTACGCAATTTAGAATAACGAATATATCATTCACTTAATCTCAATTGGACTTGTGTGTGTGTGTGTGTGTGTATTTGTGAGTGTGTGAAGCACATACTCACAAATATACATACTTATATATATATATATATATATATATATAATATATATATAGTATATTTGTGAGTGTGTGTATATATATATATGTGTGTGTGTGTGTGTATCATATATATATATATATATATATAAAGAGAGAGAGAGAGAGAGAGAGAGAGAGAGAGAGAGAGAGAGAGAGAGAGAGAGATTTGTTAGATATGCGTGTAAATATATAATAAATTGATCGATATTCAGAAACAAGTTAAATAATTAGGAAAATATTCTGGGATAGGTAAACAACAAGATGTACTGCAGAAAAAAAACTGAATTGATTGAAACCATATTAGTGTGTGCAAACATATAGTTATTATTACATAGAGATAATTACTTGAAGCCATAAAATTATTAGTAGTTAATGGAAATACTAGAAAACATACAAATATGTGCAAATGACTTAAAATTAGACAGGAGTACTAGCTTAGTCGGTAGAGCGTTCGGTTAGAAACCACATGGTTCCTAGTTCGATTCTGGTCCTCGCCAACTCAGCGTATAAGTAGCACAGGGATCTGTGCGGTAAAGTAAGGATCTGATGGTAGGTGTGGCGCTCAATCTCAGATGCCAAAACAAAAATTGGTCTAGCGCTAGTGAAAAGGGGATAGACTCCCTCGCTGATAGGCTGATACCGACTTTAGGCCGCCCCGACGACTTTACTTACTTTACTTACTTGTTATATGAGGCACCGGTTTATCTCAGTCGGTAGAGCACTCGCTTAGGAATTGCAAGGTTCCTGGTTCGATACCGGTCCCCGCCAACTTAACGCATGAGTTAAGCATAGTAGTACAGATTGGGTAATCTGATCTTTGACGTATAGCGGTGAGCTAACGGTAGCGGTTTCGGTCCATCTCAGCAAAAAAAATCTCCATAGCTTAGCGCTAGCGAAAAGGGGATAGACTCCCTCGCTGCCCGTCTGATACCGACAATAGGCCACTCTTATTTTCTTAACACGTTGACAATGTATTGTTACACAAGAAGTTCATTGCTAACACAATGTTTATACCGGTTCATTCTACAACCCTTCATTAGTTTGGTTGGTTGGTTGTTTTACAGCATACCACCGTCATTTAATGCTGAATCAAGTCATTTTGATAAAAAAAAGACTCAAATTGCTTACCTGACATTTCTTAAGTGTTCACCCAACTAAGTATTGAATAGGCTCATTGTTGCTTAACTTTGGTGATCTGGCATGAGTTGACCATAAATCCCATTAGCTATGTATATTTCTGATGCACGTAGTGGCACATATATGTACCATTTTAAATATCTCACTTTTTTTAAAAACAATATTTAGAATATATATTTTCATAGGAACATAGCAATATCTATATATACTACTTAAAGAAGTTGGAAACGATGAGAATTTATATATATATATATATATATATATATATAATATATATATATATATATACCTGCTGTACTTATTTTTCGACAAATATTTCAGCGTTGTAGAGTCTTGTAATAAATAATATATAACTGTGATTATATATATATATATATATAATATATATATATATTATTAAATTTTTACTTGAAGGCACTTACAACGCATGTATCGCATAAAATTCGATACTTTTTCTTATAGAAAATGAACTTGACAAGTGTAATCCCAGTAAAGGATGGCTCGATGTGTAGAATACCGTACAGACTGTTTCGACTTTATTAAGTCTCATCAGCGGTATATACTAACGATTTCCCTCCGACAGAAATCGAAACCGGGACTTCAGCAGACACAGTGAAACACTAGTGAAACACTTTTATCGCCTCGGCCACAGTACACAGCTGACCATCCTAGCGTAATTAAGCTTGTCAAGCGATACTACACGCCTCTACCATAATAGGTAAGGGGGCGTTATTGAGAGAATAATAACAACAAACAGACCGAAAGCCCTTCGGCGAAGTGAATAAGATTTTTGGATGTTTGTTTATTTAGAAACGTTGCAGAATAAAGTATATATTAAATTTTTACTTGAAGGCACTTACAACGCATGTATCGCATAAAATTCGATACTTTTTCTTATAGAAAATGAACTTGACAAGTGTAATCCCAGTAAAGGATGGCTCGATGTGTAGAATACCGTACAGACTGTTTCGACTTTATTAAATCTCATCAGCGGTATATACTAACGATTTCCCTCCCACAGAAATCGAAACCGGGACTTCAGCAGACACAGTGAAACACTAGTGAAACACTTTTATCGCCTCGGCCACAGTACACAGCTGACCATCCTAGCGAAATTAAGCTTGTCAAGCGATACTACACGCCTCTTTCATTTTCTATAAGAAAAAGTATCGAATTTTATGCGATACATGCGTTGTAAGTGCCTTCAAGTAAAAATTTAATATATACTTTATTCTGCAACGTTTCTAAATAAACAAACATCCAAAAATCTTATATATATATATATATATATATATATATATATATATATATATATATATGAAACAAAATATATATATATATATATATATATATATAATATATATATATATATATATATATATATATATATATATTTGTTTAAGTGGAACCAAATTAAAGCCTTTTTGATTAACCTCTATTTTTTCGATTCTATTTTTTCGAACATGAATATGTTGCCACAGGTTAATGGATTAATATGATATATCTAAAAAAAATGATATAATGCTCATTCGGTTTCATAATGTTTAATACAAATGAAAAATAAAATATACATTATAAGATATGAAATTAAAAAGGGCGTTACTTATTCCGCACCCTATGTATATATATATATATATATATATATATATATATATATATATATATATATATATAAATAAGTTACCTAATGTACACATTCAAATGCAAATGCTATGTTTGCTACATTGGACGCACTACCCAAAGATTGGAGGTCAGAATAAACCAAGACATTCCATCTTATATCCGTAACAACAACTTTGACCACACTTCTCTACCAAGGAATTCATATTCACCTTCCACCATTGGGCGACACTTGTTGGGCAATCCTGATTGTGCTGCACCTTATAAACCCGAAATGTTCTCGATTTTGGCATCCTCATCCAACGAGATGCAACTGGCTATACTCCTCATCAATAGATTCCGTCCCACTCTGTTCATATATATATATATATATATTATATATATATATATATATATATTAAGTTGTTTCTTTATAGTATCAATGAAGCATTGTGTGTGTGTGTATTATAAAGATTTTGAAGGCAATTTACAATGCAATATGTGTTGAATTTATTTAACTTTTTTTTTTTTTCAAACTAAATATTTTCAGAAGTAAAATTCCATCTTCAGAGTTATTGAAAGTTGAAAGTATTGAAAGTACTCGGTGATTTTTTTATAGTACTTATCCGACGGCGGTATTGTAATCTTCTGTTGTTTAAGAAGTTGATAAACGCCGTATATTTAAAAAAAAAATTTCCGTGATGTTAAATTGGCTTGGCTGTTCCTGCGCGTGGTAAATGTTCGAAATTCTTTTAATTTTTACTATAAATATAAGCCTTGCTCGGCATATTGAAATAAAGTTTGTTTCTTTATAGTATCATTGAAGCATTGTGTGTGTATGTAATATAAAGATTTTGAAGGCAATTTACAATGCAATATGTGTTGAATTTATTTAACTTTTGTTGTTTTTTTCAAAACTAAATATTTTCGGAAGTAAAATTCCATCTTCAAAAGTTAAATAAATTCAACACATATTGCATTGTAAATTGCCTTCAAAATCTTTATATATATATATATATATATATATATATATTAAGAAATTTGAAAAAAGTTGTTGACAAATGTTTACCTGTTTTGAAGTGAATGGGCAGAGATCAGTAGGCTTTTGTATTTACGGATCAATCTGAAGTCATCCATTCTTGAGATGTTGTTAAATTCAGGAATTTGTTTTTCAAAAGGACAAAATGGGAGTAAATATGGAAAATAAATCCGACAAATTTAAGAAATTTGAAAACAGTTGTTCAAAAATGTTCTCCTGTTTTGAAGTGAATGGGCAGAGATCAAAAGTCTACTGATCTCTGCCCATTCACTTCAAAACAGAACATTATTGAACAACTGTTTTCAAATTTCTTAATATTGTCGGAATTATTTTCCCAATTTACTCCCATATATATATATATATATATATATATATATATATATATATATTGCATTTTTTAGAGTCTCAATGCTGTGGACTTTGTAAAATATATCTAATTAAGCCTGTTTCGTTAATATAATAATCAAATATAAATGGTAATAATGTCCAGATAATATTGCAAGGCTCAGTTTGTATAACATTTAACTTGAAACCGCACATTTACAGGTAGTTTAGATACACTATCAATCTCCCTGCTCTAACGCAAGTGAAAAGGTGATAGACTCCCTCGCTCTCTGGATGATGCCGACTATACGCTACTCTGCCTACTTTACTCATTGGCTTCGAAGAATTTGGTTGCGCTATACAAATTTATGGACGATACTGTATGTATATTTGCAAGGAGTGACTCCAGCAAAACAATTAACTAAGAATAAATTATCATCACTATATAGACTTTGTTCTTGTTCGGATTTCTATATTTAATTCATGTCAGTTAATATTTACGTGTTTATGGCTTCGTGCGAATAAACAGTTTCAAAATATGAAATTTCCGTCCGTAGGCAATCGCTCGAGGTCGTACAATAAGACATCTTTTCATATTTTGTACTATATTTGTGTTGTCTCTGTCTGTTTAACTGTCTGCCTGTCCGGCGATGCAATTGAAAACAAAGCCTTGTACCAAAATCAAACAAAGCTTTTCTAGGGTAGAATTTTACAAGAACTCCAGTGGTTGTATAAATATATTTACCCCTGAATTTGTTTGGGCTCCAATTGTATATTTGTGACGTCTCTCTGTCTGACTGGGATTATTGTGTGTAATTTAGAAACAATTCGTCTGGTCGTCTGTTCTCAACACAGACCGCTAAGTACAACCGGTTCTCCCAGCTAAAAACTAATTTTCCCCCGAGGAAGTTATGCCTCGACTGTTATGCCTCGTTCCCGGTCGAAGCAGGTCACCCTACAGCGATTACAGAAGGCATACCAACATTCGTGGGTTATTTAATACTAAAGCCATGCGTGTAGGAGAATAATACTGGTGCTATTTAACCCATGGCTGGTATTTCATTGCTTTCCCATAGATATTAGTCAAGAATTGCGCGACAGGAGTTCAAACTCGCATACGGCAACATCGGATTCTAGCACCTGAGTCTTTCCTTTTTTTCCCTTTTTTTCTTTGTTTTTCTTTCTTTATTTCTTTCTTTATTTTTTTTTTTTTTGACAAATGGAGCCTATCGTTGATTTTGTCTTTCTTTAAGCTTAAGCTAATTTATTGAAAGGACTGCTTTCTGGTTAAAAGAGGCATTTTTCTTGTTAACCACTTCTTCAAGGAAAGGATTGACTTGATACCAAGAACCATGTCTCACTTTACTTCCCGCTACAGTAATCACAGTCTCATGTATTGATTTGTAGGACTATTGATATTAGGTTTTGACTTTACTTAGTAATGTAACCAAATATCTTAATCATTATACGGTTCTTATTATGACCTTTTTTTTTTCTAAATTATGTAATTAAAATATTAAAATCATTATTATCGGGAGTGAAATTATCAAGTTCATTAATTTACCTGATTCATTATTTATATTCCGATTACGTTCATATTAATTATTCTAACGAAATATTGAAATGATTGGCTTAATCAAAATCAACATAAATAAACACTAAACGGCGTCAATATAAAATTAAGTTTACGTCAATTAATACAAAATGTTTTATATTTCCTGTAAGTTTTAATTAAAATAATTTGATAAACAGTAAAATTACGTTAGCATTCGATTTCACATTGGAAATTACATACCAGTAATTATTAATACAGCATAATATCAAGGTTATATTACTGGATTATACACATACATACATACATACATACATATTTATTTAATTATTTATTTATTTACCAACCGCTCCACAAAGCTAGGACGTGACACAATGTGAATTTCTTAAGTGGAGTTTAACGGATTTGAATTCAGAGTTTTTTCCACACCTAGACTGGTTGACTAAACATTGTTAAAGACCCCAGTACACCATACTATTTACCCATAGCTGGAGAGAGAATATGTGGATGCATACCCTTATACTCCCACCAAGAGCGGCGGCTAAATAACTTCAACCTTCGCTGCCTTAGACGTATACTGGGCATCACCTGGAGGGACAGGATCACTAACACAGCAGTCCTAGAGAGAGCTCAACTCCCCAGCCTGTACTCTCTACTGAGACAACGTCGTCTCCAATGGTTGGGTCATGTACGTCGGATGGATGATGGGCGAATCCCGAAAGACATACTGTATGGAGAGCTAACATCTGGTAAAAGACAGATTGGTCGCCCCCTACTGCGATTCAAGGATGTCTGCAAAGATGATCTCAGGTGCTTTGGCATTGTCCCTTCCAGCTGTGAAAATTTGGCTCTCGATGGCGGCAGAATCTCCATAGAGGAATTTACACGTCAGAATTCACCCTGATACAACATCATGAAGCTAAGAGGTCCATAAGAAAGCAACGACAACAAAGCATCGGAACATCATCATCTACAGGGACAACCTACAAATGCAAAATCTGTGGTCGAGAATGTTTCTCAAACATAGGACCTCATAGTCACAAGAGGCGCTGCAACTTCAGGGGCACACAAAAACTTTTATCATAGTCTTTCGAGACTGAATTGCCAATGACCCTTCCTAGGGTATTAACGCTGTGAGAAATGCAAGAACACTTATACAGTCTTATAAAGATTATATTGGAGATTAAGACGAACACACCAATCTTTTCGAATGAATTTTAACTGCCGCTAATGGAAGTAAAATATGATTTGAAAACCAAAACTCGGTGGAGTATTTAATTATTCAATATAACGTTTCTCCTTAAGGTGGATTACAACATGTATTCGAGGCATGATTAAAAATAACCATAATTCATTTTAATGCATGAAAACCTGTTCAATGTAGACCCGCCCCTCGTGGTGGGGGTCTAGTGGCTTCGGCGCTGGATCTTTACATGTTAATAGCGTTGATCCCATGGGGTCATCGCCCCAGGCACTACCTGCCCCCTCGATTTAAATGGTCAGGGCTGGGTTTATTGCCCAGTGCCTGAGGCGCTCCCTTGAGGGGGAATGCCGACGGGGTCAATGTAATTTTTCACCCGCTACCCATGAGCTTCATATAGCTTCACTAATTTTACCAATTGTAATTTCGCAGACGCTGACTTTGTTATTACTCTCTAATAATAATTCCACATTTATATGGCCTTGTGCCTAACACGTACACGTGCGGTACGTGGTACGTACCATGAAAACCTGTTCAACATGGTTACTTCTTAATCCTTATTACTCAATACTTGACCAACATTCTTCAACATATCGCCCTCCATTTTACTGGCTTTTTCAATTTGCTATGTATCTTTCTTGATAGGGACTCGAAACGTCATTTATATAGACATTTATATTCAGCTGAATATATTTCATAGATTAATTCAACTAGAAATGAGCGGGAAATTAGCATTTAAAATCCTCGTTGTTACCTACACCTTAAGACCAACTCCAATCATATTGTGAGGCAATAGAATATAACGACAAACAAGAGGTCAGCACTATTTACGAAACGAAACCTTTACAGCCGACAGAAACCTGTGTGGATGTAATGAAAATAACATACCTCGAAACTCAAAGCGTACCCGGACGAGTCTGGCTTGCAGGGTCATCGCGGGAAAGAAATATGGCTGCTGTAAGCACGATATTGAACGATGGGCGATCTCGAATCAGCGAGAATGGGATTGCACGTATGCAAATTCTCTCGAGATCGGGTGTGCATATAAGCATACGGCGACGGCTAGAGGGAGTGTCACACGATTACGTACGACGACCACGAAAAAAGCTGGCAGTAGTATTTTGGCACTTGCGACGGGTGGACGCGGCATTTCGAGATAGATTTTGATTGTTGGTGAGCAGAGTGCAGCACAGTTGGGAGAACATTATTACTAGCAATGTCTTTATGACACAGATAAATGTTTGCTTGATACAACGGGAAAATATCGGGGGTTCCGAAAATTCCGACCCAGGAATCCATAATGCCGACTATCATCACATAGAAGAGGAAATTGACCACGAATCGAAAGAGATTCTTCCTTTAGTGGAAGAATTACAATTGGTTTAAAAGAGAGAGAAGTAATCAAATACCAACAAAAAGAGAGTCAGTCTCTACTGTATATTCAAAATTAATAACCTTTGTTGTTCTTTAAAGAATTACTTATACCTGTTAAAATATATTAAACCTATTTAAACTTGAAAACCTAAGAAATAACAGAGGCGGTTACTACTAGAATAGATTCAGTCCAAATTAGTGATCATTCTCCACACATTGATATATTAATTAATCATTTGTTTGTTTTTTTTTTTTGTTTTTTGTAAAGACTCTAATGTGTGAAAATAAATATATATTTGTTTGTTTGTTTATTGATTTGTTTTTTCTATTTCTTTGTAGCCTACATAGCAATTCAACACAATGACAGGTCATTGTGCTAGATCTTTTTTTACTAAACAGTAGAACGCACAATTATAGCAATAAACACGTGTCTAGAGATAGTTCCTGCATCGTATTCTCATGATAGACTGATAGTTACCAATTTAAAGCCAGTTACAATTGATGTACGCTGTTTTTCAGGAACGCTTGACATTTCTATGCGTACACGTATTCTAAACTCTTGCGCAAACGGTGTTATTAATATTCCCGCCAAATATTATATTGCCCCAAATCATCTCCTCGAAAGCGCACCACACGCTCGCTTCACTAATTTTACCAAATGTAATTTCGCAGACGCTAACTTTGTTATTACTCTCTAATAATAATTCCATATTTGATTATTATTAACAAGTTAAAACTGAAAGTTAATAAAGAAATAGATTTGTCGAGGGAATAGATTAGACGAAGCTGTTAGGTCATTGCTTCGTGACGCAACTCTCTTTGTCAAATGTCAGACACTGAATGAGTTAAGAAAGCAAGTCTAAAAATGGAATATGGTTCTCGTCTCTGTTCAATTCTGAAATTCAGTAATACTGTCCCCAATGGAGAAAAACCATTAAACAATTGTCAGAAAGAAGTATAGAAAATAAATAGAGAAAAAAAAAGAGTAAAAGAAACAAGCATATAAAGAAACCCATCTAAGCATAAGAACCATGAAGATGTGTGTTTTTTTTTTTGTTTTGTTTTTTTTAATATAGAAAAAATGCTTTATGAAAGAGAGACATTTTACTAAGAGATGAAAAAGTGAGATAGAAAAAGATGGCTATGCATATGACTGAGTTCGCGCTATAAAGTTATTCTTTCTTTTCAAACTGTTTACTCTCATACACTATGTTTATTTTTTTTTCTTGTTCTTTTTTTTTTAATGCCTTCCTAATGTGTTCATCTTCGTCTCACCACTTAACGTTTCATAAGAGATAGAAAACATTGTTAAATGTGAACTGCGACAGGCAATCTAAAACGCAGCAAGGTATTTTGGATAGTTTAATTTGCAGACTGTGTAGCCTATCACATTATTTTTGTTCGACTTTCTAGCGAGGTTAGTGTGCTATTATTTTCTGGTATTTTATAATTATGTCCTCTTTTCATTATTGTTTCATTTTTTTTTTATTTTTTGGGGGGTTTGTTTTCAGATTAGCTCTGTCCGTAGATCCCCCGCCTAGGAATCGCAAGGTTGCTGGTTCGATATCGGTCCGCTCAACACAGCGAATGAGTTGCACAAATTAGGTAATCTGATATGTGCGGTAAAGTGGGGAGCTGACGGTAGGTACGTCACTCCATCTAAAAAATCAAAAAATCTTCCAGGTCTAGCGCTAGCGAAAAGAAGATAGACTCCCTCGTTGTCCGGCTGATATGGACATTTATATCTGAGCTGGTATTTATATATAGTACATTTCTTAGAATATGTGACAGGCGTAATCATACACATACAACGTGTTTTATATTACGGAAACGGACTCGTCGTCCCGAGTTCAAATCCTGGATGTGGTAATTGCATTTTACTTAGCGCTAATACCTTTGGGAAAGGTATGAATCCTACTATCCCTCCAGCTATGGATAAATAGTAGGGCAGACTGGGCTCTTTAACCTTGGTTAGTCAACCGGTCTAGGAGAAGGAAAACTCTGAATTCAAACCTGCTGAACTCCGCTTAAGAAATTGACCTTGTGTCAAATCCTGCTCGTGCGGAGGGGTTGGTAAATATATATACAACGCGTTTTATACAATTATGAAACACGATACACGACTTTTATAGATGTATATATGTGTATATATGTGAGATGTTTTTTTTGTTTGTTTTTTGTGCGCGTATGGTGTAATCAGCTTCAAAACTATAATTGTCATACATTAGTTTTTGGTTATTAATCAGGAAAAAAACATTAATAGATTTTACAAGTTGAAAATTGATTTCTAATGTAAGTGAATTATCATAAACATAGGAATACACGTTAAATTAATGCACCAATCGTTCAGGAGCGGAGTAACACCCAAACAGATAGACGGATAGATACATAGATAGATTGATGAATAAAGAGCTAGATATTGTCACTCTAAAACGCATATTAGATAACGCGTGGTTTTCGTCACCAAAAAATTATGTTCATAATGATATTACAAATTGAAACAGAACACTATTAACGATGATAGAGCTTTAAGAATTTTCGTTTCATACTTTCATTTGAAAATAATTTCGTATGAATCTTTATAACATCGTTTCTATATCTTCTTACATATGTTTACATACAAACCGGAATATTATGCTATGGCATATAATTATTCATGAATAAATACATTCTCTAAATAACTGTTTATATATATATATATATATATATATATATATATATATATATATATATATATATATATATATATATATATTATAATATATTAATATTTTGAAGGCCAGTACAATGCGTATGAAAAATAAAAACAAAAAATATGTTATTTTTGTCTTATCGATTTCGAAGCATGAGCTTCATCATCAGAGTTTATTTTCAGAAATGGACGTGCTTATGTTTTTATTTGTGTGGTTACAATTTCTCTTCTTATTTCCTTTTCCTCTCCTTTTTTTCTCTTTCTTCTTCTCCTCCTTTATGAATGAAATGGGCGAATAACTGTAATTTCTTATTTCTCTCCTTTAAAAAAAAAAAGTTTGTGGAGAACAAATATTCATAATGTCGTCTGTCACCCGGTCAAATGTTGCAAGTGTGTTGCCTGTGTGTAGCCATGTCAAAATTCAAAATAAAAATATAAATATATATATATATATAATATAATATATATATATATATATATATATATTATATATATATATATATACATACATATATATATATATATATATATATATGGTATTTGTGGAAAATGTGACTTACCGGTGAAACAGGTGACAATGGTTAGTTGATATAAGATTCAGGATGATAAGGCAGCGATATGACAAATATAAAAGGCTCAATACGTTGGTAGAGCGAATTTATTTTGATAAAGGTACACGGTAATAACCTACTCGAGTTTCACCATAAGGATCTTCAGGGTTAAATCAACTGGATTAATCAAGATATTGATTAATTGCAGTTGTTTGCACGTGTGTATTTTTTGCGATAATATATATATTTATATATATATATATATATATATATATATATATATATATATATATATATATATATAAGTTTTGTTGAATTGAACAGGTAATTCCTGTCTGACAAGTCTTTCATTGATCCGTTGTAATCTTCGGGCCATCCTTCTGGTGTCTAGTAAAATCAAAAAACGGATCAATGAAAGACTTGTCAGACAGGAATTGTCTGTTCAATTCAACAAAACTTGTATAAAAGAAAAAATGCTGCCAAAATACACTTATATATATATAATAATATATTTTTGAAGGCGAAATAATGCAAATTTATGTTTAAAAACATCCCGCGAAACAAGACGCCGCACGGGATCTAACGGAGTTTCACTATCTTTGCCGAGCAGAACTTTACAATCTTTGCCGAACGTTTGCATTTACATTAAAAGATTCAACTTATTAACATCACAGTTGAGTTTAACAAATACAGATGAAATTTAAAAAAAACATTTTTCAACTCTCTGAAGATAGGCATAGCCTGAAAATATTATGGGGAAAAAAAATTAAATAAATATGTTTTTAAACATAAATTTGCACTATTTCGCCTTCAAAAATATATTATTACATTTTAATTAATGCTTCTAACTCACTATAAACATAATTAATATATTATATATATATATATATATATATATATATATATATATATATATATATATATAGGTATAAGAATACAACTGACTTGTATGTAGGGGATAATTCTATTAATATCTCCTGTACATTCACAATCCACACTCATGTTGATGCAATCTTATATATTCATACAATAAATTTTAGAAATCCCTAAGAGATCTCAATATATTATAACTAATAAATTAATTATATACTGATAAATAATAAACTAGTCGAAATAAATTTATAATAGCCAAATGATGGCTTGTTAATTTTTCTTTCTTTCAAAGTATATATATATATATATATATATATATATATATATATATTGGTTTGGGATTGATTTTGAAGGCTATCACAATGCAGGTGTAAAGAAAAAAATAATGAGGTAACAATGGTGTTGTTTGTTAACCTCTAATTCATTCTTAGATATTAAGAATAAATTACAGGTTAACAAACAACACCACTGTTACCTTATTATTGTTTCTTTACACCTGCATTGTGAAAGCATTCAAAATCCACCTACAAACCAATATATACACAATGCTTCGAGCAAATTATAAAACTTTCTTATATATATATATATATATATATTATATATATTATATTTTTGCTTGAAGGAAATTACAATGCATTTATCGCATAAAATTCGATACGTTTTTATATAGAAAATGAACTTGACAAGTGTAATCCCGGCAAAGGATCGCTCGGTGTGTAGAACATCGTACAGACTGTTTCAACTTTATTGTCTCATTAGCGATGTATACTAACGACTTCCTTCCAACAAAAATCGAAACCGGGACCTCAGATGGCATAGTCAAAGACCATATCGCCTCGGCCACAGTACACAGCTAAGAATCCCTGCGAAATTAACCTTGTCAAGTGATACATACACGTCTCTACCATAATAGATAAGGGGATGTTGAGTGAATAATAAAAACAAACCAAGCCGTATTCTCTTCGGCGAAGTGAATAAGATTTTTGGCTGTTTTTTTTAGAAGCATTGTTGATAAAGTATATATTATATTTTTGCTTGAAGGCAATCACAATGCATGTATCGCATAAAATTCGATACACTTTTTTTATATAGAATATGAACTTGACACGTGTAATCCCGGCAAATAAAGACATGTATATAGATGTATAGATATATATGTCTTTACACATATATATATATATATATTATATATATAATATATATATATATACATGTGTGTGTGTGTGTGTTTCTTTTCATATATATATATATACATATGTCATAAATATACATATGTATATGTGGGGGATAATTTTATTAATGTAAATGTATATGTGTGTATGTTGATATGGCGTCATGTTTGAACTCAATAACCTGTTTATTTAGGAAAACAGAAATAATTAAAAAAAATCATTTTATATTTACACTTTTTTTCGTTCTTTATTTTGAAATCTAAAATATTCACTGGAACTTTTCCTTCATTAGACCTTACATTTCCGTTAGAATTTTAAGATTTTACTAGACACCAACAATTTTTCTACATTTAGTGTCGATTTTCAGGAAAGTGAAAAAAACATTTTTCGTTTCCCGATGACAATAGACATTATTTCAATTGTTTTTTAGAATTTTTATCATAATATTTTTATTTGTTGATTTATATCAATCTTCTCCAGATTTCTTTTATTATTCATCAAACGACTGCTGTTTTCTTTAGAGAGATGATGCATTGGAAAACGACAAATTCTTAATGTGTTTACTTTAATGTCCTTATTGACGAGATAATTGATTATGATAAGACTGGTCTGCGATGATTTCAAGGTCGAATATATAATAGCTAGTTTTAAGGAAGTTTTTTTAAATTTTTTTACGCTGGATCCAAAAAGCATTCTCCTTTTTTTCTAATCAGATCAGATCTTTAAGATGCAAGATATACTTGAAATGTATAGAACAGTATTAGAGCTATTTCTCTGAATGTTTGAGATGAGGCTTGAAGATTAGTATTATCTGCGTTATTCGGCCTATTGTCCCCATCTTCATTGTTATTTGTACACCGTTTCGGCTGATATACCCTCCGGCCTTCTTCAGGTATTTCTTGTCGGACTCGGGAACCTTCTCGGACTCGGGAACCTTCTTTTCGAAGAAGATTCCCGAGTCCGAGAAGGTTCCCGAGTCCGACAAGAAATACCTGAAGAAGGCCGGAGGGTATATCGGCCGAAACGTTGTACAAATAACAATGAAGATGGGGACAATAGTCCGAATAACGCTAATAATACTAGTATTATAGCTGTTACAAGTAAAGTAAGTAAAGTCGTTGGAGCAGCCTAACGTCAGTATCAGCCAGACAGCGAGGGGGTCTATCCCCTTTTTACTAGTGCTAGACCAAGGTGATTATTTTAGATCCAAAAAAGTATTCTCCTTTTTTTCTAATTAGTTCAGATCTTTAAGATTCAAGCTATACTTGAAATTTATAGAACAGTATTATAGCTGTTACAAGTAAAGTAAGTATAGTCGTCGGAGCAGCCTAATGTCGGTATCAGCCAGACAGCGAGGGAGTCTATCCCCTTATCACTAGCGCTAGACCAAGGAGATTATTTTAGGCAATCTGGGTCGGAGCACGCCACAAACCTACCATCAGCTCCTCACTTTATTCGGCCGGAATTACAATTTGAACGAAATTAACAATGACTACGAAAACCAACTAAGTATGTCTTGCAATCAAGTTGTGGTTGTCTGTTTTCCAATCAAGATACTGTATGCTAGATTTGGGGGAATTTAGTTCTAGTCTTGAGAATACTTAAGTAAAGTAAAAAGTGTAAACGTCAGGCGGCCTAATTGTCGGTATCAGCCCAATCAGCGAAGGGCAGTCTATCCCCTTTCACTAGCGCTAGACCCAAGGAGTTTTGCATCTGGAGTTAGAGCGCCACGCCTACCATTCAAGTCCTTACTTTACCGCACAGATCCCTGTGCTACTCATAACGTTGAGTTGGCGAGGACCGGTATCGAACTAGGGAACATTGTGATTTTCTAGCCGAACGCCTACCGACTGAGCTAACCCGACCTATTGTAAGAATACTAAAGATGCGATATTGGCAGTATCGATTATACAAGGTAGTTGTGCAAAAAATATCGGGTTTTTGTACTTTTTACACACCTGAATCTGAAAAAAAAAAATAACGTTCATTCTTCTTCATTTCTATCTTGGCATACAGCTTTAAACCTTGGTACTTTTCTTGACACACCTAAATGGACTTTATTCTGTTCAGATTACAAGGTGTGTCAAAAATTCGGGTTTTTTGTACTTTTTTACACCACCTTGAATTTCTGAAAAAAAGTTCATTCTTTCTTCCATTTTTATTTGGTAAAACAGCTTTAACTTGACTTTTTTGGCACACCTTAAATGGAACTTATTTTTTTTAAGATTACAAGGTGTGTCAAAAATTCGGATTTTTGTACTTTTTACACACCTGAATTCCTGAAAAAAAAAATACGTTACATTCTTCTTCATTCTATTTGTAAATACAGCTTTAAACTGGACTTTTTTGACACACCTAAAATGTGAACTTTTATTTTTTTTTCAGATTAACAAGATGTGATCAAAAAGCACAAAATTACTTTTGATACATTTTGTACTTTAGTTATTGTCGTATCCCATTGTTAAAGATAAATAAGTTATTGAGATTATATTTCGGATTACATTTTGACGCGAATAAGAATCATGCGATAAACCAGCCAATATTTTGCAATCAAGTTTAATGTCTGTTTTTCCAATAAATAGAAATGTATAAATGTAGTGGAATTTAGTCTGCATAATACTAAATACGCATTATTAGGCTGTTTCTTAATGTTTATTAATGCCTTATTCAATCCTAAACTGAATAGTTATGAGGACATCTTTTCCGGGTTGACATTTAACCGAAGTAACAGTAAACAAAAACCAAATTCTGCTGCAATAAAGACTGTGATTGTTTAAAAACAGGATGTTGCATAGGCGAAACAATTGTAAAGTCGGACTTAGCTTTCTGCCTTTCCTATCGATCAATCAACAGGATATCGGATTTTAATAGGTATTTGTTTACTTCAACAGACAGGCAGGGCTTTCAACATGCTTTCTTGTTATTCTAAAAATTGATGGTGTTTTGATGGGTTGTTGGATTTCATCAGGATTTACAACAAAGCTGTGTTAATAAATAATTATGCTGTACTAATTTCAATACCATCATTTTATTACTCAGACGTATAAAAGCATCTGTTGGAATTTTGGATATAAGGTGTTACCAGATGGTCACTTCTACTTATAGAATCGCCGATAAGCACGTGACCTGCAAGGCAACCTATTGTCCATCACTGGCCAGCTTGCTGTGTTGTTGTTAATACTGGCTATTCTAATTCTTAAGCGCACTTCTACTAATCTTCTTGGCGACGGACCCAAAGGATTCTAATGAATCACGGACTGATTCACTACCAAAGGATTCTATATATCACGGACTTATTTCATTTACCAAAGGATTCTATATATCACGGACCCATCACTTACCAAAGATTCCATAAGTATCACGGGACCTTTTCACTTAGCCAAAGGATTCCATATTCACGGGATTATGTCCACTTACCAAAGGATTCTATATATCACGGGACTATTCATTCCAAAGGATTCCTATCACGGACTTATTCACTTACCAAAGATCTATATACTCACGGAACTTATTCATTTACCAAAGGATTCCATATCACGGGATATTCAATTACCAAAGGATTCATATATCACGGGACTATTACTTACCAAAGGCATATCTATATATCACTGGACAATTCATTTACAAGGATCATATATCACGGGACTCATTCACTTACCAAAGGATTCCATATATCCACGGCGACTTATTCACTTACCAAAGATTCTATAGTATCACGGGATTATCATTTACCCAAAGGATTCCTATAGTCATGGGACTTTATTCACTTACCAAAGGGATTTCTATAACTCGGACTTACTCATTACTTGAGTCTTTCCAACGGCCAGAGGATGGCGTCCAGATACTGCTAACACAACCCTATATATTTATTTATATAGAAACCAATATAACATAGATAGGTATGATATTTTTTATATTCTTCCTATAGTTTTTTGTTATAGTGATATAACCTATCTACATAAGGATGATCCTACTACTACTATAAGTAGCAAAGACCAATTGTAAGCTGAAGAACACGACACGATTCATTCTTAGACTGTATTGTCGGACGTTAACATCACTTTCCACTTCTGTAAATATTACATTTCTCTGTTCAATACACCTTGTGTTCAAACGTTCACCCGTTTCTTTGTCTATTCGTGACCTTACAATCCCACAACGTTTCGTTAGTCTCGCTAATGTAATAAATTTATTTACTTAGCACTAGTTACTTTCGCACAGGGGGCGCTACATTATGCTCTGTAACAATGATATAGCAATATTATAATATAACCATAGAGTATGATCATATTTTTCCAAGATGGTAACGGACGAAAGATTCAGAAACACAGTATTAGGATTCAATATTTCTCGAAGTGATGGTTCCAAGACACTTTATTTGTTAGTATAGTAGGAATATACAAAGACACTTGAAATATATTAAACATCTCATTTTCATTATTTGCTTTATACAGATATTTATCTATTATTTACATAGGGTTATTTTATTTACCTCTCTAAAATGACTTTGATCTTTTAGCAAAAAAGAACAAAAAAGAAAACCAAAATCAAAAAAACAAAAAAAAAAACAAACATTTGGAATATATTACTATCGCGCGAGGTGGCCTAAAGTCGCGGTATCAGCCATCAGCGAGGGAGTCTATCCTTTCAGCTAGCGCTAGACAAAAAAAGATTGTTTTATTTTGCCGTCTGAGGGGGAGCGCCACAACGTACAGTCCAGCCCCTTACTTTACCTCACAGATCCCTATGCTACTCATAAATCGCTGGTCGGCGAGGGTCGTATCGAACTAAGAACATTGTGGTTTCTAGCCGAACGGCTCTACCGGACTGAGGCTAACACCAAGCCCCTTTCCCTTAAAACATGGCAAAAATAAATTCAATGCGTTATCGATATATATGATAACCAAATGGGCATACAAGAAGATGGTGAACGATGTAATGTTGTAAGATTAAGGAACAAGTGTATAATATATAGATGGTTAAATATATCACAATCTGCAGTAGGAGGAGCACTTCTTGGTTCGATAACCGCCCTCGCGAAGCTCAAGGTATGGGTAGCATTAGACAATCTGTGCGGTAAAGTAGGAGCGACGGTAGGTGGGCCGGCTCCACCTTCAGGAAACGAAAAAAAACAATCTCCTTTTCTACGCTTACTGGAAAGTGGATAACTCCCTCGCTGATTGGCTGATACTGACTTCAGGCCACACCGACGATTTAATATTATTCCAAAATGTCTTCTTGTTTTTTGGTGTGCCTAAAGATCAAATGATTTAGAGAGGATGCAGCTGATGGTAGGTGTTGCTCCCACCACAGAAGACACATATTTTCCTTGTCTTGGCGCTAGTGAATGTAATAGACTCCCTCGCTTTCTGGCTGAACCGACTTTAGCCACCTCGACGACTTTACACTTTAGTTTACTATTTGTCACATTATATATTCCACTTATTTTTTTTTCCATGTGTAATTGTCACTGTTTTACCTTTCGATAACCTTACTGCCTTCATATTTTTCTTTTGTGTCTTCCGTTGAGATCAACAAAGGTCGTACAAGTCCAATCCAGTGAGTGCTTTCCTCCACTGAAATCCTTTTTCGAATTTACCTTAAATTATACGCTGCAAGATGAAGCGTATAAAAAAGAGATGCCCAATGGATTTTTCTCGTTCTAACAGTCCGCCAATATCGATGAAAACGACAATTCTAACAAAATTTACTGGTTTAAACTTTTCAAGGCATTTTATATGTAATGTTTATATATTTGTACACTTTTTTGTAGCTACAAACCAGACATCTTTAAATTTTCCTACGTACCAAATTAGTACAGGATCGAATCTTACAATCAATGAATAAATCCTTTGTTGTGCAATTTCACTTGGTTAAAACCTTTAGGGTGTCTTAACATGCAACATTTATATTATTTAGTACCAATTTTACTGCGTAAGCGAATACAAAACATCGCTAAATCCAATGCTTAAATATATTCGTCACTTATTTCCACTGGGTAATATTGCATCTTAAAATGCAACATTTTATATTTTTGTACCAATTACGTAGCTAAGAATACAGACACAATTAAAATCAATGTTAAATTATCCTTACTATTTTTACTGGGTAAACATTGAGTAAATCTTAAAAGCAACATTAAATATTTGTACTATATCTTACTGGCTAAGAATATCATAAATGCTTTAATTTCTTTAGTTATTTAATTTCAAATTTTCTTACTATTCACTAGTAATCATTTAGGATCTTAAAATGCAACATGTTAAACTTATTGTACAATGTACTGGCTAAGACAACATACTCATAAATCCAATGCTTAAATTATTTCTACTATTTCATCGGGGTGACTATTTACGTTATCTTAAATACAAACATTTACATTATTCTGACAATTTTACTGCTGAGAATACAGACATTTTCATGAATCCCAATGCTTAAATTATCTACTATTTCACTATAAATATATATTATTATATATATATATATCAACATAAATCGTCACTGCTCTTCTTTATGCTGATGAATGCTTGAAACATCTTTCACCAGTTCGAAACTAAACCACTCTAAGAGATAAGATGAATTGAAACCAATACCCATCATCAGGGTCACGAGAAATATATATAAAAGAAACCTCAGGATTTAATCTTATACCACTTCAATTAAGTTGCGTCTGATGAAGCTCATGGTATATTGAGTACCTCGTGAGTGGAAATGGTACCGACTTGCAAAATGGCCGTTTCTAAGCTTTTTCTTTACAATCCTACTCTGTTATAAAAAATTTAACATCGACTCTTGAAATGGACCTGAACTGTCTCTAACATATTACATTTAAAAGAAAAGGACCAGCTTAGAATCTTTATCCAACTTACATAAAACCCTAGGATATATATATATATTATACATATTATAATACATATATATATATTAATATATACTGTATATGTCTTTTTACCGACATAGCTCCCATGAGATATATCTTTCGGGATTCGATCATCATCATCCGACGTGCATGCCCACCACATCGGAGACGACGTTGGTCTCAGTGAGAAAGTATAAGCTGGGGATTGAGCTCTCTCGAGGATGCATGTGTTCAGTCCTGCCCTCCAGGTGATGCCCAGTATACGATATAAGGCAACGAGTAGAATGTATAATAGCTGCATCAAGAATGTCTGCAAGAATGACTCAGTTCTTTGACTTGCCTCGCTTCCAGCTGGGAAAATTGGCCCTGGACCGCCTCTCGGTGCGACAGAATGTTCATGCCAGAAGTCACCTTGACACAACGCCATTTAAAAGCTAAGAATCCTGAAGAAAACAAAGCGCAACGAACGACGGAAACTCAACTCTTCAGAGGACGCTTCAAACGCCAAAACTGAGTCGAGAATGTTTTCAACATCGGACTTTTACTAGTCAACAGGGCGCTGTAATACAGGGCACAATAAAAACTTATCATAGTCTTCCGAGACTGAAAATGCCAAGGTTCAATGTAATTAATATTATAAACTGAAATACTTAATTTCCTTTAGATGTCTTTTGTTATTTCCAAAATATTAACCATTATCTCCAAATATTTTCCAAAATTCCAATCCATAGAAAAACGTTCTTTTGATTTTCATTTTATCTCTTATGCTTCCATCTTGTGTTTGTGTATATTTCATATAAATCATGACATTGATTCGTTACTTTTTTACCCGAGAGCGCTTTAAAGATTGAATAGTACAAGTTACACATCAGTTATGTCGTAGCGCCTGTATGTGCACAAAATCGCTACTTTCGCAAACTTAAATTATAATCCATTAAAGCAAGTCGTCTGGATAAAATGAGAATATGTTATAAGTTTATAGATATAATTAAGAACTGTGCCAAGATTCCTAGTTGAGTAACATAGTGACCCAGAAAAAAACAGAAACCCAAATTATTTTATTATTTCCATTGAACTAACCTAAACCTAACCCTAAAACCGTAACCGTTGTTGAGCTTAAACATCTGCTTAAATAATACAATGATTAACCATTAACCAATTTTATTCAAGAAATTTGCGGGTTCTTGTTTCTGTCTCCCTGTTAATATTATGTTACTCAACTAGGATAGAGTATAGTTAGGGGATAGGAGAGTTAGAGTTTAGAGGTACCTTAGTGGTTGGGGATTAGGTATTAATGGGAAATAAAATAAATAATTTGGTTCCTGTTTTTTCGGGTCACCCTGTATATGTATTTTACTCAACTAGGGGGTTAGATAGGGTTAGGGTTTAGGTATAGATTTAGAGTAGGGTTGCGTATGGGGTTTAGGTTAGTTAGTGAGGAAATAAGAAATTTGGTTCTTGTTTTTTCTGGTCACCCTGGTATATCATTTACTCACAATAAGGAAATACCTTTGTTTTTTATAAAATTTCTAATAGAGCGAACGTAGATTCGCAAAAAAATATCGTCTATTAAATTTTATAATTAAACATTTCATTTTGTATTATGTAAAAGATCTAATGATGGTGGACGGAAAACTAAAGAGAGTCCTACTTTACCGGGGGGCACAGATCCTTTGCTACTCAACGCTAAGTTGGCAAGGGCCGGTCATCGAACTGGAAACCCTGTGGCTTACCGAACGCTCTACCGACCTGAGCTAAACCCGGCTTCTTATCTACAATTGTTGACCCAATGCGTGTTCTTCGTATTGAATGATTTCCATACTATGCGAACAAAAGTAAAAAGAAATGACTTACCTAGTTCAAAAAAGAGGTATAGACTCCAAAAAAAAGTGGACACTGGCCGGTTTAGCAGTCGGTAGAGTGTTTGGCTAGGAATCACAAAGTAGTCGGTTCGATACGGCCCCCGCCAACTCATTGTATGAAATTAAGCACAGAGAATGTGCG
>CM042149.1:64841814-64858143 GCA_023376005.1 Doryteuthis pealeii | reverse complement strand
ATTATATGAAAAGTTAATGACTTGCACCAATGGCAAAAATCTTTCATCTGTGCAATGTTCTTTTTTTGGTCTCTTATAGTTATTTAGTTCGCTAATCAATGCATTATCACTTCAAGATATCTTATGATAATGCGGATTCAGATGCTCCCGAAAGACCTTCTAGGGAAGATGTCTGTAATAGGAATGCCTTGAAGATGAGAGAGAAGTGAGCAGAGAGGAGAGAGAGCAGATAGAGAGAGAGAGAGAGACTTCATGGTGATCCTTGCTGTTCAACACTCGAGCTGATCGATGATGAATTTCCAAAAACTCCATTCTGCTTTAAGCCGCGTTGGTATACTCACATCAATCAGACTGTGCCGTTTGTGGATACCACTAAAGCACCTGACCTCCTCGGAGGTGATTAACTAATAGAAAGATTAGAGACTGCAGTTTTTATCAGTCTGTCATTGTTTCTTCTTTGGTCTTTAAAGTTTATCTGCTTCGAACAGTGCATTATCACTTCAAGCATATCTTGTGATATGGGATTCTGGATGCTGCGCGAATTGACACCTCTGGGCCGGGGGTAAACGGGACGCTTGAAGAGAGCAGAGAGAGAGAGAGAGAGAGAGACGAGAGAGAGAGAGGGAGAGAGAGGAGAGGGGGTGGGGGGAGTCATGGATAATCCGTTACTGTCAACACGAAGCTGATGATGATGAATTATGCAAACGCTTTCTGCTCCTTAGCAGCTTGTTGATATTTCATCCAATCAGATCTGTGCGACTCTGGGATACCAATAAAGGGACTTCCTGGCGAGTGCATAGACCGATAGGAAAGATTAGAGGACTGCAAGGATTTTATCATCTGTCAATGTTTCCTTTTTGCCTTTATAGTTTATCTTGCTCGTAAAACAGTGCACATCATCTTTAAAATATCTTGTGATATGCGGATTCTGTCATGCTGCGCAAGATGACCTTCTGTTGGGACGGTGGGTAAAAGGACGCTTGAAGAGAGAGAGAGCGATAGAGAGAGAGAAAGAGAAAGTCAGGGATAACCTTGCTGTCAATACGAGCTGATTGACTTGATGAATTTTGCAAAAATACACTTTGCTCTCAGCCGCTTGTTATAACTTCCATCAATCAGACGTGGCGATTCTGGATTACCACGCCAGAAGGACCTCCTGGGAAGGGATGACCGATAGGAAAGATTTAGAAGACTGCAAAATCTATCAAGCGCCAATGTTCCTTTTCTGGCCTTTATTGCTATTAGTGCCCGTACCAAAGTACATATACGACCTTCAAATATCTTGACCGACCGTGGGCCAACGACCCAAATTGCTTTTTCGGTTTTACGGGCAATACTATGTTTTGCTGAACGCGAAGTTATTGAATTTCTTCATCGTTCGCTTTGGTAATGAGCAGACACATTCAGATTCACAATTTTAGCGTCGGTCACGTCTGACCGGCGTTAATTAATTGTGACGACTGTGATTCTACTTATTGTAGACACGGGCCAAATCTCTCGAGTTTCAGAAGCCTGTGGGGAAACTTCAGAGTCGTTCATCAAACGGCGACACTGGACTGAGTGTAGAGTGCTGTTGCACTTGTAGTGAAGCGATGTGCTCTGCAGCAGAAACATGAAAACAACGGAAGGCCGTCTCTATGCGAAGATCTACACTCGAAAGAGCACACATGTGACACACAGACACACATACGGAGGCTAGATATCATCAATCATAGATAATTCCGTAGACACAGATATTCTGCAATTAACCTGTTACCCGCACAAACTCATCAGTAAAAGAAAACAACTCCCGTCGTGATAAATCTGCAAACGTATATGCGTATATACTTATATATATGTATATGTATGGTATATGTGTGTGTGTTTGTATATGCGATTATATATATATATATAGTATGTGAGTGTGTGTATTTCTGTATATCAGCGAAATATATATGTATACGTGTGTGCGTTTGTATGATGCGTTACTGATACGTGTATCTATGTGTGTTGCGTTATGTAATGCGAATATATATATATATGATATATATGGGTTTGTATATTGCGTATATATGTATTATATTGTGTGTGTGTGTGTGTGTGCTGTGAGTGTGCTGTCAGGGCGGGGTTTGTATATGCGTATATATTATGTATGTGTGTGTGCGTTTGAAATATGCGCCATGATATTATGTATATCTGTGTGTGTTTGTATATTCGTAATATAAAATCTATATGTGTGTGTGTTTGCACTATGCCGTAATATATAGTGTAATATGTGTGTGCGTTTTGTTTTATGCGTATATGATATGTATGTGTGTACGGTTTGTTGATTATGGGTATGGAATATATGATAGTGTGTGCGTGTTGTATATTCCTAGTATATTATGTATGTGTGTGTGTGTTTGTATATGCGTATATATCATATATGTATGTGTGTGTGCATTTGTATAGTGTAGATTAATCCATGTATGTGTGTGTGCGCTTGTAAATTTGCGTACTTTGTTATGTATGGTGTTGCCTTGTTATATGCTATATACTATATGTAGTGGTGTGCAGTTGTATCATGCGTCTATACTATAGTATCATATATATATATGTGTGTGTGCTTTGTAGTATGCGTATATATATGTATATGTGTGTGCGGTGTATATGCGTATATATATGTATGTGTGTGTGTTGTATATGCATAATATATATGCATATGTTGTGTGCGTTTGTATTTATGGGTATGTATATATGTATATGTAGTGTAGCGTTTGTATAGGGTATGTATAATGATATGTGTTGCGTTTGTATGCATGGAGTATGTATAATGTATATGTGTGTGCGGTTTGGTATATGCGTTATATATATGTATATGCAGTTGTGCGTTTGTATATACGTATATATATGTATGTGTGTGTGTTTATTATGCGTAATATATGTGTTGTGTTTGTATATGCGCGTATATATAATATAATATGTATATGTGTGTGTGTTTGTATAGCGTATATATATGTATGGTGTGTGGCGTTTTGTATATGCTATATATATGATATGTGTGAAATGTTTGTATATGTGTTATGTATCATATATATGTGTGTGTGTTTGTATATGTCGTATTATATATATATGTATGTGTTTGTATATGCTATATACTATATGTGCGTGTGTTTTGTATATGCGTATATATATATGTATGTGTGTGTGTTTGTATATGCGTATATATATATATATAATATATTATATTGTGTGTGTGGTAATGTGTTGTATATGCGTCTATACATGTATAGTGTGTGTGTGTGTATATTATGCGTATATATATGTATAGTGTGTTTGTTATATGATCCCATATATATTTACCATCTCTTTGCAAGACCTACTCTCGTTGCACTGCCTAACTAAACAGCCCTGTCGGCTGGAGATTTTAGTATCACGCAAACTGCACCTCTTGCAGACGGCTTAGGACACCCCTCACATGGGGCCACCTTTGTCGTTCTCGCTGATGAGTCAGGAGGGAATCCTGGTGGCTGAACAAGCCATGAGCATGCAACACATCACTTACGGCCCTTACTTAACATATATTATGCTAGATATGACAGTTGGCTGAGGGCTCCTGTCCTGGCAATGACGTATAAACTCTATAACTGATCCGCACCGCAAGCTCTCCAGTTCTAGAGGTCTGGGGAATGTGGGGGACCCCTTCGCCACATTGCTTATCTGTCCACTCGTGACCCGGACTGGTAGTACCTGTAAGGGTCCCATCAATGGGGTCAAATAGAAAAATGTGTTTATAAAAATAGTGAAGTAACCATTAGAATTATTCTTTAGTTCAAACATTTTTGTCGGGCATAAAATGACCCATTGATGGGCCCCTTTACAGGTACACCAGTCCGGGTCAGAGGGGACCAGAAAGCAATTGGTGGCGAAGGGGTGCCCCCACATTCCCCAGACCTCTAGAACTGGAACTTCTCCATCAGTTAGAGTTTAAACGTTCATTCCCAGGACAGGAAGACCCTCAGCCACTGTCTTCTAGCATATATATGTAAGTAAGGCCGTAAGTGGAGTGTTGCATGTCATGGCTTGTTCAGCCACCAGGATTCCCTCCTGACTCATCACGAGACGAGCAAAAGGTGGCCCCATTGTGAGGGGTGTCCTAACCGTCTGCAGAGGTGCAGTTGGCGTATACTAAAATCTCCAGCCGACAGGGCTGTTATTAGGCCAGTGCAACAGAGTAGGTCTTGCAAAAATGTAAATATATATGGGATCATATACAAACACACATATACATATATATACGCATATATACACACACACACACATATACATGTATAGACGCATATACAAACACATACACACACACAATTATATATATATATATATATATATATACGCATATACAAACACACACACATACATATATATATACGCATATACAAACACACACGCACATATATGTATATATGCATATACAAACACATACATATATATATATATACGCATATACAAACACACACACATATATATATATATACACATATACAAACATTCACACATACATATATATACGCATATACAAACGCACACACACATACATATATATACGCATATACAAACACACACACACATATACATATGTATATATATATACGCATATACAAACACACACACATATATATACGCATATAAAAAACACACACACATACATATATATACGTATATACAACAACGCACACTCATAACAATATATACGCAATATACAAACGCACACACATATACATATATACATACCCCATATACAAACGCACCACATATACATATATACATACCCCATATACAAACGCACACACATATACATATATACATACCCATATACAAACGCACACACATATGCATATATATATGCATATACAAACACACACACATACATATATATACGCATATACAAACGCACACACATATACATATATATACGCATATACAAACACACACACATATATATATATATATATATACGCATATACAAACGCACACACATACATATATATATACGCATATACAAAGGCACACACACATACATACATATACGCATTTACAAACGCACACACACATACATGGATATACACATATACAAATGCACACACACATACATATATATATATACGCATATACAAACACACACACACATACATATATATAGGAATATACAAACGCACACACATATACATATATACATACCCATATACAAACGTACACACATACATATATATACGCATAAACAAACGCACACACATATACATATATATACGCATATACAAACACACACACATATACATTTATATACGAATATACAAACACACACAGATATACATATATATGCGCATATGCAAACGCACACACACATACATATATATACGCATATACAAACACACACACACACACACACACACACCACACACATATATATATATACGCATATACAAACCCATATATATATATATATTATATATACGCATTTTACAAACGCACACACATATACACATACATACGCATATACAAACGCACACACGTATACATATATATTCGCATATACAAATACACACACACATACATATATATATATATACGCATATACAAACACACACACATATACATACATATACATATATATATATATACGCATATACGTTGCAGATTTATCACGACGGAGTTGATTTTCTTTTACTGATGATTTTTGTGCGTGTACAAGTTAATTTGCAGATATCTGTGTCTACGGAAATTATCTGATGATTATGATATCTAGCCTCCGTATGTGTGTCTGTGTGTACATGTGTGCATCTTCGAGTGTATCTTCGCATAGAGACGCTTCCGTTGTTTTCATGTTTCTGCTGCAAGCACATCGCTTCACTAAAGTGCACAGCACTCTACACTCAGTCCAGTGTCGCCGTTTGATGAACGACTCTGAAGTTTCCCAAACAGCTTCGAAACTCGAGAGATTTGGCGCCGTGTCTACAATAAGTAAATCACAGTCGTCACAATAAATTAACGGCCGGTCAGACGGACCGACGCTAAAATTGTGATCATTGAATGTGTGCTGCCTTCATTACCAAAGCGAACGAATGAGAAATTCATATTCGCGTCCAGCAAAACATAGTATTCCCGTAAAACCGAAAAAGCAATTTGGGTCGTTGCCCAGGTCGTACAAGATATTTGAAGTGATATGTACTGGTACGGACTAGATAGCAATAAAGGCCAAAAAGGAACATTGGCAGCTGATAAGATTTTGCAGTCTCTAATCTTTCCTATCGGTCATCCCTCCCAGGAGGTCCTTTGCGTGGTATCCAGAATCCGCACACGTCTGATTGATGAGAGTATAACAAGCGGCTGAGAGCAAAGGTATTTTGCAAATTCATCATCATCAGCTCGTATTGACAGCAAGGTTATCCCTGACTTTCTCTTTCTCTCTCTCTATCGCTCTCTCTCTCTTCAAGCGTCCCTTTTACCCACCGTCCACAGAAGGTCATTTGCGCAGCATGCAGAATCCGCATATCACAAGATATTTTAAGTGATGTGCACTGTTACGAGCAAGATAACTATAAAGGCCAAAAAAGAAACATTGACAGATGATAAAATCTTGCAGTCTCTAATCTTTCCTATCGGTCATCACTCCCAGGAAGTCCTTTATGTGGTATCCAGAATCCGCACAGATCTGATTGATGAGAATATAACAAGCTGCTAAGAGCAAAAGCGTTTTGCAAATTCATCATCATCAGCTTGTGTTGACAGTACGGATATCCATGACTCCCCCCACCCCTCTCTCTCTCTCTCTCTCTCTCTCTCTCTCTCTCTCTCTCTCTCTCTCTCTCTCTCTTCAAGCGTCCCGTTTACCCACCGTCACCAGAGGGTCAATCGCGCAGCATCCAGAATCCGCATATCACAAGATATTTGAAGTGATATGCACTGTTACGAGCAAGATAACTTTAAAGACCAAAGAAGAACAATGACAGATGATAAAAACTTGCAGTCTCTAATCTTTCCTATTGGTAATCACTCCGAGGAGGTCCTTTGAGTGGTATCCACAAACGGCACAGGTCTGATTGATGTGAGTATACCAAGCGGCTAAGAGCAAAGGCGTTTTGGAAATTCATCATCATCAGCTCGTGTTGACAGCAAGGATACCCATGAGTCTCTCTCTCTCTCTCTCTCTCTCTCTCTCTCTCTCTCACTCTCTCTCTCTCTTCAAGCATTCCTATTACACATCTTCCCTAGAAGGTCTTTCGGGGAGCATCTAGAATCCGCATATCATAAGATATTTGAAGTGATATGCATTGATACGAACTAAATAACTATAAAGACCAAAAAAGAACATTGACAGATGATAAGATTTTGCATGGTGCAAGTAATTAACTTTTAATATAATAAAATATTAGATTACATTAGAAAGGCTAATGAAACTAAATAAGAATGCAGATAAAAAAAATTAGAACAACTTTGAAATTAACTCTTCCTTTGAGTTTCCATCACTCCCGTCGTTTATTGCTAAATTTTCCTAATTTAACTATTCAAAATAGGAAGTAAAGATTAACTTACAGATATTTCTTCTTGTTAATGGATTTCTTTTAAGGCTTATCCCCGAGATTTTTGCTCATATTCATTAAGTTAAATCCAAACAAATAGAAATCAACAATACTAAGCACATATTTAATAAAATTATATTTTTAATATCGATATGCAAATTAGCCTTTCTGTTCACACTATAAACCGCTACTACTTGTATATATATATAAATTGAATGTTATTAGTATGTAGATATGTTTAACATATCTAACACCGGTTTCGACCGGGGTTCCGCTGGAACTTACTACTTAATAGCGTCGATCCCAGGGGGCTATCCCCCCAGGCAATACCTGCCCCCTTGACTTAAAGGGGCAGGGCTGGGTTTATTGCCCAGCACCTGAGGTGCCCCCCTTGTAGGGGAATGCCGAAGGGATCGACGCAATTTTTGTTCTTTCACACCCATGAGCTTCGGCTTGTGGGTGGGCCCACATTAAAACGAGGCCTTGTGCCCAGCCCATACAAGTGGGGTATGAGGCAAATACCTCTAAGTCCGGTTTCGACAAGTGGTCCAGGAGCATCTGCCGCTGGACATTACAAGTTAATGTCGTTGATCCCAGGGGGCCATTTAAAGGAGCAGGGCTGGGTTTATTGCCCAGTGCCTGAGGCGCCCTCCTTGAGGCGTTATGCCGATGGGATCAACGCATTTTTTGCACCCGCCACCCATAAGTCTCGGCCTGTAGGTGGTCCCACATTAATATTGTCTTGTGTCTAACCCGTACACATGGGGTCCCTGGTAAATATCCTAGTATGTAGATATGGTCAACAGTATTAATAATGTAGAATCATTTTATTGATTATTGAAGTTGAAATAAAAAATATGATCATGGAGAATAGGACGTAAATAACTAAGGGAAATATCATTTGAGTCGTAACATAGTTTCTGTTACCGACAGAAAAATACGTAATCTCCATTATAATGAGATGTATACATGTGGATATATGGAGAATGTTTATTAGAAACGTGTCGGTATTCGGTTTTGAGCCACAAGCAAGGAATCAAATGTTCCACTTGACCATTGGTTGATAACGCTGTGGCTCAAATATTTTTGAAAGGTCTTCTTTTTTAATCTGCGTTCGATTTGCAAACGTCACTGAAGCCATTTCGCACCAAGCCCTCAAACATTTTGTCGACCTACTTATTATTACCAGTGTTCCTTAATTATACGACCGTTATCATCTTGCAACAACCTCTGCTTGAAAATGAGACCGTCTAACTTGTCGAGGATGAAATGCCAAAAATCTAAATCCTGATTTCCTGGTGTTGCTTTTCCGCCGAATTCTTATGTTTATCATTGGCTTCACCTTAGAAGGATTATAGACTACTCTGTTTTTATTATAAAGAAAGGGAATAAAAAGACATGCTACACAGAAAAAATATAATAAGAAAGAAGGAAAGAAGGAGAATAGGGGAAACATATAGAGAGGGTATGAGCACGTGGAAATGATAACGCCAATCTTTTTTAATCGAATATAATGAAAAAGATGAAAAGAAGAAGAGAAAGAAAAATGAGTGAGAGAGAGTTAAATCAAAATCATGATACATTTTTTACATATTGAACTATTCCGTAATAGCTCTTAGTTAAGTAAGTAAGTAAAGTCGTCGGGTGGCCTGATGTCGGTATCATCCTATCAGCGAGGGAGTCTATCCCCTTTTCATTAGCGATAGACCAAGGATATTGTTTTTGCGTCTGACGTGGAGCGCCACGCCTACCGTCAGCTCCTTACTTTACCGCACACATCCCTGTGCTACTCATAGCTGAGTTGGCGAGGACCGGTATCGAACTAGGAACCATGTGGTTTCTAGCCGAACGCTCTACCGACTGAGCTGACCCGGCCCTTAAGTAAGCATATCAAACATTGTGATATATCCACAGATCCTGTTAGTGATCTAATATTTTACAAGTATTTGCTACTACAATTTCATATGAAGTATTTAGAGGTTATAGAGACTTTTCTGAATCCACGTACAGAAAGAGAAACGTGTACAGATATTATTCGAGACGATTATTGAGTCTTTCTTTAAATTAATTCTTTTAAATCTCAGACTATTCAGTGTATCTATGTAGGCCAGTGAAAGCAAAACTCAGAATTTACAAAGGAAACGCTTACGGTGAGATTCTGACTTAATTTCTCTTTTGTCAGGTCGAGACGTTTTCATTCATAATTTTTTTCTCTCTTCATTATTCTTTCTTTGTCCCAATTTCGTGAAATAGAATTTCTTATGAAAACAAAATACTACTACTACTACTACTACTACTACTAATAATAATAATAATAATAAGTGGAGAGATAAACCGAATGACTATTAAAAGTAGCGCAATGCCATAAGGAGTAATTATGTCAAATCAAGATGTGAGAATTCACTAGAGAATAGCAAGTGTTGGTTATGAAGTGATGAAGATGAGACCGGTAATCTCTAATAATAAATGCGAATGTCAGTGTTTCAGTGTGTCACATGTTTTTAACTTTACTTCTAGAGGCCGTAGCCCAACATATCATGCCATTTTGGAGTCAGGCCGAGTCCACGAGTAAATTAAAAAGGTAATCCTTAACTTGTTCCTCGTAAATTCCTACCATACAATAAACTGAACCCTCATTTTATGTCCGTGTTTTTGCAATATATTTTTCTTACACCCGTTATTTTACAATACTGAGTATATTTTATTTATTTATTTTAATTTTCACTTCAATGTGTATATTCTAAAAGTTTTATCGTGTGAGAATGGTTAGTTTTAAAGTGGGGGCTCGTTTTACAATTTAGCCATAAATTGGATCCTCTTTTTATGACCGTAATTTTGTTTTTTCGTCGACGATGATTAAAATCCGACGTTTTTATTTTAGAGTACCAAAGCAAAAAAAAAAAAAAAAAAGAAGAAAAGAAAAGAAATAACAACAACAAAAGGTAATCTTCAACTTTTTACTCGTAAATGGCCTTCTTTTCTTTATGGCAAAAACGTAATGGTCCATTATTTAGCTGAGGTGATGACACTGTCAAGCAATAAAAATCCGGCGGATATGCAAAACCAGAAAATCAGTATTTACGTTTTTGCATTTCAACTTGGACGATTTGGACGGCCACTTTGTTAACCATATGATAACGGTCAGAAGATTTAGGAACATTAGTATTAATGTATAAATTGAAAATTGTATGGATCAGAATATATCTTTAGTTTGTATACACATGGGAAATGATTTTGAAAGTCAGCATCGTGCTTGACTTCTTTGGTTTTTTTTTTACTAAGTTTTGCTTCGTCTTGCAGACAGGAGTATATCTGATTCAAACACACAAGTAATTGGATAATAATGTTGAGGGGTTTTGCTAGACAACCGAGCTAATCTAAAATTCTCCAGAATCTCAAACTACACTGGGTGCCAAAAGCTTCTTTATTCAAGAGAACACACTTTATATAAAAAGAATATAGCTTTGTCGGTAGAGCATTCGCCTAGAAATCACGAGTTTTCGGGTGCGATGCCGGTCCCTACCAAATTAGTGCATGAGTAGCACAACTTGGTTAATTTGAGCTGTGCGATAAATTCGGTGGGAGTGACCGTAGATTGGCCCTCCACCTTAGCAGAAATTATCTTCCTGGTCTTGTGTTAGCAAAAAGGGGATATACTCCCTAGCTGTTCGGTTGATACTTATAAGTCATTCTGCAGACTTAATACTTTTAGTTAAGACATAGGTTTATAAGAATTAGAGGGTAAAACCAACACTTAGTCATTATAAATTATTAGAATATCTACAGATAACCTAACATGAATATTTCGGAAACGAAAGACAATATATTCATATTAACAAATGTACATAATCATTTTTATTTTTATTTTTTTTATTTCTAGGATCCGTGGAAACGAAAATATGAGAGGACAAGTTCAAGGTTATTTGTTTAAAAAATATGAAAGACGCAAAAAAGACGCACTTTGTCTGTAAAATTAGAGACTTTCAAAATTGTTTTCCTATAAAATTTGTGAAATTTAAAGATTGCTAAGTGCTTCGGAATTTGATCCGAAAGTTTTGATTTTGAAGAAAAACCTCGAATTTACGTGACTTTCGTATGTAAAAACACCCTGTCAACTGACATCACAAATCGGACCTTATTCATTTACAATCACAATTTCTCGTATATTTATTGTTCAGTCTTAAAAATATTCATATGGTTGAAAATAAAATAAAACAATCTCTCTAAATATGTATGTGTTTTTATTAATGGACCTGGCACCCGCCGCAAGCGACCCCGATCGAGGAAACTCCGAACTACGCGAGACGAAAACGAACATCTGCCTTCGACCCGTGTGCCTCACGTCCCGAAGCCTTTTACTTGCGACGGAATTCGTTGTAGGTCTTCCCTCGGTTCACTCGCCGTTACTAAGGGAATCACGTAAAGAAAGAAAGAAGATAAACGTGTCCCAAACACATTTAAATGCACAATAGAGTTCATGAACAAAACAGAGTGTAATAATGGAAAAGGTCTTGGAAAGCCATGCACTGATTCCATAGTTCTTATTCGGGTGCGTATCAATTCTTTTCTAGAAACAGAGGTGAGATTGATCATTCAATAAGCGAGGACCGAAAACGGGGTAATTGAACCCTTCAAATAAATGTGACTAAAAAGAAGGTTAAAGGGGCTGAATTGCCGCTTAACCAACGGACGCGTGACGTGGGAGGCCACACCTACAGTCCTACGGGAGACAATAATGCCTGTCTACATGTTGATTCGATCAAGTTTCATCACGTTACTTGTAACTGTGTTAAGACATATATAATAATATATATATATATATAATATATATATATATATATATATATATATAGGATCCATTATGGCTTTAAAGAAACACTTATATATATATATATATATATATATATATATATATATATATATATATATATATTAGTCTTCCATCCAGTATCATTGTGTTGATCCCTATGATTACCTTTACCAGAATTCTATTCTTGTCTCCAACTCAAAAAATAAAAATTCTACTCTGATGAAGGTCGGCAAAATCTGTGTACGGAACATTTGATGCATTTTTCCTATTGTTATTATCATCATCATTTCAACTCCATCTGATTATTTTAATAATAATAATAACATAAATCCATATACATTTTGATAAACAGACCGAAACACATGTGTAAGTGATATTGATTAAAAGTGATATCGATAAAATTCATTTTTATCCATCTACATTTCTTTTCTTTACTCATTTTTCACTCATATTGTCGGATTCATTTCCCATTCTCATACACACACACACACACACACACACACACACACACACACACATATATAATATATATATATTATATATATGGAGAACATTATAGAAACAAACACGGGATGTTATGATGGATGGATATTTATAGTCGATGCTCGAACATTTCGGTTTACAATGGAACCTTCAGGACTGAAAATGAGAAGAAAAACAAGGATATATATATATATATATATATATATATATATATATATATATATATATATATATATATAATATAAAGTTTTCTTGAACACCATTGTGGATACAGCGGCATTATCTGAACCAATACAAGATACTCGACTATTTAGAAGAATCAATGAAAAAGATTGCACCTACAATAAAAGACAGCGTGGGCGTCTCGCTTTATTAATATCAAGTGAGCCTGGCTAGCAGATTATTGTTAGTAACATCGATTCTCAGTGGGGCTCCATATTCTCGTTCGTGTGAGAAACTCATCAAAGGTTATGAAATGACTACACAGCCACGTGACTCTTTTGTAGTATTAATTTATAACACACACACACACACACAAACATATATATATATATATATATATATATATATATATGAGAAGTAAACAAACTGACGATATTTTGTGATATGGCTATTTTTCAGCCGACAATATTTGGAAGAATATGTGTTTTAACCGAAGTCGAACCTAATTCATGAAAGTTAATTAATTAATAATTAATTCATTAGGCGGGAATACCTATTTTTTTTAAATTTTAAGGATAAACAAATCGAGAAAAATCAATCTCTGTATGTACATTTCGGCCTATTAGGCCTCATCAGCAGAGCTATAGATACCAAGGCCGCCCCGTGCGCGATTCGAAACCCGACTGTCAAGCCGACTAGTCAAGCGTCTTTCCACCACACCAAAAAAAATAGGTATTCCCGCCTAATGAATTAATTATTAATTAATTAACTTTCATGAATTAGGTTCGACTTCGGTTAAAACACATATTCTTCCAAATATTGGCGGCTGAAAAATAGCCATATCACAAAATATATATATATATATATATAAGTGTGTGTGTGACCATGTGTTTGTAATGTATATATGTAATTGCATGTGCGTCTTTGTGCTAGGGTAGATGGATGGATGTCATTGTGTATGCGTGATACGTTCTGGTTAATATATTTCTCTATTCGATTCACTCAGTATTTCGTAATTTCTCTCCGATTTGACTAGTCTCATATTGAGTCTCTTGTCGAAATAAATTTGTCATTGTCAAATGACGACTGGTAGAGTTTTTTTTTAATCTTTGAAAGTTATATATTACTCTGTATATAATTAATTCATTAATTATTATACATTGAGCTCTCTTAGATATTTATAAAAATCATTGTAGGAATCTATAAGTTTGCATCTACATGAGCCTACACTATGGATATACAGTGAGATTTTGATGATTCCAAATAGAATCATCCCTTACTTACCAATCAATTGGATTATTTTGCATACACACAGACACTGACACACACACACACACATATATATATATATATATATATATATATATATATATATATGGGGGGGATTACCGGATAATATAAAATAATGGGCCGGTTTAGCTCAGTCGGTATAGCTTTCGGCTAGGAATCACAAGGTTCCTGGTTCGATAGCGGCCCTCGCCAACTCAGCGTATGAGTGGTACAGGGATCTTTGCGGTAAAGTGAGGAGCTGATGGTAGGTGTAACGCTCCATTTTATACGCTAAAATAATCTCCTTGGTATACCGCTAGTGAAAAGGGGATAGAGTCCCTCGCTCTCTGGCTGATAATGACATTAGGCCGTCCCGTCAACTTTATTTTTTAAATAAAATAATGAATTAGTCGCATCATAGAATAATAAAATATTAGGATTTCTGGGTTATAAACAATATAAGTTTACTCTATACGTTTGTGGAGCAGATTTAATGAAATGGTTATACCATTTCAATATATATATATATATATATATATATATATATATATATATATATATATATATATATGTGTGTGCGTGTGTATGTGTGTGCGTGTGTGTGTGTGTGCGTGCGTGTGTGTGTGTGTGTGTGTCTGTGGACACATGTATTATGGTTTTGGCAGGGGATGCACAAATAAAAAGCCAGATACATCAGCCGCACGTCAGTAGATCGATAGGACGACCATTCTGCAAAGAGGGTAACACAGGAACGACACAATACATAAATTCTCAACATAGGAAAGACGAATAAAACACAGAATAAAATGGGAGACTTGTGCCGCGAAATATGTGCGAATAATATTCCATCTATATCTATATACATATGTTAGTATGGAGGCGCGTGGTCCAATCGACTCAAGTTCAATTCCTGGACGAAGCTGTTTGAACTTCACATCGCGCTAATACCCTTGAGAAAGGTATGAATCCAATTCTCTCTCCAGCTATGGGTAAATAGCAGGGCAGACTGGGCTCTTTGACCTTGGCTAGGTAACCAGTCTAGAAGAAGGAAAACTCTGAATTCAAACCTGTTAAACTCCACTTAATAAATTGACCTTGTGTCGCATCCTGCTCGTGCAGAGGGGCTGGTAATATATATATATATATATATATATTATATATATATATATATACATATGTAAGTACTGTTTGTTAGGGAATTTTTTCATGCCATATGATGGTGAAAGAATGGTTTACCTCGCAATCAATTCATGCATTTATCCTACCACTTCCCCACAGGTAGATAAACAACTAATATAATGAATCTGAATGCACATTTTCGAGCGAAAAATATATTAAAAAAATATTGTAAATATTAAATATTTAACTGAAATAAAATAGTTGCTACCTGTTTATTACATCAGTTTTGGAATAAATAATTAAAATATCAGAAAGGTAGACCTGCCGTAAAATCCAACCACTCAACCAACCAAATCTTATTATATGTTAAAGGAAGCTTACTTGAATTGTTACCAATGATTATTATTTAGTGTTAATAGTTATTTCAAACCATTTAACTATTTGTAGTCATTAGTATTAGTATTTTTTAAAACATCTCTTATTATAATGGAGATTGTGTGTTTGTCTGTCTGTAACCGAAACTATATTACTACTCAAGTCACAATTCCCTTAGTTATTGACATCACATTCTCAATGATTTGATTTTAATTTTAACCTCAATTATCAATAAAATTGTTTTACATTATTAATACTGTTAACCATATCTACATACTAACAACATGCAATTATATTTATATATACAACAAAATAGCGATTTACAGTGTGAACGGGAAGGCTAATTTGCATATTGATATTAAAATGTGATTTTAATAAATATGTGCTTAGTACTATTGATTTCTAGCTGTTAATTTTTATTTTAATGAATATAAGCTAAAATCTCTTCAATAAATCTTAAATGAAATCCATTAACAAGAAAAAATAACTAATTTTATTCTTTACTTCCTCTTTTAACTAAATACTTAAATTAGAAAAAATAACAATGAAAGACGATAGTGATGGAAGATTAAGTTT
>CM042149.1:64810914-64836714 GCA_023376005.1 Doryteuthis pealeii | reverse complement strand
TTTATTGAAATGCAAAGCTAATTTAAAGGGAGGCGGGGTCTTACCCTTCTGCAGAGGTGCAGTTGGTGTGTTCTAAAGGTCAACCGACAGGGCTGAGATGATATGGTTTTGAAATACAAACTAAATTATCAATAGTTGATAAAATTGCTTTTATGAATGCAAAGTAATTATAAGGGAGGCTGGGGTCTTACCCTTCTGCAGAGGTGCAGTTGGTGTGTTCTAAAGGTCCAACCGACAGGGCTGAGATGATATGGTTTTGAAATACAAACTAAATTATCAATAGTTGATAAAATTGCTTTTATGAATGCAAAGTAATTATAAGGGAGGCGGGGTCTTACCCTTCTGCAGAGGTGCAGTTGGTGTGTTCTAAAGGTCCAACCGACAGGGCTGAGATGATATGGTTTTGAAATACAAACTAAATTATCAATAGTTGATAAAATTGCTTTTATGAATGCAAAGTAATTATAAGGGAGGCTGGGGTCTTACCCTTCTGCAGAGGTGCAGTTGGTGTGTTCTAAAGGTCCAACCGACAGGGCTGAGATGATATGGTTTTGAAATACAAACTAAATTATCAATAGTTGATAAAATTGCTTTTATGAATGCAAAGTAATTATAAGGGAGGCTGGGGTCTTACCCTTCTGCAGAGGTGCAGTTGGTGTGTTCTAAAGGTCCAACCGACAGGGCTGAGATGATATGGTTTTGAAATACAAACTAAATTATCAATAGTTGATAAAATTGCTTTTATGAATGCAAAGTAATTATAAGGGAGGCTGGGGTCTTACCCTTCTGCAGAGGTGCAGTTGGTGTGTTCTAAAGGTCCAACCGACAGGGCTGAGATGATATGGTTTTGAAATACAAACTAAATTATCAATAGTTGATAAAATTGCTTTTATGAATGCAAAGTAATTATAAGGGAGGCTGGGGTCTTACCCTTCTGCAGAGGTGCAGTTGGTGTGTTCTAAAGGTTCAACCGACAGGGCTGAGATGATATGGTTTTGAAATACAAACTAAATTATCAATAGTTGATAAAATTGCTTTTATGAATGCAAAGTAATTATAAGGGGGGGGGGTCTTACCCTTCTGCAGAGGTGCAGTTGGTGTGTTCTAAAGGTTCAACCGACAGGGCTGAGATGATATGGTTTTGAAATACAAACTAAATTATCAATAGTTGATAAAATTGCTTTTATGAATGCAAAGTAATTATAAGGGAGGCTGGGGTCTTACCCTTCTGCAGAGGTGCAGTTGGTGTGTTCTAAAGGTCCAACCGACAGGGCTGAGAATGATATGGTTTTGAAATACAAACTAAATTATCAATAGTTGATAAAATTGCTTTTATGAATGCAAAGTAATTATAAGGGAGGCTGGGGTCTTACCCTTCTGCAGAGGTGCAGTTGGTGTGTTCTAAAGGTCCAACCGACAGGGCTGAGATGATATGGTTTTGAAATACAAACTAAATTATCAATAGTTGATAAAATTGCTTTTATGAATGCAAAGTAATTATAAGGGAGGCTGGGGTCTTACCCTTCTGCAGAGGTGCAGTTGGTGTGTTCTAAAGGTCAACCGACAGGGCTGAGATGATATGGTTTTGAAATACAAACTAAATTATCAATAGTTGATAAAATTGCTTTTATGAATGCAAAGTAATTTTTCACTCTTTTGTATCGCTCTACCACCTCAACTGTTCCCGATTTATCTATTACACATATTCCTTTCTCTTCTCTCTCTCTCTCTCTCTCTCTCTCTCTCTCTCCTCTCTTCTCTCTCTCTTTCTCTTCTCTCTCTCTCTCTTTCTCTTTCTCTCTCTCTCGCTCTCAATCCTTCACTCTACTCACCTCGGCTGCGCCCCAGTTATATATTTCCATCGTCCCTTATCCTCCCTTTCTCTCTACTCTCTCCTCTCTCCCTTTCTCTCTCTCTCTCTTTCTCTCTCAATCTTCTCTCCTCGTCTGCTCCCCATTTATATATTTCTCATCGTCCTTCTATCTCCCCTTCTCTCTCTCTCTCTCTCTCTCTCTCTCTCAATCTGTCACTTTCACAGCTCAACTGCTCCTCTTTTATCTATTTCCCATCCTCTTTCTCCATTTCTCTCTCTCTCTCTCTCTCTCTCAATCTCACCCTCTCCCTCTCTCTCTCTCTCGCTCTCAATCTTTCACTTTCTCACCTCAGCTCTCCCTCTTCATCTATTTCCATCCCCCTTTCTCCCCCTCTCTCTCCTCTCTCAATCTCTCTCTCTTCTCTCTCTCTCCTCTCTCAATCTTTCACTCTCTCACCTCGGCTGCTCCCCATTATATATTTCCAATCGTCCATTTTATATCCGTTCTCTCTCTGTCTCTATGTCTCTGTCTGTCTGTCTCTCTGTCTTTCTCCTGTCTCTCTGTCTCTCTCTTGTCTCTCTCAATTCTCACGCTTCTCAATCTTTTACCTTCTTCACCTCGGCGGCTTCTCCCCATTTATATATTTCCCATCGTCCCATTATCTCCCTTTCTGTCTGTCTGTCTTCGCCCCCCTCTCTCTCTTCTCTCTCTCTCTCTCTCACACACATCTCTCTCTCACTCTCTCTATCTCTCTCTCTCGCTCTCTTTGCCTCTCGCAATCGATGAATAAGCAACTAATAGCACTCATACAGAAAAATAAAACACACTGTGTTCATAAATATTTGCGAGGCCGAAACTGTCACCAAAGTTACATCTGTGAAACTATTGAAAAATCAAACCACCTGCGGAGTAGAGCCTCGTGGCATAGTGGCAATCTTACTGTACTGTGTCATTGTAGAAAGCGAGTTCAAACCCTGTTGCCGTATTAAGTTTACATTCAGATTAATATCCACAGGGAAAATACGAGGGTGAGTCAGAAAGTAATGCCATTTTCTTTGCAGATTTCACTTCCTCGTCACGTGAATAATGTTTGCCTCTCTTCGGCCCCATGAAAGAGGATTTGAGAGGCAAACATTATTCCAGTGACGAGGAAGTGAAATTTGTAGTGAAGAAGTGGCTCAAAGAACAGTCAATTGAATTTTGCGGGGAAGGGATACATGATCTCATTCTAAGGTGGGACATTGCTATTTAGAGAAACGGTGACTATGCGGATAGGTAGGGATGTGGTCTACAGAGGACTAGCTTCATTTTGACGACATTTTTTTGTTGGTAATTATACCCGTCCGAAAGAAAATGGCATTACATTTTGACTCACCCTCGTATGAATCCCCTTATTCGTCCAGCTATGGGGTAAATATACCACTACTGTTCTTCTACGAGGATGGAAATTATGAGACTTTCTTTGGTGTTATGATTGTCTTTGTAGGAAATGGACACGGATGCAGTTTCAATCCAGGACGAGGCTAATTGTATTTCCCGTAGAGCTAATGCACTTAGGAAATGTATTATCCATCTGTTCTCCCTATGGGCAAACAGTAGGAAATGTTTTGAATCGATCTAAACTTAAAGAACATATACAAAATAGTAATAACATTGAACAGTATTGTTCTCCTGTGGACAACTACACATGGGCACATCAGTGTGGGCGATCCAAAAAGGACCTACATCAATAAGCTCTGTGTGGATTCTGGATGATGTACAGAGAACCAGCCCAGATGCGATGAAAGATAGAGATGTGTTTGGGAGATGTTACTCCTCTGCAGAGGTTCAATAGGTGAATTCTTCTGTCCCAGCCAAGGGCGTCGGTTTTAGTATTACATGTCAGAACCAAATAGCCAGTGGTTCCCAACCATTTTAGTACCATGTCCCAGTTTTTAAAAATCACAAACAGTAGTTAGACAAGCGGTATTTAAAGAAGAAAGCCCTGAATCCAAACCTGTTAAACTCCGCTAAGAAATGTACCTTCTATCACATTGTGTTCGTGTGGAGAAGCTGAGTCATAAGGAAGGATGGATATTGCATCTAATAACCTACACAGGTTGATATACCATTAAAAACTAATCCAAACCGATCTATTCTCATGAGAGTCTCTAAATTAAGAGACACTGTGATATAATTGCATAAAGACTTCCAGGCATCTCCCTTAAATATTTCATTGAGGCGCCCCAAAAGGGGAATGCCGTAGGGATCACGTATTTTTTTCACTGGCTTTTGCATGCTCTTCGGTTTGTGTGATGCCCCCCATCTTAAAATGACCGCATGACAATCCGGCCTGGTATGAGTCCAGGAAAATACTTAAATATTGAAGCAACAGTAATTTCATTCTGAGTAGCAAGACGAGCTACAACTCGACTAATACCCTCGTGTAATCCATATTATTTATGTGTTTCGTTGGACGAGTCCAACATTCTTGTAAGGGAAATATATACCCTTCCAACAAAATGGAAGACATGCACAGTCGATTGCATCAATGGACATTTCCCTTTTTTTAAAGGCCGTTGGCCTCGTTAATATTGAGTGGTTACAATTCTATTCGTATTTATTTACCTCTAATTCCACTTATGGGTGTATGACACAAGTTTCTTTAATGTAAAACCACCCACGAACCGAAGCTCATGGGATGGTAGGCACAAAAATGCGTAGATCCTGTCGGCATTCCCCCCTAAAGGAAGAGACCCTCAGGCACTGGGCCATAAACCCAAGCTCCTTTAAATCAAGGGGGCAGGTTTTGCCTCAAGGATGGCCCCCAGAGGTCATGCCGTTAATTACTTTACCGGTCCAGAGGCCGAAGCCACTGGACACAAGACATAGAGCCCAAAAGCTATGTGTAAATATGTATAAATTCTAACAGTACTCTTCTTCGCTGTTGCAAGTCTCAATCCCAATTGATTTTTCAGATACAAATAAATCCTTAAAATCTCCCACAGTCCACCACTTGCTTTTGTAGTAATGAACATTGTCTTGTTAGCTGTAAATTACACACCCGGAAATGTTGGACACAGCCACAATCAATCTATTAATAAAGGAGATTCGCTTCCGGTTTTTGTCTGTAACAAAACTACGTCACTGCTTACGTCACATTACCCGAAATCGTCATAACAAAATAAATACACTCGAAATTTGAACATGCAACAGTTCTCATTGTTTTTAAAATAAGTTTTAATAAATACATAACTGGTATTATATATCTATATATAGTTTGTTTTATTTTAATACATATTTAAATTTTACTTTTCAAATTGTTTTATTTTTTTAATCCTTTAATGAATTTGAGGATTTTACTTAATTAGGGTACAAACTCGCTGACATTGAATTTTTTACTCCCACCCCTCAGGCAACATGTTTAGAAAATCTATTCTTACATCGCCAGGAGGGTGTTTTTTATTTTGCTAGTATTGTTAATGTTGTTATGGATAATTAGGTCAATCTTGCATAAGGCATTTATTTGTAAGCTAAAACTAGAAACGGAGCTGCTAGTTTTCTTTTCCTTCTTTTATTAACACATAGAGAATTAACATATTTTCTGTACCGTGTTATCCGGAAAATTAGATCGACCTGCAAAATAAGATCTGTTAGGTTTTTCAGGATGGGTTTCAGATAAGCCCCCCCCCCAATAAAAATAAGCCATAGTTGAGAGCGGCATATAGACGAATAAGCATCTTTCCCAATCAAATCATGCGACGCAGACACTCTAGATCCACCGAAAATAAGCCTTAGTGTTATATTTCGGGGTTTATTAATTAATATAATCCTTCGCTTATTTTTTTTAGCGAAACACAGTATTAAAATTTAATTGCCGTCATCACCTTGCAACACCCTCTGGCTAAAAATTAGACCGTCCAAATCATCCAAAATGAAATACAAAAATGTAAATCCTGATTCTCCAGTTTGTTTTGTTTTGTTTTGTTTACGGCATATCAACCTCAGTGAGGTATATATATATATATATATATATATAATATAATATATATATATATATATTGTGTTAAACTCTACTGACTATTCTTGTCGGACGTGTTTTTGTTCGATCCTTTCTAATTTTCGGCCATTTTTTAAATGTCAGCGTGGAACTGGTGTAGCAATCAACCAAAGGTTTCATTACGATCGCTTTCGGCATGTCTTTCTGCCATCTTCAGGTGGAAACTGATGGAATGTTTCAGGAGTCTTGCTTTTAAAATCAGCAGTAGCGTAAGAATTGGTTGCGGGAGGTAGTAATAATTGGTAGTTGGAGGTAAGATGCCTAGACAGTTAGAAAGGATCGAACAAAAACTTAGTAGAGTTTATCACATGTTTAAAAGAAAAAAACTGCTGCCAGAATACACGTAAGTAAAGTCGGCGTGGTGGTCTAATATCGGTATCAGCCAGACAGCAAGGGAGTCTATCCTCTTTTCACTTTTCACTGGTGAGGGCCGGTATCGAACCAGATACCTTGAGATTCCTAGGCAAGTGTTCTACCGACTGAGTAGATATATATATATTAAATATTAAACATACACACATAAACACATACACACACACACATATTATATATATATATATATATTATATATATATATATATATATATATATATATATATACGCAACACTCTCCGAAAAAAGGAATGAAGCACTCTATTGCGGTCTTTACATACATACAGATGTGTGCATTAAAACAGTTAAAAAAAAGTTTTCGCATTCTGTGGGTGACGATAGCCGAGGGGTTAATCTGTCCGACGGCTGCTGAATCGATCGAAGTTCTATCTCAACAGTAGGTAGTTCACAAAATGTCTAGCCACACTGAAGAAACTGGATAAGTAGAAACACGTGTCTGTGGATATATATATATATATATATATATATATATATAATATATATATATATGAAGTTTAAGTAAACAAACAAATGTGTTTATTTTTATATAGCTTTAAGCCGACAATTTTTGGAGGATATGTGCTCAATGGAAGTCAAACTAATTTTGAAAATTAATTAGTTAATAATAAATGAATTTAGGCGGGCATATATGTTTAAATGTAAGGCTAAACGATTCCAGAAAATGTCAATATATATATATATATATATATATATATATATATATATGTATGTGTGTGTGTCTGTTAATATTTAATATATATATATCAATAGATATATATAGAGAGAGATATACTTTTATGTGTGCGTGAAAGAGAGCGAGCGAGCGAGAGAGAGAGAGAGAGAGAGAGAGAGAGAGAGAGAGAGAGAGAGAGAGAGAGGCAGAAAGAGAGAGAAAGAGGGGGCGAGAGGGAGATGTAAAGAATCCTAAACGTTTGTCTATATACTATCTAACATCTTTTTTGTCGAATACATTTTTATTTAACATATTTTTTACCTACTTTTTGAATCTTCTGTATGCAAATCCTATTCCATGTTTTCCATGTGTCACTCTTGTAATCCTCAAAAGGTATTAGTTCCTGATGATCATGAAAGCGTGAAACTTTAGTTACAGTACTGGGTTTTAATTAAGCAATTTTATATACTTCAACGAAAAAAATATTGCATTTCCCAAGAACCTTTTCAATCATTTTGTGTCAACATAGATATTTTCTTCCGGTGCAAAATTTAAATAATTGGAATTCTAAATAATCTAAAACATCAGATGCAAATTTTGAATTACACTTAACTCTTTCCGGAGGGGATTTCTCTCTAAATTGTACGACATTCAATGTAAATCAAATAAGGAAAACTACGAACAGTGCAGCGGCAAATGATTTCAGACAGTTAAACAGAAGAGGATTGATTTTTACTAAAAATAAATAAATAAATAAATGAATAAATAATAATAATAATAATAATAATAATAATAATAAAGAACAAATAAAAGCGAATAATGTTTAGAGAAGAAAAAATGCTCATATAGAATAGTGTTTGTTCGTTTTGTTCAATCAAATTCTTACTGTAAAAAATTATCCAAAAACAACAATGTGCTCCTCAGTCGGTAGAGCATGGGTCGGTGAACAGCAAGGTCCCGGTTTCGATTTCAGCGTTCGTCAAATCAGCATATGAGTTGCACAGCTTAGATCTCCTATGTATTGCGTTTGGGAAAGTGGATAGACTCCTTCGCTGTCCAGCAGACCAAACTGATGAAAGTGAAGGAAGGCAAAAAGCAATACTACTAAATAGACCTGGCCAGAAAATTTAGAATATTTTGGGACATAAAAGTGACTTGATACCAATCATAGATGGGATCTTTGGAACAGTTACTAAGAACGTGTAAACGTCATTGGATGAGAGGGGGAGAACTGGTAAAAAACATACAGAGGTATAAATCTTACTGCTATAGCTGCTAAGGTTTATAATGGCTTTTTCTCAATCACATCCAACCCGAAGTAGAGAAAATCCCTAAGAAAAATCAGGTTTCATAGAAATTGATCCACAACTTCACAGAATCTGATTATTTGTCAAATTTTAGAAGAGGTTCGAGCAAAAAGTCTCATGGCAACACTTTTGTTTGTAGATTTCTCCAAGGCATTTGACTCCATACACAGAGAAAAGATGGAGTAAATACTATAAGCATATAGTCCTTCGGTCAAGCTTAGATTCCAGTAAAAAAAAAACACTCCACCGATTTTGCTACTTTACTTATATATTTACCATTCACTCATCAGGATGTGGCACAAGGCAAATTATTTAAGTAGATTTTAACAAGTTTACATCCAGAGTTTCCTATTCTCCTAGATTCATTACCTAACCAATGTTAAAGATTCCCGTCTGCTCTACTATTTATCCATACCTAGAGGGATAATAGTCTGATAAATAACTTTCCCACATGTATCACCGTTATGTGAAATGCAAACTGTCTCATCCAGCATTTGAACCCGGATCAACGAGTCTATTTCCTACTGCGATAACCATTACATCGCCTGCCTCCATTTAACTTTAAGAAAACAGTGAAAATACATGTACAGTTTTTGTTTGAATAGTCTCCTATATAACGTGTTCTGGAGCCCACCACTTAAATTTATAGACACTTCGTGACAGCGTGGATTCAATCGGCTACTCAACATGCTCGAATACGTGGTTGGTTAACTATTTAATTGCCGATCTTGAAAGGCGTTCAGTTGCTCGGTTTTAACACAGAATAACTGATCAATAACACAATGGTTCTTCCTAACACTAAGGAACACAAGGATTCTGCCTAACACTAAGGAACACAAGGATTCTGCATAACACTAAGGAACATAAAGGATCTCCACTGTAAAATACTCTCACTTCCAGCCTAAAAATGGCCACAAGAATCTTAACAGACACAAAAATGAAAGAAAAGAAACGTAATATTTATCAAGTAATTGTTAAAACTGAGGAACACAAGGATTCTGCCTAACACTAAGGAACATAAGGATTCTGCCTAACACTAAGGAACATAAGGATTCTGCCTAACACTAAGGAACACAATGATTCTGCTTAACACTGAGGAAAAGAAGGATTCTGCTTAACACTAAGGAACACAAGGAATCTGCCTAACACTGAGGAACAGAAGGATTCTGCCTAACACTAAGAAACACAGGGGTTCTGCCTAACACTAAGGAACATAAAGAATATCTACTGTAAAAGACTCTCACCTCCAGCCTAAAAATGGCCCCAAGAATCTTAACAGACACAAAAATAAAAGATAATAAACATAATATTTGTCAAATAATTGTTAGATCTATAAAAGAAAATAACGTTATTGGAATTTGAATCGGTGTGTTTATATAACCATTGTTAGATATTGTGAAACACGCCTGACTCAACCTGGCCATCGTTGATTGTATGCGTTTTTATGTGTTCAAATAAGAAGAACTAGAGATGAACATCTGCAAATACAGTTGCATACATTGATGCAAATTGCTTTGTTTGGCGATTCATTGCTCATTCTGATACGTCATTTATGCATGTGCATCCATGCAAATCATAGCAACAGTGTGTCTGTCTGCTTTTCCTATTTGAGTGCTTGCATGTAGTAACCACTAGCCTGAAAGACAATTCAATTTCTTTGCAATTGCTAAAAGGAATTTACTTCTCGTCCATATGATTTGATGTTTAGATTTCCCTCCAGGTAAAATGACCACAGGTTTCTTCCTTCACATACTGCACTCACGGCCTTCAATACCACTAAAAGAGAAATGTATATTGCTGCACATTCTCCTCGTCATTTAACGGCTCAAAATACGACGATATAGTATCAAATCTTAGGGGTCACTGCATCCTACGTTACAGTCACTCTGTTACAGGTTAAATCGAGCTTAACAAACCTAAATTCCACCATCCTATACACTCCGCCGAAAGAAAAAAAAATCAGGGAATTAATCGAATTTATTGAAATTTTCTGTGTTGATATATTAATGAATAAAATATATAATGCACCGGTTATTTTATTTAAGAACTTTTACATTTTTTTTCAGGTTAGTTAACCTATCTTTGGGAATCTGTGTTACGCCTCAAAGTTACGTGGTTCAAAGTTAACTGACCTGAACAAATTTATAGGCGGTAGTTTTAGGTTTGCTTAGAGCCACCGCTAACGACAGATACTAATCTGTTTATAGTTTTTAATATACATATTTACCAACGTCTCCGCACGAGTAGGATCGGACACAAGGTCAATTTCTTAACTGGTTTGAATCCATTTTTTCTCAAACCAAGGTTATAAAATCCAGTTTTGCTACTATTTAACCATAACTGGAGGGAGAGTAGTTGGATTCATAACTTTCCCAATGTTATTATCAGTATATGAAATGCACATAGCCTTGTCCAGTATTTGCACTCGCCACACAGTGTACATTTCCTAAGATGATAACCATTACACCACACGCCTCCATGATTGTTTTTTTTTGATAAACCGTATCAATATTTACTGCGACCTCAGTCACCACAGCAACAACACCAACCATACATAGACAGAGGGGTTGGGTAAATAAGTACATTACCAGCACTACTATGTTACTTTTCTATCTAGTTGCCATCAGGATTGATGAACTTGTTCCATCAGTGTATATCTATTTACCAACCCCTCCGCACGAGCAGGATGTGACACAAGGTCAATTTCTTAAGCGGAGTTCAACAGGTTTGAATTCAGAGTTTTCCATCTCTTAGACTGGTTGCCTTACCAAGGTTAAAGAGCCCAGTCTGCCCTACTATTTATCCATAGCTGGAGGGAGAGTAGGATTCATACCTTTCCCAAGGGTATTAGCGCAAAGTGAAATGCAATTATCACATCCAGGTTTTGAACTCGGGGCGACGAGTCCATTTCCCATGACTTTAACCATCGCACCACGCGCTTCCATCAGTGTATAGGTGTATAAAAACACTGACCTTGTGCCACATCTTGCTCATGACAGAGGGGTTGGGCAAATACAGCCATTACCAGCACTGCTTTCTTACTTTTCTATCTAGTTGACATCAATATTTTAACAGTCTGGAAATGATAGACAAAACAACGGTTTTATATCAAAACCATACAGCAGTTATTTTCTACCAGAAATGGGATTTAATATGCATATGTAATGCTGCCCAGATTAGATATTCCTTAGAAGGCGTATCGTCTATAACTCACCCAGTTTCGCCGGCTAAAGAAACTCAATCCAATGTTGTGTTTGCCTTTAATAAAATATAGATGAAACCTCCTACACAGAATGCATAACTTTGTATTTTGTTAGAGATACACAACGGAATTGTTATAATCCCCTCTTCTGGTTGACCGTGGTGTGGGAAGACCGTATAACACTTTGCTCTTCCGGACGTCGTAGACCAGCACTATTACGATATGGACAGCAGTTAAAATACAGAGAATCTTCTTTCCCATTCTACCGAACGAACGATTCTGATAGCTACATATGTCCTTCTTTCGAACAACTACAGCGAACAGCGTACGAAGTGCTTCAGTTCAAATAGAACCACTCGTAGATGGATTATACGCTTCCCGTTCTCGGTTGAGCACTCTATTTAGAAGGTATATAATTGCAGATTCACCGTATTCGGCTCGGCCAAATCTCACTTTGTTTACAAAGTTTGAGAACTCTAGGTGAAGGTCATTTCCCCTTAGAAATATAGCAATTAAATAGCCTGCTATACTTGGCGACTGACTGTGGATGTGTGGGTAAGAAGCTTGGCGAGCGTAAGTTCGTTCGGGTTTCGAACCCAGCCAGAGGCAGCTGCTAAAACCGTATAACTATACTGATGAGAGGTGATACCTCGAAACACGTGTCTATAGTTTACCCCTATATATATATATATATATATATATATATATATATATATATATGAGCGATTTTAAACCGTAATAATACGACTTTAAATATTGGTTAGATCATCTTAATATAATGAAGATTGTGTGTTTTCTGTCCATAAGCGAAAATATATTACTAATCAAGTTACAATTCCCTTAGTTATATACGTCACATTCTCCATGATTTTATTTTTATTTAAACCTAAATTATTAATAAAATTATTTTACATTATTAATTCTGTTGACCCTATCCACATCCTAGTAACATTCAATTGTATTTATATATACAACAAAATAGCGGTTTACAGTGTGAATGGAAGGCTAATTTACATATTGATATTACAACTTTGATTGTAATAAATATGTCCTTAGTATTATTGTTTTCTAATTGTTTGGTTTTATCTTATTGAATATGAGCAAAAATCTCAGTGATTAATCTTAAAAGAAATCCATTAACAAGAAGAAATAACAGTAATTATAATATTTTCTTCCTATTTTAACTATATGGTTAAATTAGTAAAATTTAGCAATGAAAGACGTATAAAGAAATTACACGAAACGACAGTACTCCAAGTTTGAAGTATGGAGTTAACCACGAGTGTGGCAGACAGGTTACGAGTTAAAGAAATAACCAAACAACTAGAAATAGGAATAAAAGACGTGTATTACATATAACAATAAGGATTGCAAACTTTTAGTTCGTCTGCACAAATGTTTATAATTTGTCACTTATCTGAGTTCTGAGATAGGGTATTATCGGAGCCCTTGCTACGGCCTTCTGATAGTTCGGATATGATAGCCGTTCTGTTTGATGTCCGACTCCGATTCTGGTTATTGAGGAATACGTGGAGAGACCCTGTTTTAGGTCCGTCCCCAGTGAAAGCTGGATCAGAAGAGGGCGAGTTTGCTTATTCGGCTTTGCCGCCAAAGTATGCTGGCTCGTGATTGGTTGGTTCCAAACAGAGACTCGTAGACAAGGACGATAACCCCCATACCTCAGAATTCTCAATAGACGGGAGGTGATGTAAGAATAACGTTCAGTTGTTTTATTTAGTCGATTATAACGCCCTCTCTACAAATCTTTTTATCTGCATACTTATTTAGTTTTATTAGCTTTTCTAATTCATTCTTATATATTATTACATTAAATCTTGAATACTTGCATCCGGAGGGTGCATGTATTTGCTAGTATATATAATGTTCTTTGGTTAAGAAGTAAACTAACCTTTTGTTTATAAACAAACGTTATGTTATTTATACGTAATACCGTGTGACAATGTAACTGGAGATTCACAGAAGAATCCAGCTATATAATAGATTTTGACTTTTTAATCCACATCAATGTCATCTGACAACTGATCAATCGTGCAAAAACAAAGAAGAAAACGGAAATAATTTCTACTTTACCCGCTATATAGCCTGAAACCGTGTCAATATCATTTTCACAGTCTCATAGTTTCAGGACGATACATTTTGAGTTCAACAACGTCATTAAACTGCGAATGATGTTCGTACTCAGAAAGCACAAACCGAACGCCGAATACTGAATGTAATTTTGACCAAGTGAAGAGAGATTTGATTGTATATGGAATGGGATAAGTAGTTATTTAAATATAGCGGCGTTGCTGTCGCTATCAATTTTTGGTAATTGCCTGTAGGTTCTCCAGCACTTACCGCTAAAAGACCACTCACAAAATCGCCGACGTTTTAATAAGACGAGGCAATTTACTCAACGTCTATGTTATGCAGCCAACTGAAGTGAAGGCCACATTTTATTTTTATTATTCTGCAGCTTCTTTTTTTTCATCGTCTATTTTTTAAATTTATTTTCTATTTTGCTGGTTTTCTATTTTATGGTTGATTATTTCCCTGCAACCACAGATAAACGCAGAGCAGATGATATTTTTTTTAAATGGGTCAGGTACATCATTTTAAAAAATCGTTTTTTAAATACTTATTTCAGAATAAATTATATAATACCTGCGCCATTATTTTCAGATTGTAACAATGTCTTTATATGAACTAGCAAATATATGCACCCTCCGGGTGCAAGTATTTAAGTTTTAATATAATAAAAGTTCATGTTAAATTAGAAAAGCCAAAGAAACTGAATAAGAATTCAGATAAAAATATTTGAACAGAGGGGGTATGATTTAAAAATAAAGCAACTTTGAAACTAACTCTTCCATCATTTTCCCTTACTCCCGTCTTTCATTGGTAAATTTTCCTAAATTAACTATTTAGTTAAAATAAGAAGTAAAGAATGAAATTACAGTTATTTTTTCTTTTTAATGAATTTCTTTGAAGATTTATCCCCGAGATTTTTGCTCATATTCATTGATATAAATCCAAACAATTAGAAATCAATAATACTAAGCATATATTTATTAAAATCAAATTTTTAAGATCAATATGCAAATTAGCCTTCCCATTCACACTGTAAACCGCTATTTTCTTGTATATATAAATACAATTGCATGTTATTAGTATGTAGATATGGTCAACAGTCTTAATGATGTCAAAGAATTTTGTTAATAATTGAAGTTTAAATAAAAATAAAATCATGAAGAATGTGATGTAAATAACTAAGGAACTTGAATAGTAATGTAGTTTCGGTTACAGACATAAAAACCCACAATCTCCATTATAATAAGATATATTTTCATCAACTGACAAAAATGATTACGCCTATTGATGGTGTTTACTATTATTTACTCCTTTTGAGTTTTCTCATCAGCATTAGCTGATGGTCTTTCACTGGAGTCTGAGTGACAGCAAGTCTCCTCAGGTCTCCAGGACTCTTCTGAGTATTCTGGCAGATTGCAGCAGTGCGTTGTTCTGGATGGTATCAATCCTTCCTCTGATTTCCAGACTTTCCAAACACTTTTCGAATCCTTTTGGAACCGTGTTAAGTGCACCAACTACAATTGGTATTATTATTATTATTATTATTATTATTATTATTATTATTATTATTATTATTATTATTATGCCGTAGCCAGTGGTTCACTGGCTAGTTGACAGGAAGTCTCCTCAGGTCTCCAGTACGGTTCTGATTAATCTAGCCGATCCCAAAGTTCTGTTACTTGGTTGGTCTCAATTTCTCCTCTGATTTCCAATTCACCCAAATTAATTTCCAGAGCTTTGGGTACCTTTCCAGGAGCATCAATTACAATTGGTACGACCTTCATCTTCATGATCCACACCCTCATCAGTTCTCTAGAAAGGTCCACGTATTTGCGTATCTTTTCCCTTTCTTTCATCTTCACTCGGTGGTCGGCAACATTCACGAAACGGCAGATTCTCTTGGTCTTTTTCCCGGAGTCTAAGGGACAGTAAATATCCTCTGGTCGCTATGACTCTACTATTTTAACCGATCTCAGCCATGAATTGTTCTGTAAGGTATCGATTCTAGTACTGATTTCTGTATCCTTCAATCTCATGAGGATGGTTTTAAACGCACTATCTAGATTGTTATTACTGTCATTCGAAATTCCACTGTTTTTCTTTTAGTTCTCTGGCAAGATCCAGTATGTGTCTGTCTTTACGCCCATCTTTCTTTATCACACTGTGGCGCATTGGAACGGCAAAAGCAATTTTCTTTTTTGTTTGTTTTTTCGTTAATTAAACCGAGGTCTGAATAATGTATGTGAATTGAAAATCTTATAAAACTTGATTAATTTTCTTCTGGTTCGTCAATGCCTCATTCTTTTCCATTATAGTTTCATATGGGTTTCCATAATTCGAAATGGATAATCATTCGTAAATAATTGTATCTATTATTGATATTATTCTTCCGGGGGGCGTCCTATTGTGGGGTAATGATTAGAAAGCTAATTTGACACATCGATTACTACAAAAAAGCGAGTTCGATTCTCACTGGGTGCGCCATTTTTGCCACCTTGTGTCACATACTATTCGTGTCGAACGAGTTAGATAAGAAGGTGTCTCATAGTGATGTAATGGTTAGCAAGCTTGTCTCGCAGATCGATTAGAACTGAATAGTGAGTTCGATTCTCACCGGGTGCTCCATATTCATGATCTTGTGTCTCATCCAACCCGTAGCGAATGGATAGGATAAGAGGGCGTCCCATCATGGTGTAATGGTTAGGAAGCTAGTCTCGCCGTTTGATTAGAACTGAATAGCGAGTTCGATTCTGTGTGCTCCATATTTGCGGTCTTGTGTATCTTCCAACCGTAGCGAACTGGTAGGATAAGAGGACGTCCATCATGGTGTAATGGTTAGCAATCTTGTCTCGCAGATCAATTACAACTGAATAGCGAGTTCGATTCTCACTGTGTGCTCCATACTTGCGGTCTTGTGTATCTTCCAACCCGTAGTGAACTGGTAGGATAAGAGGACGTCCCATCATGGTGTAATGGTTAGCAATCTTGTCTCGCAGATCAATTACAACTGAATAGCGAGTTCGATTCTCACTGTGTGCTCCATACTTGCGGTCTTGTGTATCTTCCAACCCGTAGTGAACTGGTAGGATAAGAGGACGTCCCATCATGGTGTAATGGTTAGCAATCTTGTCTCGCAGATCAATTACAACTGAATAGCGAGTTCGATTCTCACTGTGTGCTCCATACTTGCGGTCTTGTGTATCTTCCAACCCGTAGTGAACTGGTAGGATAAGAGGACGTCCCATCATGGTGTAATGGTTAGCAATCTTGTCTCGCAGATCAATTACAACTGAATAGCGAGTTCGATTCTCACTGTGTGCTCCATACTTGCGGTCTTGTGTATCTTCCAACCCGTAGTGAACTGGTAGGATAAGAGGACGTCCCATCATGTTGTAATGGTTAGCAATCTTGTCTCGCTGATCAATTACAACTGAATAGCGAGTTCGATTCTCACTGTGTGCTCCATACTTGCGGTCTTGTATATCTTCCAACCAGTAGCGAACTAGTAGGATAAGAAGACGTCCCATCATGGAGTAATGGTTAGCAATCTTGTCTTACAGATCAATTACAACTGAATAGCGAGTTCGATTCTCACTGTGTGCTCCATACTTGCGGTCTTGTGTATCTTCCAACCCGTAGCGAACTGGTAGGATAAGAGGACGTCCCATCATGTTGTAATGGTTAGCAATCTTGTCTCGCAGATCAATTACAACTGAATAGCGAGTTCGATTCTCACTGTGTGCTCCATATTTGCGGTCTTGTGTATCGTCCAACCCATAGCGAACTGCTAGGATAAGAGGACGTCCCATCATAGTGTAATGATCATCAATCTTGTCGAGCAGATCAATTACAACTGAATAACGAGTTCGATTCTCACTGTGTGCTCCATACTTGCGGTCTTGTGTATCGTCCAACCCGTAGCGAACTGGTAGGATAAGATGACGTCCCACCATAGTGTAATGATTAGCAATCTTGTCGCGCAGATCAATTACAACTGAATATCGAGTTCGATTCTCACTGTGTGCTCCATACTTGCGGTCTTGTGTATCATCCAACCCGTAGCCAAATGGTAGGATAAGACGACGTCCCATCATGGTATTATGGTTAGCAATTTGGTCTCGCAAATCAATTACAACTAAATATCGAGTTCGATTCTCACTGTGTGCTCCATAGTTGCAGTCTTGTGTCTCATCCAACCCGTAGCGAACTGGTAGGATAAGAGGACGTCCCATCATGGTGTAATGGTTAGCAATCTTGTCTCGCAGATCGACTGCAACTGAATAGTGAGTTCGATTCTCACTGTGTGCTCCATATATGCGGTCTTGTGTATCGTCCAACCCGTAGCGAACTGGTAGGATAAGAGGACGTCCCATCATGGTCTAGTGGTTTTGCAAACTAGTCTTGTAGCGAGTTTGTTCCTCACTGGATGTCCCATATTTGTGACGTTATTTCAACTCCTACCCGTGGGAATAGGGTTGATTAAGAGGTCCTCCCATCGTCTCTGTAACGGCTAACAAGCTATTCTCGTAGATCGAATGAGACAGAATAGACAGTTCAATTTCTGGACGCCCTATAATTGCGACCTTGTGTCACATCCAACCGGTGGCGAACGAGTCTACTTATTTTGCCGTCATTTAGTGCATCCTATTATTTTTGAAAGTGATGTAGAGACAACTAAAAAGAAAATGTTGTCTCCTTTCTATTCTCCTCCGAACACAGACTGTTTTGCGGGTGTTATTAATAACATTTAGTCTCTACTTTCAAGCATCGGCTTTGAAAGCATTTTGTCTGAGATTCCGGTAATTTGTCTTTTCGAATTTCCATGAAATTGTTCTCCTCCCAATTTTCAGTTGTTATCCTTTCAGATACATCTTTTTAGCAGTCATCAACGCCATAATCCTCATATGACTCAGTCTGGTGTATTTCTTAAGTGCTTCCAACATTGAATTGAAGACAAGATCCAATGCTAATCACCACTCCGTTCAAATAACTAATAAAGTCCGTATTGCTCTTATTACTAAACCCAACCTTTTATGATTATATATATATATATATATATATATATATGTATATATGTATATATATATATATATGTATATATATATATATATATATACTCTAGAGATGGTCACTGTTTCAGCTTTTGCTGGAATGGCGTACCAAAGGCAGTAATATTGTAGAGTGCTCAATATAAAATAGAGCTGTTATATAATATAAGATAAATGTATATATTTATATATTATATCTATATTATATTATATTATATTATATATATTATATATATATATATATATATATATATATATATATATAATATTAAATGTATATATATATATTATATTATAATAATATATATATATTTATATTATATATATATATAATATAATTATTATATATATATATATATATTATAATATATATATATATATATTATATATTATATATATATATATATATATAATATATATATATATATATATATATATATATATATACCCATGTTCCCACGAGACGAATGCGATACACGGCCAATTATTTTAAACGTAGTTTGAATTCAGAGTTTTCCTAGGTAAGCTTAAAGAGCCTAGTCAGCCTACTATTATACCCATAGAGGGAGGGAGAGGAAGATGCACACCTTTCCCAAGGGTATTAGCGCTATGTGAAATGCAAACAAGCTCATCCGGAATTTTAACTTTCCTACGACTCTACGCATTGTACCACGTGCCTTTTTCATAAATGCACTAGAAGACGATGCGTGATGGTCTGAATATCCGGTATATGACTTCAAACTGCATCTGGTCGTGAGGTTCCAAATCTGGAACTCTGTGATGTGTGGAGTACCCGTCCATTGCCATTACTCTCAGGTCCACGCTGAAATGCAGTGGTAGTACCTGTTTGGGTCTCTTCTATGTAACAAATATGAAGGCGAGTAAAGAGGTAATGCCATTTTGTTTAGGAGAGGTATAATTACCAACACAGGAACATGTATCATACATCAAAATGAAGTTGGTCCTCTGTGGATCACATCCCTTCTTCTCCACATAGGTGTGTCAAAAGTTAATACCATTTTGTTTAGGACAGGTATAATTACCAACACAGGAACGTATCATACATCAATATGAAGCTGGTCTTCTATGGATTACATCCCTACTTCTCCAGATAGTCACCGTTTGTCCTAATAGCAATGTTCCACCTTCAAATGAGAGCATGTATCCCTGCCCCGTAAAATGTTGTTCAATGTTCTTTGAGCCACTTCTTCACTACAGATTCCACTTCCTCGTCACTGGAATAATGTTTGTCTCTCAAACCCTCTTTCAAAGGGCCGATGAGATGATAGTCTGAAAGCGCTAAATCTGGTGAGTATGAAGGATGTGGTAAAGTTGTCCACCCGAATGAGGCGATTTTCTCCCTTGTCCTGATACTTGTGTGTGGGCAAGTATTGACATGCAGAAGGAGGGCATTGTCTATTGAAAAGTTGAGTTTTACTCGTCGGATTATTGCTCTGAGCCTCGTTAGGGTCGCAATGTAGGCCTTAGTTTTATATATAAAAAAAACGTTCACATGAAATAAAGAAAATGGCATTTATTTTTACTAACCCTCGCAATCCGTTTTCCTAGTTAATGTAAATTATTTTACCAATTAATTAGGACACATGAAGTTATTTCTTCTAATTTCTATTTTTATTGATACACAGGTATTTAATGAAAATTATTTCTATTTTTATTGATACACAGGTATTTAATGAAAATTATTTCTATTTTTATTGATACACAGGTATTTAATGAAAATTATTTCTATTTTTATTGATACACAGGTATTTAATGAAAATTATTTCTAGCAATTTGGTTTTACACATAGAATTAATAAGAAATCTAACATGAATTACTTTCTACTGATATATTGTTGCATAGTGACCAAATGAACATTATTTCTACCAGTTGATAAAACAAAATAAATATATACCACCAAACTGTTCCCTTGCAAATCATATATATATATATATATATATACGAAGACAATATTTGTCCTTTTTTGGCCCACAAGGGTTGATATGCCATTAAACAAGATACCCAACCAACTAATCAAGAATGCTAATCAATATTTGGTTTGGCTTGCTGATTGGATGGATAGTTGGTTGGTCAGTTGGTTGGTTGTATTTGACGGTATTTCAACTTGTGTTGGGCTATTTTATGCCAAAGACATTTTTTTCATTCCTGGTGGGTAATGGAAATACTGTTTTCAAACTCATTTTCCATTCAAACTAGCAGATATTACCACTCTGGGTTAGGGTGAACCTGGTAATAATAATGATGAAGGGTACTCCACATTCCACAGATTCCAGAATTGAATCTTCACCATTAGATGCTGTTTAACATCATACCCAAGACACTAAGACTCACATCCATGACTTCTAGAACATTTAAGATAAAAAAGGGTGGGCCCTCGCTATAACAGCAAGAGGATTGGAACACTCATATAGGTGGTAGGGCTTGACATGACCAGCCGATCAATAGGAGGAGGCCTCTCCGACCACCTGTCTGTCCCACAGCTAAATGGTATGAATTATACCAATACGTCATCACTAAATATATTTATTAATAGATAATGTGTTTGCATATTCATATTGTTTTGCATGTTTCTATCAAAAAGTCCGTTATTGTTGTGTATTCAAATTTATTTTCAGACTCATTCTTTAAACCCATTTTTAAAAATCTATTTAACCCGTAGGTGTAGTTACTAACAGTTACGATTGTTGTAGGCAAGATGTAAGTAAAAGTAAAGTCGACGGGACGGCCTAAAGTCGGTATCAGCCAGTCAGCGAGGGAGTCTATCCCCTTTTCAATAGCGCTAGACCAAGGAGATTGTTTTTTAGCGTCTGAGGTGGAGCGCCACACCTACCATCAGCTCCTTACTTTACTGCACAGATCCCTGTGCTACTCATACGCTGAGTTGGCGAGGACCGGTATCGAACTAGGAACCTTGTGGTTTCTAGCCGACCGCTCTACCGACTGAGCTAACCCGGCCCATAAACCTGGCAGTAATGGCAATGAAAATGTACTGCACACTTCCCAGAGCTCTAAAATTGGAATCTCATAACTAGATATGGTTTATCGTCATATCCAAGACACTAAGACACTTAGCCACCGCCTTCTAGCACTTTTATAATAAATTTGTTGTTTGTCATTAGAGCAATAGGATCGGGACAATCATATATGGGCAAAGGCACGATGTGGCCAGCCTATTGACTTGTGGCCGGAGGAGATAACTCCGGCCGCTTGTCTTGCCCAAGTAAGGGCCAGAATGGATTACTCCAGGCCATAGACTGATCAGCCATCAGGATTCAGTCCTTAGACATCAAAGCTCGCCACCCACGGTGAGCATGTCGACCCATTATGGGGATCTCCCATCTTTAACTGTACAGTGTATTCTACAACTCCAGCCAACAGAGCAGCTTCCACCTTGGACTTCATAAGCTAGCCTGCAAATCCTCTATAATAAAATATAAATAAAAATGTTTAATTACGTCATCACCCCTATTGTATAATCCTCATTGTTATTGTTTAGCAAAAGTACAATCGAATTATTCTTCACCAAACTATAAAACACATTTATCTGAATGGATGTTAGTTTTCAAACGAAATGACCTATATTTTCAAACAATAGAATTTTGCAGTAACATCGTGACATTGTAACTCTGAAAATATTATTTATTTCGGTATTTGATAACAGCGAAAGTGACCTTCTATTATTTTATTTTAAATAGCGAAGTAAATATACACTTCTCTTCGAATGACATTATCAACGGAATTTCTACGTTTGCACTCATTCTAAAAAGTAAATCAGTTACAATATACAAGGTGTAACATAAAAGTATCAAAATGAATTTACCAAAATGAGTTTACCAAGATAGAAATGAACAATGAATGGAACCTTATTTTTCAAGAATACAAGGTGTGTCATAAAAGTGCTGTATTTACATAGATAGAATGAACTATGAATAAAACGTTAAATTCTTTTCAGAATACAAGGTGTGTCAAAAGGGCGGAGTTTGAAGCTGTATTTACCAAGATAGAAATGAATAATGAATGGAACGTCACTTTTTTCCAGAATACAAGGTGCGTCATAAAAGTGCCGAGTTCGAAACTGTATTTACCAAGATAGAATGAACTATGAATGAAACGCTAATTTTTTTTTCAGAATACAAGAAGTGTCAAAACTATAAAAAAATCTTGATACTTTTTGACACACCTTGTATATATATATATATATATAATATATATATATATATATATATATATATATATATAATTTTTGTAGATTCTTAATTCTTTTAGTTTGTTTTTTTATTATTTTTGTAAATATATCTATGCTATTTCCTCCTGCCGTTTCTTCTTTCTGTTCCCTCTGATAAGATTATTTTCCTTATTTTCAAATGATAAATTTTCCCCTGCATTCTTTCTTTGCATTCTGTAGAATACCTGATAGAATTTATTACACTTCATGGAAAGATAAATCCCATCTTTTCGTTCGTTGTTTGCATATTTCTCTACACCTGATATTATTTATTACACTTTTGAAAAGGATAAATTCTTACCTTTCGTTCTTTTTACGTGTTTTTTTCTGTTTTTTCTGTTAGAATTACTTTACATTTTATTATTTGAATTTTCTGTGCATGTTATTCTTTGAGAAGTTTATACATTATAAGCAAACAGGTAAACTTATTGAAATATCCTTTCGACATCAATCTTAGTCTTAGTTACATAATCCATTCTGAGTTCCTTACTATAAACCGTTATTCTTGGTTTGGTTTGTTTTGTTTTGTTTTACGGCATATCAACCTCGGTGGGTCATTTAATGCCGACAAAGTTGTGAAATAAATTCATTTTTAATGCATAATACAATTTTGTTTATCAACTCATGTTTTTTCTATTCAACCCATTGATGAGACCCTAATATATACTACCACTCCGGGTCAGAGTGGACCAGGGAGCAATGGTGATGAAGGGGTGCTCCAAATTCCCCAAACCTCAAGAACTGGAACCTCACCATCAGATAGTTTAACGTCATTCCCAAGACACGTAGACCCTCAGCCACCGCCTTTTAGCACCCGTATGATAAGAAGGGTTGGGGTTGCCATATGGGCAATAGGGTTGGGGCGATCATATAGATGCTAGGGCTGGACGTAGCCAGCCGATTGATCGGAGGGGGCCTCTCCGACCGCCCGTCTAGCCCAAGAAAAGCCTAAAGTGAAATATTGCAAGCTATGGACTGCTCAGCCACCTGGGTTCTATCCCTAAGCATCACGGGTCGCCACCCACGGCCAACAGATGGCCTCATTGGAGGAGTCTTACCCCTCTGCAGAGGTGCAGTCGGTGCATTCTAACGCCTCAGTCGACAGGACGGGTTATTCTTGTAGCTGTCCGATAGTATAATATCATATATAGGTCATTTTAATCCAATGTTTGAACCAGATTCTTTGGTTTAGAGTGTGATCTTTTCTATTGGTAGGTTGGTTGGAATTTACGTCATGTTTGTTTGTGTTTGTTCTTGATCCACCAATTCGTTCGTAGATTTTTCCATTATTTTGGAAGGTCCTATTTTTGCAGTGTTTGGTTCTATCTCTGTATCTTTTGAATCTTCCTTATATAGCTTATATATTTGATTTAGTTCTTCCATCTTCATTTGATGTTGTCTTTTCAAAGTTTTATTTGAATGTGGATTTGTGGGGTTTTTTCATCTTTTTTTTCGTAGTTTTTTATTTGTTCTTTCAATCTGAACTCCCATCCTGCTTTTGAGTTTCTGGTTGTGTTCCGTAGGGGTACACCAATTTTCATACAGAAAAAATTACCTAGAATATACAGCAATCTCAAACGGTATAATTATTATTATTATTATTATTATTATTATTATTATTATTATTATTATTATTATTAGTAGTAGTAGTAGTAGTAGTAGTAGTAGTAGTAGAAGTAGTTGTTGTTGTAGTAGTTATTGTCCTAGAACTAGTATAAAGAACATCATGTAGAATGGGCATATTTTTGAATATTCACTTCAGCGGTTCCAGCATGTTTTAACTGAAAATAAGGGACGACCATTACTTAACATTCAAACATTTTCGTCAAACCCCAATACTGCTGGGGTCTATATCATCTTTGTGATATAAAAAAGGGCATTTTAAGATACCGCGATTCGATTACTGGTTATGGACGCATCATCTACCCCTTAAGAGTTTTCTTTAAATGTATTTCATCCTTTTTTCATTCTTTCCTTCAATCTTCTTATCATCATGATCATGATCATGATTATTATTATTATTATTATTATTATTATTATTATTATTATTATTATATAATATTATCATTATTAATTTATATCATTATTATTTGAGTTTTCACATCAGTGTTAGCTGATGGTCTTTCACTGGAGTCTGAGTGACAGCAAGTCTCCTCAGGTCTCCAGGACTCTTCTGAGTATTCTGGCAGATTGCAGCAGTTGCAGTGTTCTGAATGGTTTCAATCCTTCCTCTGATATCCAAAACTTTCCCAACCCTTTTCTAATGCTTTTGGGACTGTTCCCAAGTTGCACCAACTACAATTGGTATAACTTTCACTTTCATAATTCCATAACTTTTTCATCTCTGGCAAAGGTCGAGATATTTGTCAATTTTTTCATTTTCTTTAACTTCACCCTGTGATCCGCTGGCACTGCAAAATCCAACCAGTTGACAAGTTCTTTCTTTTTGTTAATCAACACTAGGTCTGGTCTTCTTGCTGCGGAATAAGGTGATTCCGTTTTTAATTTCAAAGTCCCAGAGAATTTTGTGTGTTTCGTTCTCAAGAAACAGATTTGGTTTATGCATATACCATTTTGTTGTGTGGTCAAAATTTTAATTCTTGCATAATTCCCAGTGGATAACCTTCCCAACCCAGTCGTGTCTAGTTTGTATTCTCGTTGTGCTAGTTTGCTACATTCGCCAGTATATGGTTAACAGTCTCATCTCTATTACCGCAAAGTCTCTACATTTACTATTTTGTTGGGTCTTATCAATTTTCGCTTTGATGTAGTTTGTCCTTATGGCATTATTTTGGCAGCAATTATAAGTGATTCTGTTTCTCTTTTGAGGTTTCCCTTTCTTAACCATGTCCAAGTCTTTTGATGTGCAACTCCATCTATGTGTCGTTTGAAGCGTCCATATAATTGTTTTCTTCCCATTTTTGTTTTTTCTAGTCTTTGTCGTTCTTCTGTTTGTCCATCTGCCGTTTCTACTATTGTTGGTCGCCATAAGTAATTTGTATCTCGCG
>CM042149.1:64785813-64810814 GCA_023376005.1 Doryteuthis pealeii | reverse complement strand
AACCAATGAAATTTTGGAATAGTAAAAAATCATTGTCCAATGCATTTTTTAATATGTAAAAATCATTGGTCCAATGCATTTTGATAGTAAAAAAAATCATTGGTCCAATGCATTTTGATTAGTAAATATTGTCGCAATGCATGTTTCATAGTAAAATTCATGATTTGTTCCAAATGCATTTTCGAATGCAAATCATTGTCAAGCAAAATGCATTTTCAATAGTAAAAAAATTCATTGTCCAATTGCTTTTTTAGGGTAAAGAATCATTGCCAATTTTTATACTGTTATTTTATTTAGCGACGATAGACATTTATTACTATCAGATTTGTTAAACATACAATCAATCTGTTCTGTGGAATTAATGAAAAGCCAAAAGATTTCGATAAAAAAGGAAAACGTTTTACATATAAATGTATGGAATAATAAGTGTGCCAATAGTTTTCATGGTCTAACATTTATCTGATGTCATTCGTCATTTACGAATAAACTGAATTATTAATGATAGTCTTATTTAGCCAGCCAGTGTGAATATTTATAACGTTCACTGCAGATATTTTACTATTCTCCCATTAATCCTACTTAAGCTGTCTAGCCTATATGAATTTCTATTTTCCGATGAACACTTTAAAATTGATATTATATGGTTACCACAATCGAGAAAAAATTAAAATGACAGCGCGAGTTCAAATCCTAAATTAGTGATCTTTGCAGTCACATAGGCGATTGTCGTCGCGAATAAATTCTGACAATGATTCTATAACTATTCTTATTTCACTTCTTGAGAGTTTTTTCATATCTGCCTTCACATTGTGACACCAATATGTTTTTAAGGTATAGTCCCGCGGATCCATTATTACTCTTACTCGTGAGTTGAATGCCTCGTGAGATGCTCATTTAATCTCCTATGTAAAAAAAGACCTTGCATTGATCCAGCTACTCTGAAAAGAAATGTTAATGTCTACTATCTAAAATATTAAATGCAAAAAAATATTCCATTCTCTCATCATTTAAATTTCATTATTTTTATATAATTTTCACAAATATAAATCAAATCTTTATTATTTTTGCTCAAAACCCAAGCTCTGGTAATATTTAAATGTATAATATTATATATATTATAATATTATATATATAATATAATATATATTATATTATATATATATATATATATAATTATAACACTGTTCTCACGTCGCACATGGTATTCGTCCGAATTTGCTTGTCATGATTATTAAAATTATATAAATAAAATTTCTCTCCACAAAAAATATTTAAGTTAAAAGAAAAGAAATGAATCCAACAGTATGATTTATGAAAAGGTGGAATGAAAACATCAACACATGCTGTTAAAGAGAAAACAAATTTATAACATAACATGATAGCTATGTTCATGAACATCATTTTTATAAATTGTTTTCTCTTTAACAGCATTGTGTGATGTTTTCATTCCACCTTTTCATACGCATATATATATATATATATATATAATATATATATATATATATATATATATATTTTGTGTGTGTGTGTGTGTGGGTGTGTATAATATATATATATATATATATATATATATATATAATATATATATTATATATATTATATATTTTATATATATATATTATATATATTACTTCATCGTTAATTGTTTTATTTCGAAGTTCCTCCGGGACATACATATACAGACAACTGCCCTTTATATATTGATAGATTTATCACAAATATCTAAAAAAATTAATAATTGTTAATATCAAGGTCTGATTCAAGTTGTAAACAGGATGTGAATATGGTACTAACGTATATTTGTAGGACTCCAGCGACAATATCAATGAAAACTGTGCACTATTAGGTGAGGGCGTACCATTGCTTTAATGCTTTTGGAGAGGCATTATTATAGCAGTAAACTGTTTATTTTGTGAGGCTATTTTTAAATATCTTAGAAGCGTAAGAAGAAAAATGTAAAGAACCAAAATAAGAAAACAATATAAATATAAAAAGCAAATAAGGAAAATGAAACGAATTTCTAGTGAAAAGAGAGAAAGAGGAAGTGGATGAAAGAGAAAAACAAAAGTACACTGAAAAGATGTAAGAAAAGAATGGCTAACATTTTAAAGATTAAAAAAATAGAAAGAAGTCACCTGGAAAGTTGAAAGCAAGGAAATAAAAAGTCCTCGGGAATTTTAAGAAAACTGCAAGCTGAAAACTGATATTATAACTGATACATATAGTTCTTTTATCCGCGCTAGCAAAATATACACCGTCCGGGCACAATATTTTAAGTTTTAATATAACTAAATATTATACTGAATTAGAAGGACTAATGAAATTGGATAAGAAGACAAGATTATTTACACTCATTCTTACTTTATTCTAAACTAGCAGCAGCTACGCCGGCGTCGGCTTGGGTAGAGGGGTATTTTTTAAGTTAGTCTCGCATTATTATTGATTCGTGAGTTCAATCCTTGTGGGATGCCCCATTTAAAAAAAATAGACCTTGCATTGATCCAGTTACTCTAAAAAGAAATGTTAATATCTACTATCTAAAATTTAGATGAAAAAAATCCATGCTGTTATCATTTAAATTTCATTTTCTAATTATCTTCACGAATAATAAATCAAATCTCTATTATTTTTTGCTCAAAAAACAATCCCTGGTGATACTTAATGTGTATGCATATTTACTTTGTCGTTAATTGTTTTATTTTTAAAAGTTTCCTCCGGACATACATATACACCAGCACTGCCCTTTTATATATGCATGGATAGATGATTTCATGATGTACAATTAAATATAGGATTGATTTTAATACGTTTAAATAGAAAATAATATTAGAATTCAATAACACCATTTAACTATTTATGAACAATTGTTTTGGTAAAACTAGTATAAAAATTATTCACATCATAAACTATGTAAACATTTATTTCTTATTATATACTAGCAAATATATGCACCCTCCGGGTGCAAGTATTTGAATTTTAATGTAATGAAATATGTTAAATTTTAAATACTTTTGAAACTAAATAAAAATCCAAATAAAATGATTTGAAACAGAGGGGGTATAATCAAAGAATAGAACAACTTTGAAACTAAGTCTTCCATCATTTTTCATCACATCCCTTCTTTTATTGGCTGAATTTTCCTAATTTAACTATTTAGTTAAATTAGGAGTAAAGAATAAAATTACTGTTATTTCTTTATATTAAAGGATTTCTTTTTTTAAGATTTATCCCCGAGTTTTTGCTCATATTCATTAAGAAAAAAAACAAACAATTAGAAATCAATAATACCAAGCGCATATTTAATAAAATTAAACTTTTAATATCAATATGCAAATTAGCTTTCCTCTTCACACTGTAACCCGCTATTTTGTTGCATATATAAATACAATTGCATGTTATTAGAATGTAGATAAAGTCAAAAGTATTAATAAGGTATAACAATTTTATCAATAACTGAGGTTTAAATAAAAATAAATTCATGGTGAATGTGACGTCAATAACTAAGGGAATTGTGACTTGAGTAGTGATTTAGTTTCGGCTTCAGTCAGACAAACACACAATCTCCATTATAATAAGATAACACATCTTGCAGGATTTCAGACACATAAATAACTTAAACTGTTTTGAGGCAAATCTATCACGGCTAGACCTTAATTAATTATTAATAAATAATATGCTAATTGTTAAGTTTTTAAGGGCCATAATTGGTCAGTTGATTCTATGTAGAGAGTCCTCCGATTTGGTTCCTTTCGTAATCCTATAAGGTAGAGAATCCTAGGTTCCCTCGTAGAAGGTTGCGAGTAGACTAAGAAATAATAAGCACTTAAGTAATATATCAGTCACGCAGTATGGCCAACGATTGGCTAAGGAATAGACCACATTATCTCGCCTAGTCTATAAGTCTAGGTAGGGAACTGGCACACACCTTATATACACAAACATTCCAACACTAATTGAGATTAAATAATGATTGTTTAATAACCATTGAGAAATTAAATGTGACTTTGGTGGTGACTTAGTTTTTGTTACAGACAGACAGACACATGAGCTCCATTATAATAATGATTATTTGATAACTATTGTAAATAATAATTTAACTATGAAAAATGTGACGTTGGTGGTGACGTAGATCTCCATCATAATAATGATTATTTGATAACTATTGTGAATAGTAATTTAACTATGGGAAATGTGACGGAGGTGGTGACGTAGTTTTTGTTACAGACAGACATACAGACACATGAGCTCCATTATAATAATAATTATTTAATAACCATTGAGAATAACAATTTAACTACAGGAAATGTGATGTTGGTGGTGACGCAATATTTTTACAGACAGACACACGAGCTCCATTATAATAAGGATTATTTAATAACTATTGTAAATAATAATTTAACAACCGGAAATGTGACGTTGGTGGTGACGTAGATCTCCATCATAATGATGATTATTTAATAACTATTGTGAATAGTAATTTAACTATGGGAAATGTGACGTTGGTGGTGACGTAGTTTTTGTTACAGACAGACATACAGACACATGAGCTCCATTATAATAATAATTATTTAATAACCAATGAGGATAATAATTCAACTACGGAAAATGTGACGTTGGAGGTGACGTAGTTTTTGTTACAAACAAACAGACACATGAGCTCTATCATAATAATGATTATTTAATAACCATTGAGCATAATAATTTACGTACGGGAAATGTGACGTTGGTGGTGACATAGTTTTTGTTACAGATAGACAGACACACGAGCTCCATTATAATAAGGATTATTTAATAACCATCGAGAATAATAATTCAACTACGAGAAATGTGACGTTGGTGGTGACGTAGATCACCATTATAATAATGATTATCTAATAACCATTGAGTTGGTGGTGACGTAGTTTTTGTTGCAGATAGACAGACACATAATCTCCTTTATAATAAGATTCACAAACATTTTCATTTGTCAGACATGACTCTAACAATTCTTGAAAGTTAGATTTAAATCAGGCCATAAAATCAATCAATCGACTGCATATTTGTGTCCTAGTTCCCTGGTTTCCCAGTCGCCTGAACTTTGTAACCCTTTTGTTCTATACCTTTACATTCATTTATTACAGCATATGCCGTTTAATATCCGTCTATGCATAATCTCCATTATATATTTATCAACCCCTCCGCACGAGCAGGATGTGACACGAGGTCAATTTCTTAAGCGGGGTTTAACAGGTTTGAATTCAGAGTTTTTCCTTCTCTTAGACCGGTTGGTTAACCAAGGTTAAAGAGCCCAGACTACCCTACTATTTATCCATAGTTGGATGGAGATTACGATTCATACCTTTTCCAAGGGTATTAGCGCTAAGTGAAATGCAATTACCACATCCAGGATTTGAACTCGGGGCGACGAGTCCATTTCCCATGACTTTAACCATTACACCACGCGCTTCCACATGATTAGTGCATAATCGCCATTATAATAAGATTTCAGGATAATATTATTAAGTATTTAGTCTATAATACTAACCTTGGTTAGACAACCGGTCTAGGAGAAGGAAAACTCTGAATTCAAACTTGTCAAACTCCGCTTAAAAAATTCACCATGTCTCACTTCCTGTTCCTGAGGAAGGTTTGGTAAATATGTATACTATGGAAACATCTATTTCTCAATGACATATAATATTTTAACATATAAATATGGGCTATTTTGATGTAAATCTATCCCAGGTAGACCTTAATAGAGACATTGTTAATAAATAAGACGCTAATTAAGATTAAATAAGGATTTAGAATATAACGTAAATAACAAACGGAATTGTGACATTAGTGGTGACAAACTGTGGGTTATAATTAGATTCACAAACATTTTCATTTGTCAGACATGACTCTAACAATTCTTGAAAGTTAGATTTAAATCAGGCCATAAAATCAATCAATCGACTGCATATTTGTGTCCTAGTTCCCTGGTTTCCCAGTCGCCTGAACTTTGTAACCCTTTTGTTCTATACCTTTACATTCATTTATTACAGCATATGCCGTTTAATATCCGTCTGTGAACAGACAGTATTTGCAATTCTTTTCTATTGTCGGTTGCGGTACTGAACTAGTTTGTTTTATGACAATCATTCTAGTCTGCTCTTTAGAAGGAGTCGATTCATATTAGCATTGCTATTATTATTGATGAAATAACAGAGAATTCACTATATTTATTATTGGAAGTCAATGATAAAGAAAGAAGAAAGAAGTTGAAATCCAGTCTTAATAATCTGAGCTTAATAAGAGTAGCTAGAATAGTAGACGTCCAGCAAATATTTTCTGATTTCCCATTGTAAATTGCAACTGAACTAACATTAATTATTACTAGCAAAATAAAAAAAACGCCCTCTCGGCGACGTAAAATACATATTGCCTGAGGGGATGGCAGTTGAAAATTTAATATCAGAGAGTTTGTATCATAAATAAAGTAAAATCATCAAATTTATTAAAGGAGTAAAAAATAAAATAAATTTATTAAAGGAGTAAAAAATGAAAAAAAATTGAAATGGAAACTTAGTTCTGATAACTTTAAATATATATTAAAATAAAACAAACTATATATAGATTGATAATACCAGGTATGTATTAATTGAAACATGTTTAAAAAAAACAATGAGGACTGTCTAACATTGCATGCTCAGATTTTGAGTATATTTATTCTACGTTATGACGTTTTAGGTAGTGTGACGTAATCAGTGACGATGTTTTTGTTACGGACAAAAAGCGGAAGCGAATCTCCATTATCAATAGATAACTAGTTCAAAATAAAAAATAGTAAAAATAGAATTTTGAAACATATTGCCTGAGAGGTGGGAGTAAAAAATTCAATGTCAGCGAGTTTGTACCCTAAGTAAGTAAAATCATCAAATTCATTAAAGGATTAAGAAATAAAACAATTTAAAATGTAAACTTTAAATATGTATTAAAATAAAACAAACTATATAGAGATATATAATACCAGTCATGTATTTATTAAAACTTGTTTTAAAAAACAATGAGGACTGTCTAATGTTGCATGTTCAAATTTTTAGTGTATGTGATGAAGATTTTGGGTAATGTGACATAAGCAGTGACGTAATTTTTATTACAGGCCAAAACCGGAAGCGAATCTCCATTATTAACAGATAACATATTTTCATCTTATTAAAACATATATTCCTCTCCTACTATTACAGCATCATTTGATGCAGCTACAATAATAACAAAAACAACAACTAATACTACTACTAGAACTACTATTACAAATACTACTACTACTACTAGAACTTATTGACGGGTACATTTTGCAGTTCCAGCAGATCACAGGGTGAAGATGAACGAAAAGGAAAAGATAGACAAATACATAGACCTTGCTAGACAATTGAAAAAGCTGTGGAATATGCGGGTTAAAGTGATAGTAATTGTCGCTGGTGCACTTAGAATGGTCCCCAGACTTTAGAAAATATACTAGTGGAGCCAGAAATTAGTGCAAGAATTGAAAACATTTAGACAAGGGCATTGTTAAGATCAGCTAGACTACTCAGAAGAGTCATGGGAGCATCGAGAGACGTCCTGTCACTCAGATTTCAGTTTAAAAATCAGCTTATGCTGGTGTGAAAAACTCGAATAGATTGAAAAATATTTATAATAATCGAATTTTATTGGTTGGGATTTTAAGGCACGGCAACAATTCTTGGGTTACTTTATGCCGAAGACGATTTGCTTTATTGATTCTTGATGGTATTTAATTCTTTTTTTAACTCGATCTTTTAAACCTTTTCTTTAAAGTTGTTTCTTATATTTAACCCATAGGTGCAACCCAAATATGTACTGCTACTCCATAAGAAAGGAGACGCTCGTCTATCGTGATGCCTAAAGACATAATCCGTAGCTCCTACATAATTGTTCGAACCTATTCCTCAAATGCTATTATTGTAACCCCCGTACCATTTTTATTATATATGTGCTAAAAGTCAATATCTGACTGTCTTAGTGTTCTGTGCATGAGACCTAATCTATATCAAGATTTAGGGTTCCGATTATGGAGCTTTAGGCAGTCTGGTGTACCCCTTACCCGCAATTACTTCCAGGCGCACTATGAGCTGGAATGATAGTATGTCTTAGGGTCCTATCTATGGATTAGATAGATAGAACATATTCATAAAGAACTGGCTTAAAACATGGGTTAAAAAATTAAATACCCAACAAAAATGAATAAAAGAAAAACTTCAACAAGATAAAATAACTAAAGGGTTGACATGCCGTAAATCCAACCAACCAACGAATCAACAAAGAATGAATAAAACAAAAATTTATTTGGCATAAAATAACCCAAGCGTTGACATGCCGTAAAACCCAATGCCGTAAAACCCAATGCCGTAAAACCGGCATGTCAACCCTTGCATTTTTTTTATGCCAAAGTACTTTTTGTTTTATTCCTTTTTTGTTGGTTGGTTGGTTGGTTGGTTGGTTGGTTGGTAACCAACAAAGAAGGAATAAAGCAAAAACATCAATGGCATTAAATAACCCAAGTATTGATATGCCGTAAAATCCAACCAATCAACCAATAAAAAAGATTTTAGTGTATTTTTAAGATAAGAAATTGTGATAGTTAAAAACTTTCACACTCCTACAAAGTTTTGAAAACCTATTCAATCTTACTTACATACATATCAAATATATTTATATCGATTTAGGATTTTCTTTCTTTTGCTAATGTTAAATTATTATTAATTCACTTTATTGATTATTATACCCATTCGGGAATCGATAATAAATGTTAAGATATTGCGACCGATTTCGCTTAAATCAACAAATATCGAATGAAATCAGGGAATTGTTCTATTAGAGAAAATGATTATTTAATAAAATAACTTGCGTTCTGCCTCCGCAGAAGCATGACGGCACACGCACACACACATATACACACTCTTATATATACTTATATAAATAATGTATATATGACACACACACACACACACACACACACACATATATATATATAATATATATATATATATATATATCGGTGACTCGTCGCCCCGAGTTCAAATCCTGGACGTGGTAATTGCATTTCACTTAGCGCTAATACCCTTGGGAAAGGTATGAATCCTACTCTCCATCCAACTATGGGTAAATAGTAGGGTAGTCTGGGCTCTTTAACCTTGGTTAGGCAATCGATCTAGGAGAAGGAAAACTCTGAATTCAAACCTGTTAAACTCCGCTTAAGAAATTGACCTCGTGTCACATCCTGCTCGTGCGGAGGGGTTGGTAAATATATATATATATATCGGTGACTACACTAGGTCATCAATGTTGCCTAGGCTCATACTTCTAATATAATTTATTATATATAAAAGATAATTTGAAAGGTGGGGGTAATTTTTATCAAAGGTTCTCTCGTTATAGATAATGTTCTGCTATGGAAAGCCTATCTATAAAAGGTAAATGAAACATCTAAAATTATTGTTCCCATTTCAAACTAAAAAACAAACAAAAAACTTAAGTTTGTCTAAAAGTGGTAAAATCTACTTCTAACTATTATAACCAAAACTTGCTGCTATATTGGTCATTTTCTTTGTTTTGTTTTGTTAAGATTCTTGTGGCCATTTTTAAGTTGCAGATGAGAGCACTTTACAGTGGAGATCCCTTGTGGAATTAAGTTTGAACTGTTTTGATTTGATTCCTTATGTTCCTCAGTGTTAAGAAGAATAATTGTATTCCTCACTGATAAGCAGAATCCTCGTGTTCCCCAGTGTTAAGCAGAATCCCTTGTTCCTCAGTGTTAAACATAATCCTTGTATTGTTGATCCGTTCGTCAGTGGTAAGCACGAGGAACTGGACACCTTTCCATAAAGGCCATTAAATAGTTAACCAACCGAGTGTGTTGATTAGCTGATTGAATTGATACGGCTACGAAGAATCTATAAATTTAAGTTCTGGCCTCCAGCACAATTTATATAACAAAATTATTCCAACATGTTTACATAATTTTGACAAGACATTGGCTAAAAGATTTTATACCACCTTGAACTTTAAGAAGTCTGAAGACCGTAAGAATAATAATATGTAAAGTGTTTTAAGTTTGAGTCATGAGAATTTTTCTTCTTAAACGATATACAGTGTGATTGTAAAGTAACTAATTTCCCTATTTCAAAAATGTTATAATTTATTTCTGAATCATTATTCTTACAAAATATGAATATGAGAACACTCATAACATAGAGTTGTATTTAAAATTCTACATGGGTACCAGCATTCGCCACCAGCCTCTCAAGACGCTCGGTTATTGCATCAACTGATTTTCCCAGGAAATTTTTAGGAATGGGAGAAATAAATTCTCGTGTTCGTCCTTCAAATTCTTCAAAAGTCATTGGTTTCGTAGAGAAGACGTGCTCGTTCAACCAACCCCAATTAAAAATGTTGTTGAGTGTTAAATCAGGGATTCTGGCCGGCCACTCATGCAGACCACATCTACCCATCCATCTCCCAGGAAAATGGGGATTCAGCCATTCATGAACAACGATAGCAAAACGTGTAGGAGCTCCATCTGGCATAAAAATCAAGTCTTCAATTTTCTACAAAGTACTGACAAATATTGCCTGTAAAATATAATAAATCGTTTAAAATAGGTTGATACATTTAAATCCCCTGTATATTTAGAACTGAAGTAAAAAATTAAAGGGTGCCTTAGGGAAAAAATGAATAATTAAATCTACAAAGAAATATACACAGATCATTTTTTTTGCAGCTGCCAAAAAACACCCCTCATCATTCAATCGTTTAAAAAGGTTATTGCTTCTAAAATGATTTATAATGCAAAGGATGTCCATAACAAAAATATCATCCAATAAAAAAAGAATCATACGAAAAATAAAGAACCATACATGATTAATCCAAATATTTTCCACCATTTCCTTATATTTATTTAAACCAATTTTTTTTTTACATTGAAATCACGCACGTTTAGCGTAACGTTTATATTCGAAAAACATGCAGTCGGTGAACTGACTCCAAATGTTGCATAGGCGTACACACACACCACACACACACACACACACACGCACAGGCACGCGCACACACACACGCACACACACACACACACACACACACACACACACACACACACACATATATATATATATATATATATATATATATATATATATATATATATAATCAAATACCAAATATTATGGATTTAATATTCCCTAACTAAAATTTCATGCTTACTTGCAATCATCAGACGGTCAAAATGTTAAGATTAAAAAAATGGTGGCTTGTTTAGCGTTTATATAACGTGAAACGTGTTCACGCGATGGAATGTAATAACGCTAAACTTATATTAAAACAAAAAACAAACAAACTTAGGTCTTAATGCACGTGGTGTCCATATATATATATATATATATATATATATATATATATATATATATATATAATTGACAACGTATATTATATATAGTATAATTATTACCTGTATACCGTGGTTGTACAAAGATATAAATATCTGGGATACGTACCTTCTTATCATATTAGTAGATCTGAATGGTTGTTATCCAATCTTCTTCTATGTTTCTCTAGCTTACATCTTAGCTAAGTCTATCTCTCGGCTGGTAGATATGCTTTTTAGCTTGATCTATCTTTGAGTCTGCTCAGGGGTTATTCTGGGAAGTCTTCAGTACCTTTTGTTGGTTGTTTGGTTCTTAGTTAATGAACCCAAGAGCTCTTTAATATTTTTAAGATCCAAAACAACAAACGCGCGTGTGAGAATTTAGTGTCAAACGGCAGATCGCCATTGCGACTCTCTTGTTAAGTTCCTAACTAAACATCTGACTTCTCTGAACTAACTTTCACACGAATCGCTGTCATCAGAAGAGAGGTCAAACGTAGGTAAAACTTACGGGAGCTAGGAATTTTTGAAAAGGGTCTAGACAGTTAAAGTAACGACTGAAAATTCAAGGCTAGCAATACGGCCTTGCTGAATGGGGGTGGGGATTTATCAAGCATACATATCAATGGGGGTGGGGATTTATCAAGCATACATAACAATTTCGAAAGGCTAGACGAAAAACATTTCTGTCATACTCTTTGATGATCTTTAACAGTAAGAATAAATCATTTTAACTGAGCATTAAAAAAGATTAACAATTCTACAAAAGAACGAATATTGTGCTTGAACTTTTGGACCATATGACCTTTAGGCAACCCTTTTTGATCTCGATTAAGAAAGGACATGTTTTTCATTTACACCGTCAATATCCGGTTGTTTTAACAGACGATTTTTAGATTGAAAAAAATACCACTCCAAGTTTTTCTTTTTGTGATACCTGTCCAAAAGAATTGTGCAACACCGGTTATAAATTGAGTTATATTTACTTGTTAGCAAGTGTCTGAGTTTTTTTTGTCTTGATGAAAACTAGATGATGCGTTGACGTCCAGATACGGACGTCTTCGCATCATCTCGTTTTCGTCTCTGCCTACTTTCTTCGAAACCTTCTAACGCAACAACATTATTGTAAAATATCCATTTTTATTACCAGTATCGATCCCAAAACAAGAGCTGACAACCGGTGAATGAGCTCAAGGGGAGCCAACGACCAGCCACATCGATAGTAATAGGTTTAAGGTAAATGGGTCTTCTTACCCTTGGACTTCACTACTTAAATGTCAAATCCTCACTTCTTGAAGGTCAAATATTCATTACTTAAATGTCAAATCTTAGAGAATGTATTTTTCAAGTTTAAATACGATTCCAATTTGTATCTATTCACAGTGAACTGTTGAATACATGTATTTAGCTTTTGTATTTATACTAATGTCATTCAATACATTAGTTGAATATTACATGATGAATTGACTGTTTACAGTTGCACCTTTTTTAAGGAAATAGATAGTCGGAATTCTTTCATGTCCCAAGAATACCTGACCCATTTTTTCTAACCGTTGTGTCCGTGAGCGTCAATGTCTTGCTACTCCATGGACTGTCTTTCCGGTTCAAGTTCGTTGTAGCAAACCCATGTTTTAACCAATGTATAAATATTTTTCGCTAAAGAATGTTTCTCCTTTTACATCTCAAATCATTCGATGAATTAGAAATGGCTATCACTTTTCAGCTACACAGCAACAAAACTATTGATGGCAGACTGTTGGAATATTTTTGTATATAAGCAGTGCTGCAATCCACCACTTAAATTTATAAACTAAGCGAGGTCATGCGTTTTAAAACTCAGCCAATCAAAAACCCGAATACGTGGTTGGTTAACTAATTAATCGGCTGATATTAACAGACGACCATTTTCACTCATTAAAGAAACACTTGCAAGACTGAGGAGCAACAAGGAACAACCAAAGGATCATACCCAGTATTAAGGGCCACTATGAAGCAACCAAAGGATTCTTCACTAAGAATCTTGCTCTGCGTAACACAAAGTATCTCCACTGGACAGCGCTCTTGCTTGAAACTTAAGGATGGACACAAAAATTGTAACAGAGACATCTAACCAAGTCCTGAGCAACCTCTTTGATTTGCCAAGATTTTCAATACGCACGTATAACATATGTTTTGCGATAAATCAAAAATCAGGTATAAAAGAAATAAAATTAAACGAACACCTAAACAAATGCCTGGATCTTGTCAGATCATCCTTGATAAAGTACTCAGAATGCTTACTGTACCGGTTGTTGCTTAATTAGTCAATCAATCAAGTACTGAACAGACACATTGCTGCTTAACGTTGATGACCTAGCGGGAACTGGTGCTTTCATTGTGGAGGAACTGAATATTAGAGAACGAAATGGGATTTTATAGACCCCAGCACTGTTAAAATCAACTAGAAAACTTATAAGAGCCCTGAAGAACTGTGCAGAGTTACTGTCACTCAGAGAATTAGAGCTGGCATAAAAAAGTCACCGCTAGAAAAAAATAGACTAAAAAATAGAGTGTTTATTTGGTTTTGTTTTGTTTTACGGCATATCAACCTCAGTGGGTCATTTGATGCCGATAATAGAGTGTTTGAAGGAAATAAGCTTTCTAATAGAAAACAGTAAAAAATATGAAAAAAATATTTTGCTCTTTCTCAAAAAGTCCCTTTATGACCGTTGTGAGACAGGTTAGTTTTATCCTACCGATCGGCACATGTGTTACGTCGGTCGTGGCCACGGCTATCCCGTCCAGTACGAGAGGAACCGCGGGATCGGAGCAACGGTTCGCGTGCTCGCTCGAACGAGCGGCGGTGCCAAGCTGCTTTTGCGCGATAACGGCTGAAAGCCTCTAAGCCGGAACCGCGACCGGTGTCGCCACGGTATTACGAAAGGCGTCTCTTTTCGTTCCGCTGGAGCCTGCCATAGCGGTCGTCTGAATAAACCTCGTATAGCTGTAACACTAGTCTAACAAAATTTGATAAATATCCTGGGTATGACTTTAAACTGCATCAGTTGTGAGGTTCCAATTCTGCACTTCAGGGGAGTGTGGAATTCTATTCTTCATTGCTATTACTCTACTCTGACCGGGAGTGGTGGTACCTGTAATGGCCCCGTATGGTTGGCATTCTTCCGTCTACAAGAGACGATGGAGTAGTGTCAAGGTTTTTTATTCATATTTTTTGTTAACTTGAACTACATAGCCTGGGCGGGTTCATATGGAGGATGAGCTGTTGCCCATGCAGCAAATGCCCCCTCTCCACACTGTCGCTGTGATCCAAAGGAAAGGTAAGGGACTAATGCAGTTTGGCAACGGTAGTGTCGCAGGAGTTGATGGGTAGCACTGGATTTCAGCGTCATACCACCTTAGGGACTCTGGCTCCTGATTTTTTCGAGGTTTACTCCATATATATACGTATATATATATATATATATATATATATATATATATATATATATAATATATATTTGGGAATAAAAGGCCTTAAATACCATGGGTATCGTGGTTATGGACCATTTCCACTCGCGAGTATGCTCACGAGCTTCTTCAGACCACTGATATATTTATTTAGACAGGCACATGGCCAAACTCATTTTATATTCATACATTTCACCTCCTTCATTCAGGAGTGGTCATATTGCATTTTTTTCTTTATATATATATATATAGACTGTTCATCTACTAGGATTCAATCCTTAAGCATCACAGATCGCCTACCACGGTCAACAGGTGGGCCCCATTGGTGGGGGGTCTTAACCCTCTGAGAAGTGCAGTCGGCGTATTATAAAGCCCCAGTCGACAGGGCGGCGATTTCTTTTTGAATATCCTATGCTACGTAAACATTATATTTTTCGGTTGCTTTTGTAGCCTCATTGCATATTCTTAATTCGCAGAGCATAAAAGCATATGTACTCTGTAAACACATATTTTCAAGGGTCAAGTTAGTAACAAAGTTAATTGAATCAGGCTATAACTACATGGCGTACTCGTTTAACATTGCTCAAACAATAACGTGCATGTATTGTTATCTTGTACGCAATTTAGAATAACGAATATATCATTCACTCAATCGCAATTGGACTTTGAAGCGCGCACACACACACACACACACACACACACACACACACACACACTATATATATATATATATTATATATATATATATACAGAGAGAGAGAGAGAGAGGAGAGAGGGAGAGAGAGAGATACATACATACATACATACATTCATTGAGAGAGATTTGTTAGATATGCGTGTAAATATATAATAAATTGATCGATATTCAGAAACAAGTTAAATAATTAGGAAAATATTCTGGGATAGGTAAACAACAAGATGTACTGCAGAAAAAAAAACTGAATTGATTGAAACCATATTAGTGTGTGCAAACATATAGTTATTATTACATAGAAATAATTACTTGAAGCCATAAAATTATTAGTAGTTAATGGAAATACTAGAAAACATACAAATATGTGCAAATGACTTGAAATTAGACAGGAGTACTAGCTCAGTCGGTAGAGCGTTCGGCTAGAAACCACATGGTTCCTAGTTCGATTCTGGTCCTCGCCAACTCAGCGTATAAGTAGCACAGGGATCTGTGCGGTAAAGTAAGGATCTGATGGTAGGTGTGGCGCTCAATCTCAGATGCCAAAACAAAAATTGGTCTAGCGCTAGTGAAAAGGGGATAGACTCCCTCGCTGATTGGCTGATACCAACTTTAGGCCGCCCCGACGACTTTACTTACTTTACTTACTTGTTATATGAGGCACCGGTTTATCTCAGTCGGTAGAGCACCCGCTTAGGAATTGCAAGGTTCCTGGTTCGATACCGGTCCCCGCCAACTTAACGCATGAGTTAAGCATAGTAGTACAGATTGGGTAATTTGATCTTTGACGTATAGCGGTGAGCTAACGGTAGCGGTTTCGGTCCATCTCAGCAAAAAAAATCTCTATAGCTTAGCGCTAGCGAAAAGGGGATAGACTCCCTCACTGTCCGTCTGATACCGACAACAGGCCATTCTTATTTTCTTAACACGTTGACAATGTATTGTTACACAAGAAGTTCATTGCTAACACAATGTTTATACCGGTTCAATCTACAACCCTTCATTAGTTTGGTTGGTTGGTTGTTTTACAGCATATCACCGTCATTTAATGCTATATCAAGTCATTTTGATAAACAAAAGACTCAAATTGCTTACCTGACATTTCTTAAGTGGTCACCCAACTAAGTATTGAATAGGCTCATTGTTGCTTAACTTTGGGGATCTAGCATGAGTTGACCATAAATCCCATTAGCTATGTATATTTCTGATGTACGTAGTGGCACATATATGTACCATTTTAAATATCTCACTTTTTTTAAAAACAATATTTAGAATATATATTTTCATAAGAACATAGCAGTATCTAATATATATAAACTTGAATTGGAAACGATGAGAATTATATATACATATATACCTGCTGTACTTATTTTTCGACACATATTTCAGCGTTGTAGAGTCTTGTAATAAATAATATATAACTGTGATTACACACAACACACACACACACACACACACACACACACACACACACACACATATATATTATATATATATATATATATATATATATATATATTTAGTAAAATGAAGAAAAACTCTAAACTTGCTTCATTACTAAGCATGTTGCTCTGTCCTTTTACTAACTGGTATTAGGTACATTGAGCTCTCCTTATGGTCTACCTGCATCAGCTTGGTTAAACACACATGGAAAGACCTAACTACGGAAAAAACTATAATATATATATATATATATATATATTATATATTATATATAATATATATATATATATATATTTAATTTGGAACCAAATAAAGCCTTTGATTAGCCTCTATTTTTTCGATTCTATTTTTCTATTTTTTCGAACATGAATGTGTTGCCACAGGTTAATGGATTAATATATATATCTAAAAAAAATATGATATAATGCTCTTTCGGTTTAATAATGTTTAATACAAATGAAAAAGAAAATATACATTATAAGATATGAAATTAAAAGGGCGTTACTTATTCCGCACCTGTATATATATATATATATATTATATATATAATATATTATATATATATATATATATATATATATATATAAAAGAAAGGAAATTAATCCGACAATATGAGTAAGAAAAGGTGGAATGAAAACATCACACAATGCTGTTAAAGAAGAAAACAATTTATAATATAATCATAGCTGATATTGATCAATATTTCGATTTTACAAAACTCATCATCAGAGCTCATTCACTCCCGTAGTTGTTTGGGTCGGAGAGGAAAGTCAAAATGAGTTTACAAAACAAAAAACCTTAATACTGCAAAAAACGAAAGACGTTACAATATTCACCAACGTGGGCATTTCGCGCCATATATATGTCGGTCATGATCCATGTATATCTTTTGACAACAAATGTAGCGAATTTTTGAGATGTTGGCAACAAGGCGAAAACAATTTTCACATTTCTTAACACCCATCCCCTTCCGTTTAAATTGTTTTCGCCTTGTTGCCAACATCTCAAAAATTCGCTACATTTGTTGTCAAAAGATATACATGGATCATGACCGACATATATATGGCGCGAAATGCCCACGTTGGTGAATATTGTAACGTCTTTCGTTTTTTGCAGTATTAAGGTTTTTTGTTTTGTAAACTCATTTTGACTTTCCTCTCCGACCCAAACAACTACGGGAGTGAATGAGCTCTGATGATGAGTTTTGTAAAATCGAAATATTGATCAATATCAGCTATGATTATATTATAAATTGTTTTCTTCTTTAACAGCATTGTGTGATGTTTTCATTCCACCTTTTCTTACTCATATATATATATATATATATATAATAAGTTACCTAATGTAGACATTCAAATGCAAATGCGATGTTTGCTACATTGGGCGCACTACCTAAAAATTGGAGGTCAGAATAAACCAAGACATTCCATCTTATATCAGTAACAACAACTTTGACCACTCTTCTCCACCAAGGAAATCATATTCACCTTCCACCATTGGGCGACACCTGTCGGACAATCCTGATTGTGCTGCACCTTATAAACCCGAAATGTTCTCGATTTTGGCATCCTCATCCAACGAGTGCAACTGCTATACTCGAGGCACTCCTCATCAACAGATTCCGTCCACTCAGTGATATATATATATATATATATATATATATATATATATATATATATATATATATATATATATTTCATTCATATAATAATCAAATATAAGAGTAATAATATCCAGATAATATTGGCACACTTCAGTTTGTATAGCATTTAACTCGAAACCGCACATTTACTGGTAGATGTGGCGGTAAAGTTTAGATACACAAACAATTTCCCTGCTCTAGCGCAAGTGAAAAGGTGATAGACTCCCTCGCTATCTCGATTATGCCAACTATACTCTACTCTGCCTACTTTACTTATTGGCTTCGAAGAATTTGGTTGCGCTATACAAATTTATGGACGATACTGTATGTATATTTGCAAGGAGTGACTCCAGCAAAACAATTAACTAAGAATAAATTATCATCACTATATAGACTTTGTTCTTGTTCGGATTTCTATATTTAATTCATGTCAGTTAATATTTACGTGTTTATGGCTTCGTGCGAATAAACAGTTTCAAAATATGAAATTTCCGTCCGTAGGCAATCGCTCGAGGTCGTACAATAAGACATCTTTTCATATTTTGTACTATATTTGTGTTGTCTCTGTCTGTTTAACTGTCTGCCTGTCCGGCGATGCAATTGAAAACAAAACCTTGTACCAAAATCAAACAAAGCTTTTCTAGGGTAGAATTTTACAAGAACTCCAGTGGTTGTATAAATATATTTACCCCTGAATTCGTTTGTGCTCCAATTGTATATTTGTGACGTCTCTCTGTCTGACTGGGATTATTGTGTGTAATTTAGAAACAATTCGTCTGGTCGTCTGTTCTCAACACAGACCGCTAAGTAAAACCGGTTCTCCCAGCTAAAAACTAATTTTCCCCCGAGGAAGTTATGCCTCGACCGTTATGCCTCGACTGTTATGCCTCGTTCCCGGTCGAAGCATGTCACCCTACAGCGATTACAGAAGGCATACCAACATTCGTGGGTTACTTAATACTAAAGCCATGCTTGTAGGAGAACAATAGTGGTATTATTTAACCCATATATGGTATTTCATTGCTTTCCTATAGATATTAGTCAAAAATTGCGCGACACGAGTTCAAACTCGCATACGACGACATCGGATTCCAGCACCTGAGTTTTTCCTTTTTTTCCTTTTTTTCTTTGTTTTTCTTTCTTTATTTCTTTATTTATTTTTTCTTTCTTCTTTTTTTTTGACAAATGGAACCTATCGTTGATTTTGTCTTTCTTTAAGCTTAAGTTAATTTATTGGAAGGATTGCTTTCTGGTTAAAAGAGGTATTTTTCTTGCTAACCAATTCTTCAAGGAAAGGGTTGACTTGATACCAAGATCCATGTCTCACTTTACTTCCCACTACAGTAATCACAGTCTCATGTATTGATTTGTAGGACTATTGATATTAGGTTTTGATTTACTTAGTAATGTAACCAATATCTTAATCATTATACGGTTCTTATTATGACCTTTTTTTTTTCTAAATTATGTAATTAAAATATTAAAATCATTATTATCGGGAGTGAAATTATCAAGTTCATTAATTTACCTGATTCATTATTTATATTCCGATTACGTTCATATTAATTATTCTAACGAAATATTGGAATGATTGGCTTAATCAAAATCAACATAAAAAACACTAAACGGCGTCAATATATTAAGTTTACATCAATTAATACAAAATGTTTTATATTTCCTGTAAGTTTTAATTAAAATAATTTATAAACAGTAAAATTACGTTAGCATCGATTTCACATTGGAAATTACATACCAGTAATTATTAATACAGCATAATATCAAGGTTATATTACGGATTATATACATACATACATACATACATACATACATATTATTTTTAATAATTATTTATTTATTTATTTACCAACCGCTCCACAAAGCTAGGACGTGACACAATGTAAATTTCTTAAGTGGGGTTTAACGGATTGAATTCAGAGTTTTTTCCACACCTAGACTGGTTGACTAAACATTGTTAAAGACCCAGTACACCATACTATTTACCCATAGTGGAGAGAGAATATGTGGATGCATACCCTTATACTCCCACCAAGAGCGGCGGCTAAATAACTTACCTTCGCTGCCTTAGACCTATACTGGGCATCACCTGGAGGACAGGATCACTAACACAGCAGTCCTAGAGAGAGCTCAACTCCCAGCCTGTACTCTCTACTGAGACAACGTCGTCTCCGATGGTTGGGTCATGTACGTCGGATGGATGATGGACGAATCCCGAAAGACATACTGTATGGAGAGCTAACATCTGGTAAAAGACAGATTGGTCGCCCCCTACTGCGATTCAAGGATGTCTGCAAAAATGATCTCAGGTGCTTTGGCATTGTCCCTTCCAGCTGTGAAAATTTGGCTCAAGACCGCTCTTGATGGCGGCAGAATCTCCATAGAGGACTGTACATGTCAGAAGTCACCCTGATACAACATCATGAAGCTAAGAGGTCCATAAGAAAGCAACGGCAACAAAGCATCGGAACATCATCATCTACAGGGACAACCTACAAATGCAAAATCTGTGGTCGAGAATGTTTCTTAAACATAGGACTTCATAGTCATAGGAGGCGCTGCAACTTCAGGGGCACACCAAAAACTTTTATCATAGTCTTTCGAGACTGAATTGCCAATGACCCTTCCTAGGGTATTAACGCTGTGAGAAATGCAAGAACACTTATACAGTCTTATAAAGATTATATTGGAGATTAAGATGAATAGACCAATCTTTTTCGAATCAATTTTCACTGCCGCTAATGGAAATAAAATATGATTTGAAAACCAAAACTCGGTGGAGTATTTAATTATTCAATATAACTTTCTCCTTAGGTGGATTACAACATGTATTCGAGGCATTATTAAAAATAATCATATTCATTTTAATGCATGAAACTTTTCAATGTAGACCCGCCCTTCATGGTGGGGGTCTAATGGTTCGACCCTGATCTTACATTAATAGCGTGACAGGGCTGTAGGGGATTGCTTCAATTTGCCGAAGAGTTATCTTCTCGCTGCGTTCTGTTTGTTCCACTAGGGGGACCCTCGGTAGTTAACGCGTTCATTAAAACGTGTGTTCCTTTTTTTAGCTGGATCTTCAAAAGAAATGCTATGGGCATGAATCTATCTACCCCCCCGTCTCGGTGGGGCTTTATCCCCCCCTTACATTACTGTAAGTCCTTATACAGCATAGACTTCCTTTAGTTCCATGTCTAACTTATATCTTAGGACATTTGGGTATCTAGTTTATACCTAAATATTGTAAATGTATTTACATGTTCTATTCTCCTGTACATTATGTATCTTATCGTTTCCATGTGCTGTTATATATATTAAATGTTTTGTCTCACAAAGTGTCGGAATTGTATGTTCATTAATTAACTTTGAATCTTACAGGGCCATCGCCCCAGGCAATACCTGCCACCTCGATTTAAAGGGGTTGGGCTGGGTTTATTGCCCAGTGCCTGAGGCGCCCCCATGAGGGGGAATGCCGACGGGATCAACGCGATTTTTCACCCGCTACCCATGAGCTTCAGTTTTTTGATGGACCATTAATATGGTCTTGTGCCTAACACGTACACGTGGGGTACGTGGTAAGTACCATGAAAACCTGTTCAACATGGTTACTTCTTTCTCCTTATTAGTCAATACTTGACCAACATTCTTCAACATATCGCCCTCCATTTTACTGGTTTTTTTCATTTTGCTATTTATCTTTCTTGATAGGGACCCGAAACGTCATTTATATAGACATTTATATTCAGCTGAATATATTTCATAGATTAATTCAACTAGAAATGAGCGGGAAATTAGCATTTAAAATCCTCGTTGTTACCTACACCTTAAGACCAACTCCAATCATATTTTGAGGCAATAGAATATAATGACAAATAAGAGGTCAGCAGTATTTACGAAACGAAACCTTTACAGCCGACAGAAACATGTGTGGATGTCATGAAAATAACGTACCTCGAAACTCAAAGCGTGCACGGACGAGTCTGACTTGCAGGGTCATCGCGGGAAAGAAATATGACTGCTGTAAGCACGATATTGAACGATGGGCGATCTTGAACCAGCGAGAATGGGATTGCACGTATGCAAATTCTCTCGAGATCGGGTGTGCATATAAGCATACGGCGACGGCTAGAGGGAGCGTCACACGATTACGTATGACGACCACGAAAAAAGCTGGCAGTAGTATTTTGGCTCTTGCGACGGGTGGACGCGGCATTTCGAGATAGATTTTGATTGTTGGTGAGCAGAGTGCAGCACAGTTGGGAGAACATTATTACTAGCAATGTCTTTATGACACAGATAAATGTTTGCTTGATACAACGGAAAATATCGGGGGTTCCGAAAATTCCGACCAGGAATCCATAATGCCGACTATCATCACATAGAAGAGGAAATTGACCACGAATCGAAAGAGATTCTCCCTTTAGTGGAAGAATTACAATTGGTTTAAAAGAGAGAGAAGTAATCAAATACCAACAAAGAGAGAGTCAGTCTCTACTGTATATTCAAAATTAATAACCTTTGTTGTTCTTTAAAGAATTACTTATACCTGTTAAAATATATTAAACCTATTTAAACTTGAAAACCTAAGAAATAACAGAGGCGCGTTACTACTAGAATAGATTCAGTCCAAATTAGTGATCATTCTCCACACATTGATATATTAATTAATCATTTGTTTGTTTTTTGTTTTTTTGTAAAGACTCTAATGTGTGAAAATAATATATATTTGTTTGTTTGTTTATTGATTTTTTTTTTTCTATTTCTTTGTAGCCTACATAGTAATTCAACACATGACAGGTCATTGTGCTAGATCTTTTTTTACTAAACAGTAGAACGCACAATTATAGCAATAAACACGTGTCTAGAGATAGTTCCTACATCGTATTCTCATGATAGACTGATAGTTACCAATTTAAAGCCAGTTACAATTGATGTACGCTGTTTTTCAGGAACGCTTGACATTTCTATGCGTACACGTATTCTAAACTCTTGCGCAAACGGTGTTATTAATATTCCCGCCAAATATTATATTGCCCCAAATCATCTCCTCGAAAGCGCACCACACGCTCGCTTCACTAATTTTACCAAATGTAATTTCGCAGACGCTAACTTTGTTATTACTCTCTAATAATAATTCCATATTTGATTATTATTAACAAGTTAAAACTGAAAGTTAATAAAGAAATAGATTTGTCGAGGGAATAGATTAGACGAAGCTGTTAGGTCATTGCTTCGTGACGCAACTCTCTTTGTCAAATGTCAGACACTGAATGAGTTAAGAAAGCAAGTCTAAAAATGGAATATGGTTCTCGTCTCTGTTCAATTCTGAAATTCAGTAATACTGTCCCCAATGGAGAAAAACCATTAAACAATTGTCAGAAAGAAGTATAGAAAATAAACAGAGAAAAAAAAGAGAAAAAGAAACAAGCATATAAAGAAACCCATCTAAGCATAAGAACCATGAAGATGTGTTTTTTTTTGTTTTTTTTTGAATATAGAAAAAATGCTTTATGAAAGAGAGACATTTTTACTAAGAGATGAAAAAGTGAGATAGAAAAAGATGGCTATGCATATGACTGAGTTCGCGCTATAAAGTTATTCTTTCTTTTCAAACTGTTTACTCTCATACACTATGTTTTTTTTTTTCTTGTTCTTTTTTTTTTTTAATGCCTTCCTAATGTGTTCATCTTCGTCTCACCACTTAACGTTTCATAAGAGATAGAAAACATTGTTAAATGTGAACTGCGACAGGCAATCTAAAACGCAGCAAGGTATTTTGGATAGTTTAATTTGCAGACTGTGTAGCCTATCACATTATTTTTGTTCGACTTTCTAGCGAGGTTAGTGTGCTATTATTTTCTGGTATTTTATAATTATGTCCTCTTTTCATTATTGTTTTATTTTTTTTTATTTTTTGGGGGTTTGTTTTCAGATTAGCTCTGTCCGTAGATCCCCCGCCTAGGAATCGCAAGGTTGCTGGTTCGATATCGGTCCCCTCAACACAGCGAATGAGTAGCACAAATTAGGTAATCTGATATGTGCGGTAAAGTGGGGAGCTGACGGTAGGTACGTCACTACATCTAAAAAATCAAAAAATCTTCCAGGTCTAGCACTAGCGAAAAGAAGATAGACTCCCTCGTTGTCCTGCTGATATGGACAATTATATCTGAGCTGGTATTTATATATAGTACATTGCTTAGAATATGTGACGGGCGTAATCACACATATACAACATGTTTTATATTACGGAAACGGACTCGTCGTCCCGAGTTCAAATCCTGGATGTGGTAATTGCATTTTACTTAGCGCTAATACCTTTGGGAAAGGTATGAATTCTACTATCACTCCAGCTATGGATA
>CM042149.1:64725813-64780813 GCA_023376005.1 Doryteuthis pealeii | reverse complement strand
ATCGAACCGACAACCTTGGGATTCCTAGCCAAACACTCTACCGACTGAGCTAAACCGGCCCAGTGTCCACTTTTTTTTTAGTCTATACCTATTATTTGAACTAGTAAGTCATTTCTTTTTACTTTTTGTTCGCATAGTATGGAAATCATTCAATACGAAGAACACGCATTGGATCAACAATTGTAGATAAGAACCGGGTTAGCTCAGTCGGTAGAGCGTTCGGCTAGAAATCACAGGGTTCCTAGTTCGATACCGGCCCTTCGCCAACTTAGCGTATGAGTAGCAAAGGGATCTGTGCGGTAAAGTAAGGAGCTCTCTTTAGTTTTTCCCTCCACCAATTAGATCATTTTACATAATACAAAATAAATGTTAATTTAAAAATCTAATACGATATTTTTGCGAATCTACGTTCAGCCTCTATTAGAATTTATAAAAACAAAAGGTAATTCCTAGTTGAATAACATGATATTACAGGGGGCCCAGAAAAAACAGAACCCAAATTATTTATTTTCCCATTAAACTAACCATAAACCCCAACCCTAACGCTAACCCTAAACTCTAAATCTAACCCTAAACCCTAACCCTAATCCTAACCCCTAGTTGAGTAACATAATATTACAGGGTGACCCAGAAAAACAGAACCCAAATTATCTATTTTCCCATTAAACTAACCCTAAACCCCAACCCTAACGCTAACCCTAAACTCTAAATCTAACCCTAAACCCTAACCCTAATCCTAACCCCCTAGTTGAGTAACATAATATTACAGGGTGACCCAGAAAAAACAGAACCCAAATTATTTATTTATTTTCCCATTAAACTAACCCTAAACCCCAACCCTAACGGTAACCCTAAACTCTAACTCTAACCCTATCCCCTAACCCTAACCCTAACTCTAATCCCCTAGTTGAGTAACATAATATTACAGGGAGACCCAGAAAAAACAGAACCCGCAAATTTTGTAATAAAATTGTTAATGTTAATCATTTTTTTAAAGTTTAAGTCCAACAAGGGTTACGGTTTAGGGTTAGGTTTTAGGGTTAGTTCAATGGGAAAATAAATAAATAATTTGGGTTCTGTTTTTTTCTGGGTCACTCATGTTACTCAACTAGGAAATTGCACAGTTTCTAATTATTCTATAAACTTTAAACATATTCTCATTTTATCAGACGACTTGCTTTAATGGATTATATTTAGATTTTGCGAAATAGCGTATTTTGTGCAAATGACAGGCGCTACGAGCAATCAACTGATGTGTAAACTTGTACTATTCAATCTTTAAAGCGCTCTCGGTAAAAAAGTACCAATAATGTCTGATTTAATTGAATATACAAACACAAGATGGAAGCCTAAAGAGATAAAATGAAAACAAAGACGTTTTCTATCGGATTGAATTTGGAAAAATATTTGGAAATTAATGGTTAATATTTGGAAAACAAAGACAATCTAAAGGAAATTACAGTTTTCAGTTTATATATTACATTACATTGCACCTTGGCATTTCAGTCTCGGAAGACTATGATAAAGTTTTTATGTGCTCCTGTAATTACAGCGCCCCCTGTGACTGTAAAGTCCGATGTTTGAAAAACATTCTCGACCTCAGATTTTGCGTTTGAAGGCTGTCCCTGAAGATGTTGATGTTCCGATGCTTCGTTGCCGCTGTTTTCTTCAGGATCTCTTAGCTTTATGGCGTTGTGTCAGGGTGACTTCTGGCATGAACATTCTGTCGCCACCGAGGGCGGTCCAGGGCCAAATTTTCCCAGCTGGAAGGGGCAATGTCAAAGAACCTGAGATCATTCTTGCAGACATTCTTGAATCGCAGCTATATAACTTCTACCTTCGTTGCCTTAGACGTATACTGGGCATCACCTGGAGGGACAGGATCACTAACACAGCAGTCCTAGAGAGAGCTCAAATCCCCAGCTTATACTTTCTACTGAGACAACGTCGTCTCCGATGGTTGGGTCATGCACGTCGGATGGATGATGGACGAATCCCGAAAGATATCCTCTATGGGGAGCTTATGTCTGGTAAAAGACATATACATATATATATATATATATATATATATATATATATATATATATATATATATATATATATATATATATATATATATCCCTAGGTGGGTTATCATGTAAGTTGGGATTAAAATGATTCTAAGCTGGTCCTTTCTTTTAAATGTAATATGTTAGACAGTTCAGGTCCCATTTCAGAGGTCGATGTTTAATTCTTTTATAAACAGAGTAGGATTAGTAAAGAAAAAGGCTTAGAAATCGGCCATTTTGCAGTTACGGTACCATTTCCACTCACAGGTATCTCAATATACCCATGAGCTTCATCAGACCGCTAACTTTATTGAAAGTGGTATACAGATAAATCCTGAGGTTTCTTTTATATATTTTCTCGTGATCCCTATGATGGTATTGGGTTTCAATTCATCTTATCTTCTTAGGAGGTGGTTATGTTTCTGAACTGGTGAAAGATGTTTTAAAGCATTCCATCAGCATAAAGAAGAGCAGTTGACGATTTATTGTCTGATATATATATATATATATATATATATATATATATATATATATATATATATATATATATATATAGTGAAATAGTATGAATAATTTAAGCATTGGATTCATGATGTCTGTATTCTCAGCCAGTAAAATTGTACAAATAATGTAAATGTTGTATTTTAAGATACCTAAATAGTCACCCGATGAAATAGTACGAATAATTTAAGCATTGGATTTATGATGTATGTTGTCTTAGCCAGTAAAATTGTACAAATAAGTTAAATGTTGCATTTTAAGATACCTAAATGTTTACCTAGTGAAATAGTACGAATAATTTGAAAATTAAATTAAAAATAATTAAAGCATTTATGTATTCTTAGCCAGTAAAATTGTACAAATAATATAAATGTTGCATTTTAAGATACCTAAATGTTTACCCAGTAAAATAGTACGAATAATTTAAGCATTGGATTTATTGTGTCTGTATTCTTAGCTAGTAACATTGTACAAAAATATAAATGTTGCATTTTAAGATGCCTAAATATTTACCCAGTGAAATAGTACGAATAATTTAAGCATTGGATTTAGGATGTTTGTATTCTTAGCCAGTAAAATTGTACAAATAATATAAATGTTGCATGTTAAGACACCTAAAGGTTTTACCAAGTGAAATTGCACAAAGGATTTATTCATTTGATTGTAAGATTCATACGCTGTAAAATTGTACGGAAAATTTAAGATGTCTGGATTTGTAGCTACAAAAAATGTACAAATAATATAAACATTACAGTATAAAATGCCTGAAAGTTTAACCAGTAACATTATTGTTAGAATTGTTCGTTTTTCATCGAATATTGGCCGACTGTTCAGAACTGAGAAAAAAATCCATTGGGCATCTTCTTTGTTCATACGCTTCATCTGCAGCGTATAATTAGGTAATTTCGAAAAAGGATTTTCAGTGGAGGAAATGCACTCACTGGATTGGACTTGTAACGACCTTTGTTGATCTCAAACGGAAGAAACACAAAAGAAAAATACTGAGAGGCAGTAAAGGTTATCGAAAGGTAAAACATGACATTATCCACATGGAAAAAAAAATAATGTGGAATATCATATGTGACAACATATAAACTAAATGTAAAGTCGTCGAGGTGGCCTAAAGTCGGTATCAGCCAGACAGCGAGGGAGTCTATTCCATTTTCACTAGCGCAAGACCAAGGAAAATATGTTGGTCTTCTGTGGTGGGGAGCAACACCTACCATCAGCTGCATTCCTCTCTAAATCATTTGATCTTTAGCACCCACCAAAAAACAAGAAACAATTTGGAATATATTACAATAATCGTCGGTGTGGCCTGAAGTCAGTATCAGCCAATCAGCGAGGGAGTATATCCCCTTTTCAGTAGCGCTAGACAAAGGAGATTGTTTTTTTTCGTCTGAGGTGGAGCGCCACACCTACCGTCAGCTCCTTACTTTACCGCACAGATGTCTATGCTACCCATACGCTGAGTTCGCGAGGGCCGGTATCGAACCAAGAAGTGCTCCTCCTACTGAGATTGTGATATATTTACCATCTATATATTAATACACTTGTTCCTTAATCTTACAACCATTACCATCTTTCACCATCTTCTGTATGGCCCATTGTATCATATATATCGATACGCATTGAATTATTTGCATGTTTAAGGGAAAGGGGCTGGGTTAGCTCAGTCGGTAGAGCGTTCGGCTAGAAACCACAATGTTCTTAGTTCGATACCGACCCTCGCCGACTCAGCGTTATGAGTAGCATAGGGATCTGTGAGGTAAAGTAAGGAGCTGACTGTAGTTGTGGCGCTCCACCTCAGACGCAAAATAAAACAATCTTTTTTGTCTAGCGCTACTGAAAAGGGATAGACTCCCTCGCTGATTGGCTGATACCGACTTTAGGCCACCTCGGCGATTATTGTAATATATTCCAAATTGTTTGTTTTTTTTTTTTTTTTTTTTTTATTTTTGGTTTTCTTTTTTTGCTAAAGATCAAGTCATTTAGAGAGGAAATAAATAACCCTATTGTAAAAAAAAATAGATAAATGCTCTGTATAAAGCAAATAATGAAATGAGATGCTTACAATATATTTCAATGTCTTTGTATATTCCCTAACTATACTAACAAATAAAAGTGTCTTGGAACATCACTTGAGAAATATTGAATCATAATACTGGTGTTCCTGAATCTTTCGTCCGTTACCATCTTGGAAAAAATATGATCATACTCTATGGTTATATTATATATTGCTATATCATTGTTACAAGCAAATGTATGCGCCCCCTGTGCGAAAGTATCTAAGTGCTAAGTAAATAAAATATTATATTACATTAGGAAGACTAATGAAACCGTTGTGGGATTGTTAAGGGTCACGAATAAAGACAAAGAACGGGTGAACGTTGACACAAGTGTATTGAACAGAGAATGTAATATTTACAGAGGAAAAGTGATGTTACGTCCGACAATACAGTCTAGAACTGAATCGTGTCGCTTGTTCTTCAAGCTACAATTGTCTTTGCTACTTATAGTAGTAGTAGGATCATTCCATTATGTAGATAGGTTATATCACCTATAACAGAAACTAAATAGGAACGAATATAAAAATATCATACTTATTTAATGTTATTTTAATTGGTTTCTATATAAAATTATATATATGATTGTGTTAAGTATCTGGCGCCATCCTTGGCTAGTTGGAAAGAACTCAAAGTAAATGAGTAAGTCCCGAGTTATAGAATCCTTTGGTAAGTGAATAAGTCCCATGATATGGAATCCTTTGGTAAATGAATAAGTCCCGTGATATATAGAATCCTTTGGTAAGTGAATAAGTCCCGTGATATATAGAATCCTTTGGTAAGTGAATAAGTCCCGTGATATATAGAATCCTTTGGTAAGTGAATAAGTCCCGTGATATATAGAATCCTTTGGTAAGTGAATAAGTCCCGTGGTATATGGAATCCTTTGGTAAATGAATAAGTCCGTGATATATAGAATCCTTTGGTAAGTGAATAAGTCCCGTGATATATGGAATCCTTTGGTAAGTGAATAAGTCCCGTGATATATAGAATCCTTTGGTAAGTGAATAAGTCCGTGATATATGGAATCCTTTGGTAAGTGAATAAGTCCCGTGATATATGGAATCCTTTGGTAAGTGATAAGTCCCGTGATATAGAATCCTTTGGTAAGTGAATAAGTCCCGTGATATATGGAATCCTTTGGTAAGTGAATAAGTCCCGTGATATATAGAATCCTTTTAGGTCTGTCGTCCAAGAAGATCAAGTAGTAGTGAGCTAAGATTAGAATCAGCCAGTATAAATAACAACAACAGCAGCAGAGCACTGCCAGTGATTGGACAATAGGTTGCCTTGCCAGGTCATGTGCTTATCGGCGATTCTATAAGTAGAAGTGACCATCTGGTACACACCTTATATCCAAAAATTCCAACAGATTGCTTTTAATACGTCTGAGTATAAAATGATGGTATTAGAAATTAGTAACAGCAAATAATTATTTATTAATCACAGCTTTGTTAAAATCCTGATAAAAAATCCAACAAACCAATCAAACAACCATCAATTTTAGAATAACAAGAAAGCATGTTGAAAGCCCTGCTGTCTGTTGAAGTAACACAATACCTATTAAAAAATCCGATATCTGTTGATATGAACGATAGGAAAGCAGAAAGCTACAAGTCACGACTTACATATTGTTCGCCTATGCAACATCCTGTTTTAAAAACACAGTCTTTATTGCAAGCAGAATTTGGTTACTTTTGTTATAACTGTTACTTCGGTTAAATGTCAATCCGGAAAAATATGTCCTCATAACTATTTCATGTTTAAGGATTGAATAGGCATTACTAAAATATAATAGAAACAGCCTAATATGCGTATTTAGTATTATGCAAGACTAAATTCCACTAAGCATTTATACATTCTACTTATTGGAAAAACAGACATTAAACTTGATTGCAAAAATATTTTGGCTGGTTTTGTCATGATTATTAATTCGGTCAAATGTAATTCCGAAAAATATATCTTAATAACTATTTTATATTTAACAATGGGATAGACAATACTAAAGTACAAAATGTATCAAAAAGTATTTTGTGCTTTTTGACACATCTTGTATTCTGAAAAAAAATAAAGTTCCATTTAAGGTGTGTCAAAAAAGTACCAAGTTTAAAGCTGTATTTGCCAAGATAGAAATGAAGAAAGAATGGAACGTTTTTTTTTTTCAGAATTCAAGGTGTGTAAAAAGTACAAAAACCCGAAATTTTTTGACACACCTTGTAATCTGAAAAAAATAAAATTCCATTTAAGGTGTGTCAAAAAAGTACCAAGTTTAAAGCTGTATTTGCCAAGATAGAAAGAAGAAAGAATGGAACGTTATTTTTTTTTCAGAATTCAAGGTGTGTCAAAAAGTACAAAAATCCCGAAATTTTTTGACACCCCTTGTATAATCGATACTGCCAAATATCCATCTTTAGTATTCTACAATGGGTCGGGTTAGCTCAGTCGGTAGAGCGTTCGGCTAGAAATCACAAGGTTCCTAGTTCGATACCGGTCCTCGCCAACTCAGCGTTATGAGTAGCATAGGGATCTGTGCGGTAAAGTAAGGAGCTGATGGTAGGTGTGGCGCTCTACCTCACATGCAAAAAACTCCTTGGTCTAGCGCTATTGAAAAGGGAATAGACTGCCTCGCTGATTGGCTGATACCGACATTAGGCCGCCCTGACGACTTTACTTTTTTACTTTACTTAAGTATTCTACAAATTCCCCCAATCTAGCATACAGTATATTGATTGGAAAAAACAGACACACAACTTGATTGAAAACATACTTAGGTTGGTTTCGTAGTCATTGTTAATTCGTTCAAATGTAATTCCGAAAAACATGTCTCAATAGAATATAATGGATCCAGCCAAATATCCGTATTTATTATTCTGCAAGACTAAATTCCACCAAGCTGGTATACATTATCTTTATTAGATAAACAAGATACACAACTTGACTGCAAATATACTTTGTTTGGTTTTGCCATGATTGTTAGTTCGGTCAAATGTAATGCCGAAAAATATGTCTCAAAACGGTTTTATGTTTAACGAATGAATCGAGAATGCTAAAATATAATAGAGGTGTTTCTAGACAGCCAAATATCTGTCTTTAGTATTATGCATGACTAAATTCCACCAATCTGGTATGCAATCTCGTTATTTATTTACTAAAATAGAAATGAGGAATGCAACGTATTTTTTTTCAGAATACATGGTGTCAAAAAGCACCAAAAATCTCGATCCTTTTTTGACACATCTTGTATAATCGAGGCAGCCTCGATTATATAAGATTATACATTAGTAAATTCCACCAAGCTGGTACGCAATCTCTTTATTAGAGAAACAAGACACACAACTTGACTGCAAACATACTTTGTTTGGTTTGCCAGGATTGTTAGTTCGGTCAAATGTAAATCCGAAAAATAAGTCTCAATAACGTTTTTATGTTTACCGACTGAAACGAGAATGCTAAAATGTAATGGATTTGTTTCTAGACAGCCAAATATCTGTCTTTAGTATTATGCAAGAATAAATTCCACCAAGCTGGTATACATTATCTTTACTAGATAAACAAGACACACAACTTGATTGCAAACATATTTTGGTTGGTTTCGTAGTCATTGTTAGTTCGGTCAAATGTAAATCCGAAAAATAAGTCTCAATAACGGTTTTAATGTTTAACGAATGAATCGAGAATGCTAAAATATAATGGATATGTTTCTAGACAGCCAAATATCTGTCTTTAGTATTATGCAAGAATAAATTCCACCAAGCTGGTATGAAATCTCTTTATTGGAAAAACAGTCGCACTGCCTGATATCTGATAAGTTGCTGAGTGCACGCGGTCATTGATCAAAAGAAGAGTAAATTGATGCACATCATGTGTGTCAGGTGTAGGTCAATGTATCGATTTAACTATTATCTACGAGGTGTGTTAATATGGCAGAGAGCTTGAATATATACAGGCTATCCACAAAGTTCATATGCACATTAAATCACGAAATTGTTAGAAAAGTGCACACGGACTATATGGACACCATTTACTTACCGATGAAAGAAGGAAGAAAAACATCATCATCATTAACATCATCGACAACATCATCATACCTATTATCTATGAAGTGTGTTGATATTACAGAGAGCTTGAATATATACAGGCTGTCCACAAAGTTAATATGCACATTAAAATCACGAAGTGTTAAAAAGTGAACACGGACTATATGGACACCATTTACTTACCGATGAAAGAAGGAAGAGTAGCATCATCATTAACATCATCGTCAACATCATAATACCTATTATCTATGAAGTGTGTTAATATGACAGAGAGTTTGAATATATACAGGCTGTCCTCAAAGTTCATATGCACATTAAAATCACGAATTGTTAAAAAAGTGAACACGGACAATATGGACACCATTTACTTACCGATGAAAGAAGGAAGAATAGAATCATCATCAGCATCATAGTCAACATCATCATACCTATTATCTATGAGGCGGGTTTAATATTACAGAGAGTTTGAATATATACAGGCTGTCCTCAAAGTTCATATGCACATTAAAATCACGAATTGCTACAAAAGTGCACATGGACTATATGGACACGCTTTACTTGTTAATGAAAGAAGGAAGAATAGCATCATCATCATTAACATCATAGTCAACATCATCATACCTATTATCTACGAGGCGTGTTGATATTACAGAGCTTGAATATATACAGGCTATCCACAAAGTTCATATGCACATTAAATCACGAAATTGTTAGAAAAGTGCACACGGACTATATGGACACATATTACTTACCGATGAAAGAAGGAAGAAAAGCATCATCATCATTAACATCATCGTCAACATCATCATACCTATTATCTATGAGGCGGGTTTAATATGACAGAGAGCTTGAATTTATACAGGCAGTCCACAAAGTTCATATGCACATTAAATCACGAAATTGTTAGAAAAGTGCACACGGACTATATGGACACCTATTACTTACCGGTGAAAGAAGGAAGAATAGCATCATCATCATTAACATCATCGTCAACATCATCATACCTATTGTCTACGCGGTGTGTTAATATTACAGAGAGCTTGAATATATACAGGCTCTCCACAAAGTTCATATGCACATTAAAATCCCGAATTGTTTAAAAGTGCACACTGACTATATGGACACTCTTTACTTACCGATGAAAGAAGGAAGAATAGCATCATCATCATTAACATCATAGTCAACATCATCATATCTATTGTCTATGAAGTGTGTTAATATGACAGAGAGCTTGAATATATACAGGCTATCCACAAAGTTCATATGTACATTAAAAATCACGAATTGTTAAAAAAGTGCACACGGACTATATGAACACCCGTTACTTATTGATGAAAGAAGGAAGGATATCATCATCATCATCATCATCATCATCATCATCACCAAGTCGTATTATAAAACACGGATTCTTTTATTCTCTTTTGCTCCTATCTGCCCTCATTCTCGGTAAGTCCTATAAATGGCACCCAGAGTCGATACAGATATGATGAATGTATTTTTTTCAAGTAGGCCAACACTGGTATGTCGATATGTAAGAGTCTACAATAGAGTGTGGGTTATGAGTTCATATTTATTTATTCAGTAGCGTCCTTTTTGTTTTGCTCCTCTAACTTCGATGGTTTGCGAGATGCAAAATAAGTGTCTCTATAGCTGGTGTTTTGTAGGATGCTACTTTCATGTGTGTCTTTTTCAAAACAGGACGCAATATCTTTCTGTTTTTACTCTTTAGATCTTTCTCCAAGTGTTTCGTTTAAGTCGAAAATAGTGCAAGAATATAGTAGTACTGAGGCAGTATAGCTTTCAGGAATTCCTGTTTTATTTTATCAGAGATCACCTTTTTATACGGTCGTTATCCTGCTCTATGGTATTCTAGGCTTTACTTATGCATAGGTTTGTGGGGATATAAATAAAATAAAATTAAATCAAAATTAAAAAATAAATAAAAAGTTCTGAGCGTCTGGACTCTAGCGTCTGATCAATAAAGTCTCCATCTATACTTTGAAACAGTTGTGTCTTTTCATTTCTCTTCATCACATCATTTCATATTCCCTATAGGTTAATATCGATTTCATCAGATTAGATATACTTCTATTGTTATATATATATATATTATATATATATATATTTAATATAATATATATATATATATATATATATATATATCAACCCCTCCGTACGAGTTGGATGTAACACAAGGTCAATTTCCTAAGCGGAGGATTGAATTCAGAGTCTTTCTTCTCCTAGACTCGTTACCCTGCCATGGTTAAAGAGCCCAGTCTCCCCATAGCTGGAGGGAGAGTAGTTGGATTCATACATTTCCCAAGTGTATTTGCGCCATGTGAAATACACACAGCCTTGTTTAAGATTTGAACTCGGTTCGATGAGTCCATTTTCTACGACTCTACACATTACAACAGGTGCCTCCATTGTTACCAATGTATATATATATTTACAACCCCTCCGCACGAGCAGGATGCGACACAAAGTCAATTTCTTAGCGGAGTTTAAACGGTTTGAATTCAGAGTTTTCGTTCTCCTAGACCGGTTGCTAACAGGTTAAAGAGCCCGGTCTGCCCTACTATTTACCCATAGCTGGAGGGAAAGTAGGATTCATACCTTTCCAAGGGTATTAGCGCTAAGTGAAATGCAATTAAAGTCCAGGATTTGAACTCGGGGCGACGAGTCCTTTCCATGACTTTAACCTTACACACGCACTTCCTATGTATAAACTTGATTACTCATTTCATTGAGGATCTGATTAAAATGCAACGCGTCTAGGGTTATTTTAAACCTAGAGGTTATGTAATCACGTTCATTTTACGTTATCTGGAGGGTTACGTTCATCTGGAGGGTTACGTTCATCTGGAGGCTTATAGAATCACGTTCATTTTACGTTATCTGGAGGGTTACGTTCATCTGGGGGGTTACGTTCATCTGGGGGTATTATGGAATTACGTTCATTTTACGTTCATCTGGAGGGTTATGAAATCACGTTCATTTTACGTTCATCTGGAGGGTTATGTAATCACGTTCATTTTAGGTTATCTGAGGGGCTTACGGTTCTATCGAAAAGGAGTATATCTATTTGACCCATAGACAGAACTCTAAAAGGTACTCTAAAAGGTGAAAATGAACCGAGATGTAATGACAATAAAGGTGTACTGCAGACTCTTCGGAACCCCGGAAGTGCAGCCTCATTATCAGATGAAGTTTAGCACTATAACAAAGACTCCTATTTTTAGTGGTGGTGGGGGGTTCTTTTCTCTGCAGTGGTTACAGCCAGCGTGTTCAAATCTTAATTAAAAGTTAAACGTTTAGTTTCGATATTTGATATAAAATCTCGTATGTATATACTATGATTATTTCCATCTGAATTTGTTTACAGAAAATTTCAAACCATCTATTGCATTCCTCCTATTTTCTTTTTTTTTTTTCATATTTGTCTGTTTCCCGTTTTGTGTACGCGTTTAAGCAAGTGTTTACATGTATGCGTGTACGCGTAAATACACACACACACACACACATATATATATATATATATATATATATATATATATATATATATATATATATATATATGATAGCAATCTAAGTGTCATATTTAGAAAGTAGATAGTACTCAATATCATAAATAGAGCACTTTTATTAAAGTTAAGGTAGCATGGGCATAGAGTCATTTGGTCTGAAGATCGCTTCAGCAAAATCTGTCCGTGACGATGCGCCAGTGATTCCACGTCCAGGCTACTTAATTATATATATATATATATATATATATATATATATATATATATATATATATGTGTGTGTGTTGTGTGTGTGTGTGTGTGTGTGTGAGTGTGTGTGTGTCTGTCTGTCTGTCTGTGTGTCTGTGTGTGCTCGTGCGCGATTGTAATCATAAAAACAAATACACGATTCCCCCTGTCAGAGGTGGAGGATGGTTTTGGCTCAGTTCCAGGGGACCATTCCCCCAAGCACCACTTGTTCCTTCGACTACAAGTAGTAAGAGATAGGTTGATTGCCCGAGGCGCACCTGAAGGAACATGGACAGTTTACATTCTCGACCTTTTTGGAGCTTGTTTCCTGCGGGACATTCCAAACGCGTGTCATTCTGTGGCCTCGTACAGCGTCAAATATATTGTAACGATAATAAAAGAAATATATTTTCTCATATCAGGTTTTGATTTGGACTGTAACAAACATTGAAATATTCACAAAAAGAGACCATTGTAATCATATAGTGACCAGACTGTTTATGGTTATGATATATATTGCTTTATTATTGTTACTTGCAAACATCTGCACCCCCTGTTCGTAAGTAAGTAAGTAAGTTCTAAGTAAATGAAATATTGTATTACATTAGAAAGACTAATAAAACTAAACGAGGACGAATAGGAAATATTACGCTTATTTTAATGTTATTTTAATTGATTTCTAATCAAAATTATATATAGGATAGTGATCAGACTTTTTATACTTATATAAGTAAAGTAAAGTAAGTAAAGTCGTCGGGGCGGCCTAACGTCGGTATCAGCCATCGGCGAGGAGTCTATCCCCTTTTCACTAGAGCTAGACCAAGGAGATTGTTTTTGTGTTTGAGGTGGAGCGCAACACCCACCATCAGTTCCTTACTTTACCGCAAAGATACCTGTGCTATTCATACGCTGAGTTGGCGAGGGCCAGTATCGAACTAAGAACCTTGCGGTTTCTAGCCGAACACTCTACCGACTGAGCTAACCCGGCCCCTATGCTTATATAATATATTGCTATATCATTGTTACTAATAAAAGCATGCGCCCCCTGGGCTCAAGTAGTTAAGTCATGATAAATAAAATATATTACATTAGGACCGGGTTCCTGGTCCGATACCGGCCCTAGCCAACTCAGCATATGAGTAGCACAGGGGTCTGTGTGGTAAAGTGAGGAGCTGACGGTAGGTGTAGCGCTCCGTCTCAGATGCTAAAAAACAATGTCTTTGGTCTAGCACTAGTGAAACGATGATAGACTCCCTCGCTGAATGGCTGATACAGACTCTAGGCCTCCCCGACGAATTTACTTTTAATAGCCCCTAACACACTGCAAGATTACGTTTTGTATTATAATTAGTATAAGACATTATATATTGCAATATTTTATATATATCTGATATTCAATATTGCCTAATGGTCAATGTATTACCTATTGCAGAAATTCATATTATAAATCCCATAATTTGGATTAGTTAATCCATTCGGATTCATAGGATTTGAAATAGAAATTGGTTTTTAATATTTCCCCGAAATATGATCCTAAGATTCAAAATATTCCCCGCTAAATGAGATTTCCCAGCATTCCCACTTCTCACGAGTCAGCCATCTTTACAATCTTCAACTACTTCATTTCTCTATTCAAACATTAATCTTAAGTTTAAACTTCTAGATGAATTATTTGCAAATATACGCCGCTTTGACGATTCTTCTGGGATTTGTGTTACGAAAATACTTCTATATTTTCGCGACAATCAAATCTATACTGCTAGAAACTGTGTCGAATCTATTTGCATTGTAATCACAGGGACATTTAAAAATATTCTAGTATAGTGTCCAATAATTTAGGCCACGGTTTATGTGCACCAGCTGCCTGCGAATGTCAACTGAAATGGTGAATGCGTCTTAATTCTGTTGTTTAATATTAAAATATACTGGAATCCAGTTAGTGATTTTATGCAGCGCGACAGATATTCATGCATTTTAATTAGAATGTAATTAAAGGTTGCCTGAGTATGATCCCTTGAGGAGAGGCAATATTTTCTGCAATTCTGAATCGATCTATCAAACTAAACAAATATTTGTAACTAAATATCACCATATAAAATTGCACATGAATAAATACATGTATTTACGCACAGCTTCCACACGAGCAGGATGTGACATAAGGCCAATTTTTTAATGCGGAATCTAAGGTTTGATTTTAATTTTCCACGACATAAACAGTTTGTTCTGCCAAAGTAACCGCCCATACTGCCGTAGTGTTTACCCATAGATGGAGGGGAACAGGTGAGTTAATACATTTCCAAAGATCATTAGCGCTATGTGAAATGCAACCAACCTTTTCCAGTATTTGCATTTGTATAAACGTGTCGTTTTCCGATGAACATAACCATTACATTACGGTTGCCTCCATAAAATTAACATGCATAAACATACACTCAAAGAGGAAACAGATCGCTATCAACGATAGATATGGAACAATCTTGAGGGATATATAAGACAATATATATATATATATATATATATATATATATATATATATACTCCCATTTTGGTTGAGTTCTCTAAATAGGGATTTAATTGTAAATTCACCGTTATGGCGTGTAGCTAACCCTCGCTTTGTTTACAAAGTTAGAGGAGTCTAGGCAATTCATTTCCGCTTACAAATGTATCAATTAGATATTCTCCTATATATAAAAACCGCTACTGGCCGCATGGGTAAGAGACTTAGCGGACGAAAATTCATTCAGGTCTCAAACCCGGCAGGGTTAGCTGTTAAAGTATAACCACACTGATGTGAGGTAAAACCTCGAAACACGTGTCTGTGGATTACTTATTTCCTATATATATATATATATATATATATATATATATATATATATATATATATATAGTGTGAACAAAAAGTATTATGACAATCAGGAATATTTCTTGTATGTTGTTTATTCCCAACTAGTTTCGACCTTAGGTCATCGTCAGGAGAAAATTTCTTATTTGAAGAAATTGTTGATAGATTATTAGAAAGGGAGCATTATAGAAGAATTATAAAAGTTCAAGTTTTTTTTGTGGGTTTGACATGTTGTTAAAATCCGGGTAGGGGAGTGTGTTTAATAGTAGTATGTCCATTTGTTGCGTGAAGAACCTCTATGAGGTAGGTTATTTTTTAGATGCTCTTATATATGTGAGGGAGGGGTTCATGGGAGTTGTGTGTATGACTATGTGTATACATATATATGTATGTGTGTGTTTACATATACGTGTGTGAATGTGGGCGTGTGTCCGTATCATATATATATATATATATATATATATATATATATATTTTAAAAATTCAAGCATTCCAGCGTCAGTTTGTACCCCCTATTCTCTTCAACGGTTTTTTATCCCTTCTTTCTTTCGTAAATTTTTTTTTGCTCGTTGATGATGACCCTTCTACTAAGGCGTCGAAACAGATTCTGTCAGCAGATAATAATTACCAATTGTTTTTTTCAAAATGTTAAATTCATTCTGTCGGATTAATTTCCATTTATTTACACATTTGTTTCATGAAAAAACAAAATATACGGATTTTTACACCTCCGAAGATTATTCTACGAACACTACAAAAAAAAAAATACCTACACACAAACTTTTTGAAACTTAACATCTTCTTCAATTGTGCTGTGGACATGTAAACAACTTATTAAGCTGGATTATATTTTGAACATTTTTGATAATCTTCTTACACTTTTTTTTATATATTTACACCAAACTCTTTTTGAGTTTATTTTGAATTAAAAATGCTTCTGATTTTTTAAAAATAAAATATTTTATTTTTGAAAAACAGTATGCGCATTTAAAAAAAAAATTCAAGCATTCCAGCGTGTGTTTGTACCCCTATTCTTTCCAACGGTTTTTTATCCCTTCTTTCTTTCGTTAAATTTGTTTTGCTCGTTGATGGATGACCCTTCTACTAAGGCGTCGAAACAGATTAATAATAATTACCAATTGTTTTTTTCAAAATGTTAAATTCATTCTGTCGGATTAATTTCCATTTATTTACACACACACACACACACTATATATATATATATATATATATATATATATATATATATATATATATATTTCATTATTAACGCTCCAGATTGTTCCAATGTTAGATCATGTCAGGTCGCTCAATGCGCTACCGATACTATGTAATCCTGTACTACCTATTTCATAGTCGGGCCATCGGCGAATAATGTTTACCTCTCAGATTATTATCTCTTCGGTCCCATGAAAGAAGGTTTGAGAGGCAAACATTATTCCAGTGAGAAGTAAGTGAAAACTGTAGTGAAGAAGTGGCTCAAATAAAAGTCAACATAATTTTACAGGGCAGGGATACATGCTCTTATTCGAAGGTGAAACATTGCTATTGAGAGAAGTGATGACTATGTGGAGAAGTAGGGATGTGATATACAGAGGACCAGCTTCATTTTGATGTATGATACATGTTCTGTGATGGTATTTGTAGTGAGAGAGGAGACCTACCTCGTGCAACACGGTGTGACAGAGAGAGTGGCGGGCATGAAGGCTTGCTGTATTCTCGAAGGAAGCGGGCTAGGCTTTGCCTGGTGTGTAGGACTGACCTAGGGTCGAACCCGCTTCCTTCAGAATGTGAGAGCTGTGGACGATCAGTGAAATAAGAAATAGCATAATGGTCCGGATGTAGGTGGTCGCGCCGTGCTGACGAGTGTCGCACGAGCTGCACGGACAATTATGAGTGAGGAGCCCGGCGTGTGATGAAATTGAGGTGTATTTAAAGGACTTATTCTCACAGTTGGGAGAACGACTGCAGTAGTATTTTGTTGTCGAGACGAGACGAGCGAGACAAAGAAATAATTTTGGATATTGGATTTTGGAGCGTGATACAGTTGGGAGTGTTTAGACTATCGATTGGAACCTTGCGTCAGACTTGACTGTGACCCCCCCCCACACACACTGATTAGAGTAATTATACCTATCCTAAACAAAATGGCATTACTCGTTGACTATTTCGATTTGGAGAAGTAGGGATATATTAAACAGCGAACTTGCTTCATTCTGATGTATGATACATGTTCCTGTGTTGGTAAATATACCTGACCCAAACAAAATGGCATTACTTTTTGACTCACCTATGTGGAGAAGTAGGTATATGATACACAACGAACCTGCTTCATTCTGATGCATCATACATGTTCCTGTGTTGGTAATTCTACCTGGCCCAAACAAAATGGCATTACTTTTTGACTAACCTATGTGGAGAACTAGGTATATGATACACAACGAACCTGGTTCATTCTGATGTATGATACATGTTCCTGTGTTGGTAATTCTACCTGGCCTAAACAAAATGGCATTACTTTTTGACTCACCAATGTGGAGAAGTAGGGATATGATACGCAACGAACCTGCTTAATTCTGATGTATAATACATGTTCCTGTGTTGATAAATATACCTGTATTATACAAAATAGCATTACTCTTTGACTATCCTCGTAGTTGTATACCGAGAGAAAAGAACAAGGGTGGGCGAGACTCAGAGCGAGAGCGAGATTATAATCAAAAGGCTACTCCTAATAACAGTACTCCGACTACTCCAACTAAGAAGCCAGGAGTACAAATATTTTTCTGCTCAAAGTAATCTCAGAATTTCAAATCTGATCGAACTTTGTCGTAGTTGATTGTCTGATGATCTTAAGAAGATAAAGCCTACGCCAAATGAGATTACCTTTCAGCACCCAAGATGGAAACTACTACTACTACCACCATTTTATTGTACCTTCTCTTCTCCCCCTCTCGTCCTCCTACCTGCATCAGTTCAAATATCTACCTACATATCTGTTTTAGAGTCTTATGTTCTTTTCCACTTGTTACCCTTCTTTATCTCTCATTCTTACATACTCAATATTTTCCCCCCTCTCTCTCTCTCTCTCTCTCTCTCTATGTTTTTAATCTCTCACTCTCTCTTTCTCTCTCCCTCCCTTCATTTCCATCATCCCATTCGCCAGAATTATCTTTTCTCTCTCTCTCTCTTCTTTCTTTTTTTTTTATATATATATATATATATATATATATATATATATATATATATATATATATATATATATATATATATATTTCTCTATCTAGCTATCTATCTACTAGTTTTGGGGTCAGTGCTTTTTTTCTCTTTGGTAAAGCCTATCCTTCTTTTTACTCAGTCACTCACTCTGTTGTTAAATTCAATGTTATTTTAATCTACTTCTCTCTCTCTCTCTCTCTCTCTCTCTCTCTCTCTCTCTCTCTCTTCCTTTTTCTCTTTTTGGTTTCTATGTCCTTTTCCTCTTTTTCCCTTCCTCTCTCTTTTTCACGGACTCAACTCCGTCTCTCTGTCTCTGTCTCAATCTGTCTGTTCTCTCTCTCTTCTCTCTCTCTCTCTATATATATATATATATATATATATATATAATATATATATAATATATATATATATATCTTTCTCTCCCTCTCTTCCTTTTTCCCTTTTTGATTTCTATGTTCTTTTCCTCTTGTACCTTTTCTCTCTGTTTTTCACGGACTCAACTTCGTCTCTCTGTCTCTGTTTCTGTCTGTCTGTCTGTCTGTCTCTCCCTCCCTCTTTCTCTCCCTCCCCCATCTCTCTCTCTCTCTCTCTCTCTCTCTCTCTCTTCATCCCAATCATCTTATTCTCCTAAAGTCTGCTGCATCCCTTGAACTTTCTTTCTCTCATGCAATCGAGAAAGTCACGCAAAAGAAGGAAACAGAGAGAACCGGGCCAGCGGTTACAAAGCTCCTGGCAAGGTTCCAGAACAAAACCCAATCGCATTTAATCATTCTGAGAGCATCGGAACGGTCAGCTGGAAGCAATAAGGAGGAACGCAATTCTTCACAGCGGATCCCGCCCTTTCCCGCCTTTCCGCCATTTTGGTGATTGGCAAACGTCAGAATCGCTGTAAGCTACAATGTGATCTGCAACGGCCCTACTTGCCGATGGAGTAGTGCCGTGTAGGGGGGTTGGCGGGGTTGTTTTCTTCAATTGCGCACGCGGACAGACTGAACGGGACAATTCCCCCAGTTCAAATTGTAAAGATGAAAAAATCCACAAGAATTAAAAATGATGAATGCAAAGTAATTTTTCACTCTTTTGTATCGCTCTACCACCTCAACTGTTCCGATTTATCTATTACACATTATTCCTCTTTCTCTCTTCTCTCTCTCTCTCTCTCTCTCTCTCTCTCTCTCTCTCTCTCTCTCTCTCTCTCTCTCTCTCTCTCTCTCTCTCTTCTCTCTCTCTCGCTCTCAATCCTTCACTCTCTCACCTCAGCTGCTCCCCAGTTATAATATTTCCCATCGTCCCTTTATCTCCCTTTCTCTCTCTCTCTCTCTCTCTCCCTTTCTCTCTCTCTCTCTTTCTCTCTCAATCTTTCTCGCCTCGTCTGCTCCCCATTTATATATTTCTCATCGTCCTTCTATCTCTCTCTCTCTCTCTCTCTCTCTCTTCTCTCTCTCTCAATCTCACTTTCACAGCTCAACTGCTCCCTCTTTATCTATTTCCCATCCTCTTTCTCCATTTCTCCTCTCCTCTCTTCTCTCTCTCACCCTCTCCCTCTCTCTCTCTCTCGCTCTCAATCTTTCACTTTCTCTCACTGCTCCCTCTTCATCTATTTCCCATCCCCCTTTCTCCCCCTCTCTCTCTCTCTCTCAATCTCTCTCTCTCTCTCTCTCTCTCTCTCTCAATCTTTCACTCTCTCACCTCGGCTGCTCCCCATTTATATATTTCCAATCGTCCATTTATATCGTTTCTCTCTCTGTCTCTATGTCTGTCCTGTCTCTCTGTCTTCTCTCTGTCTCTCTGTCTCTCTCTGTCTCTCTCAATTTTCTCACGCTCTCAATCTTTTACCTTCTCACCTCGGCGGCTCCCCATTTATATATTTCCCATCGTCCCATTATCTCCCTTTCTGTCTGTCTGTCTTCGCCTCCTCTCTCTCTCTCTCTCTCTCTCTCTCTATCTCTCTCTCTCGCTCTCTTTGCCTCTCGCAATCGATGAATAAGCAACTAATAGCACTCATACAGAAAAATAAAACACACTGTGATTCATAAATATTTGCGAGGCCGAAACTGTCACAAAGTTACATCTGTGAAACTATTGAAAATCAACCACCTGCGGATAGAGCCTCGTGGCATAGTGCAATCTTACTGTACTGTGTCATTGTAGAAAGCGAGTTCAAACCCTGTTGCCGTATTAAGTTTACATTCAGATTAATATCCGCAGGGAAAATACGAGGGTGAGTCAGAAAGTAATGCCATTTTCTTTGCAGATTTCACTTCCTCGTCACGTGAATAATGTTTGCCTCTCTTCGGCCCCATGAGAGAGGCAAACATTATTCCAGTGACGATGAAGTGATATCTGTAGTGAAGGGGTTGCTCAAAGAACAGCCAATCGAATTTTGCGGGGAAGGGGTACATGATCTCATTCGAAGGTGGAACATTGCTATTGAGAGAAACGGTGACTATGCAGAAAGGTAGGGATATGGTCTACAGAGGACCAGCTTCATTTTGACGATATTTGTTTGTTGGTAATTATACCCGTCCGAAAGAAAATGGCATTACATTTTGACATACCCTCGTATGAATCCCCTTATTCGTCCAGCTATGGGGTAAATATGCCACTACTGTTCTTCTACGAGGATGGAAATTCTGAGACTTTCTTTGGTGTTATGATTGTCTTTGTAGGAAATGGACACGGATAGAGTTTCAATTCAGGACTAGGCTAACTGCATTTCCCGTAGAGCTAATGCCATTAGGAAATGTATTATCCTTCTGTTCTCCCTATGGGAAAAATAGGAAATGTTTTGAATCAATCTAAACTTAAAGAACATACACAGAATAGTAATAACATTGAACAGTGTGGACAACTACACATGGGCACACCAGTGAGAGTGATCCAAAAAGGACCTACATCAATAAGCTCTGTGTGGATTCTGGATGATGCACAGAGAACCTCTCAAATGCGATGAAAGATAGAGATGTGTTTGGGGGATTTTACTCCTCTGCAGAGGTTCAATAGGTGAATTATTCTGTCCCAGCCAAAAGGGCGTCGGTTTTAGTATTACATGTCAGAACCAAATAGCCAGTGGTTCCCAACCATTTTAGTACCATGTTCCACTTTTAAAAAAATCACAAACAGTAGTTAGACAAGCGGTATATAAAGGAGAAAGCCCTGAATCCAAACCTGTTAAACTCCGCTAAGAAATTTACCTTCTATCATATTGTATTTGTGTAGAGAAGCTGAGATATTGCATCTAATAACCTACACAGATTGATATGCCATTAAAAAATAATCCAAACCGATTTATTGCATAAAGACTTCTAGGCATCTCCCTTAAATATTTCACTGGGGCGCCCCAAAAGGGGAATGCCGTAGGGATCACGTATTTTTTTCACTGGCTTTTGAATGCTCTTCGGTTTGTGTGATGCTCCCCATCTTAAAATGACCGCATGAAATCCGGCCTGGTATGAGTCCAGGAAAATACTTAAATATTGAAGCAACAGTAATTTAATTCTGATTAGCAAGACGAGCTACAACTCGACTAATACCTCGTGTAATCCATATTATTTATGTGTTTCGTTGGACGAGTCCAACATTCTTGTAAGGGAAATATATGCCCTTCCAACAAAATGGAAGACAGGAAGATTGCATCAATGGACATTTCCCTTTTTTTTAAAGGCCGTTGGCCTCGTTAATATTGAGTGGTTACAATTCTATTCGTATTTATTTACCTCTAATTCCACTTATGGGTGTATGACACAAGTTTCTTTAATGTAAAACCACCCACGAACCGAAGCTCATGGGATGGTAGGCACAAAAATGCGTAGATCCTGTCGGCATTCCCCCCTAAAGGAAGAGACCCTCAGGCACTGGGCCATAAACCCAAGCTCCTTTAAATCAAGGGGGCAGGTTTTGCCTCGAGGATGGCCCCCTGAGGTCATGCCGTTAATTACTTTACCGGTCCAGAGGCCGAAGCCACTGGACACAAGACATAGAGCCCAAAAGCTATGTGTAAGTATGTATAAATTCTAACAGCACTCTTCTTCGCTGTTGCGAGTCTCAATCCCAATTGATTTTTCAGATACAAATAAATCCTTAAAATCTCCCACAGTCCACCACTTGCTTTTGTAGTAATGAACATTGTCTTGTTAGCTGTAAATTACACACCTGGAAATGTTGGACACAGCCACAATCAATCTATTAATAAAGGAGATTCGCTTCCGGTTTTTGTCTGTAACAAAACTACGTCACTGCTTACGTCACATTACCCGAAATCGTCATAACAAAATAAATACACTCGAAATTTGAACATGCAACAGTTCTCATTGTTTTTTAAAATAAGTTTTAATAAATACATAACTGGTATTATATATCTATATATAGTTTGTTTTATTTTAATACATATTTAAATTTTACTTTTCAAATTGTTTTATTTTTTTAATCCTTTAATGAATTTGATGATTTTACTTACTTAGGGTACAAACTCGCTGACATTGAATTTTCAACTCCCACCCCTCAGGCAATATGTTTCAAAAATCTATTTTTACATCGCCAGGAGGGTGTTTTTGATTTTGCTAGTATTGTTAATGGCGTTAGGGGTACTTACGTCAATCTTGCATAAGGCATTTATTTGTAAGCTAAAACTAGAAACGGATCTGCTAGTTTTATTTTCCTTCTTTTATTAACACATAGAGACTTAACAACTTTTCTGTACTGTGTTACCCCGAAAATAAGACCTAAATTCTTGTGCTGTTTTTAAGGATGGGTTTCAGATAAGCCCTCCCTCTAAAAATAAGCCGTAGTTGAGAGCGGCATATAGACGAATAAGCATTTTTCCCAATCAAATCATGTGACGCAGACACTCTAGATCCACCGAAAATAAGCCTTAGTGTTATATTGCGGGGTTTATTAATTAATATAATCCTTCGCTTATTTTTTTAGCGAAACACAGTATTAAAATTTAATTGCCGTCATCACCTTGCAACACCCTCTGGCTAAAAATTAGACCGTCCAAATCATCCAAAATGAAATACAAAAATGTAAATCCTGATTTTCCGGTTTGGTATATACATATATATTGTGTCAAACTCTACTGACTATTCTTGTCGGACGTGTTTTTGTTCGATCCTTTCTAATTTTCGGCCATTTTTTTAATGTCAGCGTGGAACTGGTGTAGCAATCAACCAAAGGTTTCATTACGATCGCTTTCGGCATGTCTTTCTGCCATCTTCAGGTGGAAACTAATGGAATGTTTCATGTGTCTTGCTTTTAAAACGAGCAGTAGCGTAGTAATTGGTTGTGTGAGGTAGTAATAATTGGTAGTGGGAGGTAAGATGCCCAGACAGTTTGAAAGGATCGAACAAAAACTCGTCCGACAAGAATCGTTAACAGAGTTTATCACATGTTTAAAAGAAAAAGCTGCTGCCAATATAGATACATGCATACATATATACATAAGTAAAGTCAGCGGGGGGGTCTAATATCGGTATCAGCCAGACAGCAAGGGAGTCTATCCTCTTTTCACTTTTCACTGGTGAGGGCCGGTATCGAACCAGATACCTTAAGATTCCTAGGCAAGTGTTCTACCGACTGAGTAAATATATATATTAAATATTAAAACACACACACACACACACACACACACACACACATACATATATATATTATATATATATATATAATATATATATATATATATATATATATATATTATATATATATATATACGCAACGCTCTCCGAAAAAAGGAATGAAGCACTCTATTGCGGTCTTTACATACATACAGATGTGTGCATTAAAACAGTTAAAAAAAAACTTTTCGCATTCTGTGGGTGACGATAGCCGAGGGGTTAATCTGTCCGACGGCGCTGAATCGATCGAAGTTCTATCTCAACAGTAGGTAGTTCACAAAATGTCTAGCCACACTGAAGAAAACTTGATAAGTAGAAAACACGTGTCTGTGGATTATATATATATATATATATATATATATATATAATATATATATATATATTATATATGAAGTTAATAAACAAACAAATGTGTTTATTTTATATAGCTTTAAGCCGACAATTTTTCGAGGATATTGTGCTTAATGGAAGTCATACCTAATTTTGAAAATTAATCAGTTAATAATATGAATTTAGGCGGGCATATATGTTTAAATGTAAGGCTAAACGGTTCCAGAAAATGTCAATATAATATATATATTATATAAATATAATATATATTGTATGTATGTGTGTATAATTATAATATATATATATATATATATATTATATATATATATATATTTTATATATATATATATATATATGAGGATATATATATGAGAGAGACAGACAGAGAGCGGAGAGAGAGAGAGTGAGAGAGGGGGGGCAGAAAGAGAGAGAAGGAAGGGAGAGAGGGAGATTTAAAGATTTCTAAACGTTTGTGTATATACTATCTAACATTTGTTTTGTCGAATACATTTTTTATTTAACATATTTTTTACCTACTTTTGGAATCTTCTGTATGCAAATCCGATTCCATGTTTTCCATGTGTCACTCTTGTAATCCTCAAAAGGTATTAGTTCTTGATGATCATGAAAGCGTGAAACTTTAGTTACAGTACTGGTTTTAATTAAGCAATTTATATACTTCAACGAAAAAATATTGCATTTCCCAAGAACCTTTTCAATCATTTGTGTCAACATAGATATTTTCTTCCGGTGCAAAATTTAAATAATTGGAATTCTAAATAATCTAAAACATCAGATGCAAATTTTGAATTACACTTAACTCTTTCCGGAGGGGATTTCTCTCTAAATTGTACGACATTCAATGTAAATCAAATAAGGAAAACTACGAACAGTGCAGCGGCAAATGATTACAGACATTTAAACAGAAGAGGATTGAATTTTACAAAAAAAGAAATAATAATAATAATAATAATAATAATAATAATAATAATAATAATAATAAAGAATAAATAAAAGCCAATAATGTTTACAAAGAGAATAGTGTTTGTTCGTTTTGTTCAATCAAATTCATGCTGTAAAAAAATAAACCAAGAGCAACACTGTACTCCTCAGTCAGTAGAGCATGAGTCAGTGAGCAGCAAGGTCCCGGTTTCGATTTCAGCGTTCGTCAAATCAGCATATGAGTTTCACAGCTTAGATCTCCTATGTATTGCGTTTGGGAAATTGGATAGACTCCCTCGCTGTCCAGTAGACTAAACGGATGAAAGTGAAGGAAGGCAAAAAGCAATACTACTAAATAGACCTTGCCATAAAATTTAGAATATTTTGGGACATAAAGGTGACTTGATACCAATCATAGATGGGATCTTTGGAACAGTTACTAAGAACGTGTAAACGTCATTGGATGAGAGGGGGAGAACTGGTAAAATACTTACAGAGGTATAACTCTTACTGCTATAGCTGCTAAGTTTATAATGGCTTTTCTCAATCACATCCAACCCGACGTAGAGAAAATCCCTAAGAAAAATCAGGTTTCAGAAATTGATCCACAACTTCACAGAATCTGATTATTTGTCAATTTTAGAAGAGGTTCGAGCAAAAAGTCTCATGGCAACACTTTTTGTTTGTAGATTTCTCCAAGGTATTTACTCCATACACAGAGAAAAGATGGAGTAAATACTATAAGCATATAGTCCTTCGGTCAAGCTTAGATTCCAGTAAAAAAAAAACACTCCACCGATTTTTGCTACTTTACTTATATATTTACCATTCACTCATCAGGATGTGGCACAAGGCAAATTATTTAAGTAGATTTTAACAAGTTTACATCCAGAGTTTCCTATTTCTCCTAGATTCATTACCTAACCAATGTTAAAGATTCCCGTCTGCTCTACTATTTATCCATACCTAGAGGGATAATAGTCTGATAAATAACTTTCCCACATGTATCACCGTTATGTGAAATGCAAACTGTCTTATCCAGCATTTGAACCCGGATCAACGAGTCTATTTCCTACTGCGATAACCATTACATCGCCCGCCTCCATTTAACTTTAAGAAAACTGTGAAAATACATGTACAGTTTTTGTTTGAATAGTCTCCTATATAACGTGTTCTGGAGCCCACCACTTAAATTTATAGACACTTCGTGACAGCGTGGATTCAATCGGCCACTCAACATGCTTGAATACGTGGTTTGTTAACTATTTAATTGCCGATCTTGAAAGGCGTTCAGTTGCTCGGTTTTAACACAGAATAACTGATCAATAACACAATGGTTCTTCCTAACACTATGGAACACAATGATTCTGCCTAACACTAAGGAACACAAGGAATATGCCTAACACTAAGGAACACAATGATTCTGCCTAACACTAAGGAACACTGCCTAACACTAAGGAACACAAGGAATCTGGAACACTAAGGAACACAAGGAATCTGCCTAACACTGAGGAACAGAAGGATTCTGCCTAACACTAAGAAACACAAGGGTTCTGCCTAACACTAAGGAACATAAAGGATATCTACTGTAAAATACTCTCACCCTCAGCCTAAAAATGGCCACAAGAATCCTAACAGACACAAAAATGAAAGATAAAAAACATAATATTTGTCAAATAATTGTTAGATCTCTTAAAGAAAATAATGTTATTGGAATTTGAATGGGTGTGTTTATGTAACCATTGTTAGATATTGTGAAACACGCCTGACTCAACCGGGCCATCGTTGATTGTATGCGTTTTTATGTGTTCAAATAAGAAGAACTAGAGATGAACATCTGCAAATACAGTTGCATACATTGATGCAAATTGCTTTGTTTGGCGATTCATTGCTTATTCTGATACGTCATTTATGCATGTGCATCCATGCAAATCATAGCAACAGTGTGTCTGTCTGCTTTCTCATTTGAGTGCTTGCATGTAGTAACCACTAGCCTGAAAGACAATTCAATTTCTTTGCAATTGCTAAAAGGAATTTACTTCTCGTCAATATGATTTGATGTTTAGTTTTCCCTCCAGGTAAAATGACCACAGGTTTCTTCCTTCACATACTGCACTCACGGCCTTCAATACCACTAAAAGAGAAATGTATATTGCTGCACATTCTCCTCGTCATTTAACGGCTCAAAATACGACGATATAGTATCAAATCTTAGAGGTCACTGCATCCTACGTTACAGTCACTCTGTTACAGGTTAAATCGAGCTTAACAAACCTAAATTCTACCATCGTATACACTCCGCCGAAAGAAAAAAAAATCAGGGAATTAATCGAATTTATTGAAATTTTCCGTGTTGATATATTAATGAATAAAATATATAATGCACCGGTTATTTTATTTAAAAAACTTTTACAGTTTTTCAGGTTAGTTAACTTATCTTTGGGAATCTGTGTTACGCCTCAAGGTTACACTGTTCAAAGTTAACTGACCTGAACAGTGTACAGGTTTTTAAATAAAATAAGTGGTGCATTATATATTTTATTCATTAATATATCAACACGGAAAATTCCATTAAATTCGGTTAATTCCCTGATTTTTGGTATTTTTTTTATTCGGTGGGGTCACATACGACGCTGGAATTTAGGTCCGTTAAGTTCGATTTAACTCTGTTACAGCTACCCCGTAAGTGTGACACCTCCCCCTAGGCGGTAGTTTCAGGTTTGCTTAGAGCCACCGCTAACGACAGATACTAATCTGTTTATAGTTTTTAATATACATATTTACCAGCCTCTCCGCACGAGTAGGATCGGACACAAGGCCAATTTCTTAACTGGTTTGAATCCATCTTTTCTCAAACCAAGGTTTAGAAATCCAGTTTTGCTACTATTTAACCATAACTGGAGGGAGAGTAGTTGGATCCATAACTTTCCCAGTGTTATTATCAGTATATGAAATGCAAATAGCCTTGTCCATTTCCTAAGACGATAACCATTACACCACACGCCACCATGATTGTTTTTTATAAACTTTATCAATATTTACTGCGACCTCTGTCACCCCGGCAACAACACCAACCATACATAGACAGAGGGGTTGGGTAAATACGCACATTACCAGCACTACTATGTTACTTTACTATCTAGTTGCTATAAGGATTGATGAACTTGTTCCATCAATGTACGGATGTATAAAAACCCTGACCTTGTGCCACATCTTGCTCATGACAGAGGGGTTGGGCAAATACAGCCATTACCAGCACTGCTTTCTTACTTTTCTATCTAGTTGACATCAAGATTTTAACAGTCTGGAAATGATAGACAAAACAACGGTTTCATATCAAAACCATACAGCAGTTATTTTCTACCAGAAATGGGATTTAATATGCATATGTAATGCTGCCCAGATTAGATATTCCTTAGAAGGCGTATCGTCTATAACTCACCAAGTTTCGCCGGTTAAAGAAACTCAATCCAATGTTGTGTTTACCTTTAATAAAATATAGATGAAACCTCCTACACAGAATACATAACTTTGTATTTTGTTAGAGATACACAACGGAATTGTTATTATCCCCTCTTCTGGTTGATCGTGGTGTGGGAAAACCCTATAATACTTTGCTCTTCCGGACGTCGTAGACCAGCACTATTACGATATGGACAGCAGTCAAAATACAGAGAATTTTATTTCCCATTCTACCGAACGAACGATTCTGATATCTATATATGTCCTTATTGCGAACAACAACAGCGAACAGCGTACGAAGTGCTTCAGTTCAAATAGAACCACTCGTAGATGGATAATTTATATATATTATATATATATATATATATTATATATATATATATATGAGCGATTTTAAACCGTGATAATACGACTTTAAAAATGGATTAGATTATCTTAATATAATGAAGATTGTGTGTTTTCTGTCCGTAAGCGAAAATATATTACTAATCAAGTTACAATTCCCTTAGTTATATACGAACGATTCTGATAGCTATATATGTCCTTCTTGCGAACAACAACAGCGAACAGCGTACGAAGTGCTTCAGTTCAAATAGAACCACTCGTAGATGGATAATGTATATATATATATATATATATATATATATATATGAGCGATTTTAAACCGTGATAATACGACTTTAAAAATGGATTAGATTATCTTAATATAATGAAGATTGTGTGTTTTCTGTCCGTAAGCGAAAATATATTACTAATCAAGTTACAATTCCCTTAGTTATATACGTCACATTCTCCATGATTTTATTTTTATTTAAACCTAAATTATTAATAAAATTATTTTACATTATTAATTCTGTTGACCCTATCCACATCCTAGTAACATTCAATTGTATTTATATATACAACAAAATAGCGGTTTACAGTGTGAATGGAAGGCTAATTTGCATATTGATATTACAACTTTGATTGTAATAAATATGTCCTTAGTATTATTGTTTTCTAATAGTTTGGTTTTATCTTAATGAATATGAGCAAAAATCTCAGTGATTAATCTTAAAAGAAATCCATTAACAAGAAGAAATAACAGTAATTATAATATTTTCTTCCTATTTTAACTATATGGTTAAATTAGTAAAATTTAGCAATGAAAGACGTATAAAGAAATTACACGAAACGACAGTACTCCAAGTTTGAAGTATGGAGTTAACCACGAGTGTGGCAGACAGGTTACGAGTTAAAGAAATAACCAAACAACTAGAAATAGGAATAAAAGACGTGTATTACATATAACAATAAGGATTGCAAACTTTAGTTCGTCTGCACAAATGTTTATAATTTGTCACTTATCTGAGTCCTGAGATAGGGTATTATCGGAGCCCTTGCTACGGCCTTTTGATAGTTCGGATATGATAGCCGTTCTGTTTGATGTCCGACTCCGATTCTGGTTATGAGGAATACGTGGAGAGACCCTGTTTTAGGTCCGTCCCCAGTGAAAGCTGGATCAGAAGAGGGTGAGTTTGTTTATTTGGCTTTGCCGCCAAAGTATGTTGGCTCGTGATTGGTTGGTTCGAAACAGAGGCTCGTAGACAAGGACGATACCCCAGATTTCTCAATAGACGGGAGGTCATGAAAGAGTAACGTTCAGTTGTTTTATTTTGTTGATTATAACGCCCTCTCTTGCAAATCTTTTTATCTGCATTCTTATTTAGTTTTATTCGCCTTTCTTATTTAAGCTAATATTTTATTACATAAAATCTTAAACACTTGCATCCGGAGGGTGCATATATTTGCTAGTATATATATAATGTTCTTTGGTTAAGAAGTAAACTAACCTTTTGTTTATAAACAAATGTTATGTTATTTATACGTAATACCGTGTGACAATGTTACTGGAGATTCACAGAAGAATCCAGCTATATAATAGATTTTGACTTTTTAATCCACATCAATGTCATCTGACAACTGATCAATCGTGCAAAAACAAAGAAGAAAACGGAAAGAATTTCTACTTTACCCGCTATATAGCCTGAAACCGTGTCAATATCATTTTCACAGTCTCATAGTTTCAGGACGATACATTTTGAGTTCAACAACGTCATTAAACTGCGAATGATGTTCGTACTCAGAAAGCACAAACCGAACGCCGAATACTGAATGTAATTTTGACCAAGTGAAGAGAGATTTGATTGTATATGGAATGGGATAAGTAGTTATTTAAATATAGCGGCGTTGCTGTCGCTATCAATTTTTGGTAATTGCCTGTAGGTTCTCCAGCACTTACCGCTAAAAGACCACTCACAAAATCGCCGACGTTTTAATAAGACGAGGCAATTTACTCAACGTCTATGTTATGCAGCCAACTGAAGTGAAGGCCACATTTTATTTTTATTATTCTGCAGCTTCTTTTTTTTTCATCGTCTATATTTTTTTATTAATTTTCTATTTTGCTGGTTTTCTATTTTATGGTTGATTATTTCCCTGCAACCACAGATAAACGCAGAGCAGATGATATTTTTTTTAAATGGGTCAGGTACATCATTTTAAAAAATCGTTTTTTAAATACTTATTTCAGAATAAATTATATAATACCTGCGCCATTATTTTCAGAGTGTAACAATGTCTTTATATGAACTAGCAAATATATGCACCCTCCGGGTGCAAGTATTTAAGTTTTAATGTAATAAAATATTGTATTAAATTAGAAAGGCTAATGAAACTTAATAAGAATACAGATAAAAAGATTTGAAACAGAGGGAGTATAATAAAAGATTTGAAACAGAGGGAGTATAATAAAAATAGAACAACTGAAACTTACTCTTCCATCACTCTCGTCTTTCATTGTTATTTTTTCTAATTTAAGTATTTAGTTATAAGAGGAAGTAAATAATAAAATGACGGTTATTTTATCTTGTTAATGGATTTCATTTAAGATTCATTGAAGAGATTTTTGCTTATATTCATTAAAATAAAACCAAACAGTTAGAAATCAATAATACTAAGCACATATTTATTAAATTCGATTTTTTAATATTAATATGCAAATTAGCCTTCTCGCTCACACTGTAAACCGCTATTTTGTTGTATATATAAATATAATTGCATGTTGTCAGTATGTAGACATAGTTAACAGTATTAATAATGTAAGACAATTTTATTAATAATTGAGGTTTAGATAAAAATAAAATCATGGAGAATGTGATGTCAATAACTAAGAGAATTGTGACTTGAGTAGGAATATAGTTTCGGTTACAGACAGAAAAACACACAATCTCCATTATAATAAGATATATTTTCATCAACTGAGAAAAATGATTACGCCTATTGATGGTGTTTACTATTATTTACTCCATTTGAGTTTTTTCATCAGCATTAGCTGATGGTCTTTCACTGGAGTCTGGGTGACAGCAAGTCTCCTCAGGTCTCCAGGACTCTTCTGAGTATTCTGGCAGATTGCAGCAGTGCAGTGTTCTGAATGGTTTCACTTTTTCCTCTGATTTCCAAACTTTCTAAACCCTTTTCCAATCCTTTTGGGATTGTTCCAAGTGCACCAACTACAATTGGTGTCACTATTATTATTATTATTATTATTATTATTATTATTATTATTATTATTATTATTATTATGCCGTAGCCAGTGGTTCACTGACTGGTTAACAGGAAGTATCCTCAAGTCTCCAGTATGGTTCTGATTATTCTAGCCGATCCCAACAGTTCTGTTACTTGGTTGGTCTCAATTTTTCCTCTGATTTCCAATTCACCCAAATTATTTTCCAGAGCTTTGGGTACCGTTCCAGTGGCAACAATTACAGTTGGTACGACCTTCATCTTCATGATCCACAGCCTCCTCAGTTCTCTAGAAAGGTCCACGTATTTGCGTATCTTTTCGCTTTCTTTCATTTTCACTCGGTGGTCGGCAAAATCCACGAAACGGCAGATTCTGTTGGTCTTTTTACCGGAGTCTAAGGGACAGTAAATATCTTCTGGTCGCTATGGCTGTAATGTGTCGATTCTAGTACTGATTTCTGTATCCTTATGAGGATGGTTTTAAACGCACTATCTAGATTGGTATTACTGTCATTTGATATTCCACTGTTTTTTTTTTTTTAGTTCTCTGGCAAGATCCAATATGTGTCTGTCTTTGCGCCCATCTTTCTTCATCACACTGTGGCGCATTGGAACGGCAAAACCAATTTTCTTTTTTGTTTGTTTTTTCGTTAATTAAACCGAGGTCTGAATAATGTATGTGAATTGAAAATCTTATAAAACTTGATTAGTTTTCTTCTGGTTTGTCAATGCCTCATTCTTTTTCATAATAGTTTCATATGGGTTTCCATAATTCGAAATGGATAATCATTCGTAAATAATCATATCTATTATTGGTATTATTCTTCCGAAGGGCATCCTATCGTGGGGTAATGATTAGAAAGCTAATTTGACACATCGATTACTACAAAAAAGCGAGTTCGATTCTCACTGGGTGCGCCATTTTTGCCACCTTGTGTCACATACTATTCGTGTCGAACGAGTTAGATGAGAAGGTGTCTCATAGTGATATAATGGTTAGCAAGCTAGTCTCGCAGATCGATTAGAACTGAATAGTGAGTTCGATTCTCACCGGGTGCTCCATATTTGCAATCTTGTGTCTCATCCAACCCATAGCTAACTGGTAGGATAAGAGGACGTCCCATCATGGTGTAATGGTTAGCAATCTTGTCTCACAAATCAATTGCAACTGAATAGCGAGTTCGATTCTCACTGTGTGCTCCATACTTGCGGGATTGTGTATCGTCCAACCCGTAGCGAACTGGTAGGATAAGAGGACGTCCCATCATGGTGTAATGGTTAGCAATCTTGTCTCGCAGATCAATTACAACTGAATAGCGAGTTCGATTCTCACCGGGTGCTCCATATTTGCAATCTTGTGTCTCATCCAACCCATAGCTAACTGGTAGGATAAGAGGACGTCCCATCATAGTGTAATGATTAGCAATCTTGTCGCGCAGATCAATTACATCTGAATATCGAGTTCGATTCTCACTGTGTGCTCCATACTTGCGGTCTTGTGTATCATCCAACCCGTAGCGAACTGATAGGATAAGAGGACGTCCCATCATAGTGTAATGATTAGCAATCTTGTCGCGCAGGTCAATTACAACTGAATATCGAGTTCGATTCTCACTGTGTGCTCCATACTTGCGGTCTTGTGTATCGTTTAACCCGTAGCGAACTGGTAGGATAAGAGCACGTCCCATCAGGGTGTAATGGTTAGCAAACTAGTCTTATAGCGAGTTTGTTCCTCACTGGATGTCCCATATTTGTGACGTTATTTCAACTCCTACCCGTGGGAATAGGGTTGATTAATAGGTCCTCCCATCGTCTCTGTAACGGCTAACAAGCTATTCTCGTAGATCGAATGAGACAGAATAGACAGTTCAATTTCTGGACGCCCTATAATTGCGACCTTGTGTCACATCCAACCCGTGGCGAACGAGTCTACTTATTTTGCCGTCATTTAGTGCATCCTATTATTTTTGAAAGTGATGTAGAGACAACTAAAAAGAAAATGTTGTCTCCTTTCTATTCTCCTCCGAACACAGACTGTTTTGCGGGTGTTATTAATAACATTTAGTCTCTACTTTCAAGCATCGGCTTTGAAAGCATTTTGTCTGAGATTCCGGTAATTTGTCTTTTCGAATTTCCATGAAATTGTTCTCCTCCCAATTTTCAGTTGTTATCCTTTCAGATACATCTTTTTAGCAGTCATCAACGCCATAAATCCTCATATGACTCAGTCTGGTGTATTTCTTAAGTGCTTCCAACATTGAATTGAAGACAAGATCCAATGCTAATCACCACTCCGTTCAAATAACTAATAAAGTCCGTATTGCTCTTATTACAAAACCCAACCCTTTTATCATATATATATATATATAATATATATATATATATATAATATATATATATATATATATACTCTAGAGATGGTCACTGTTTCAGCTTTTGCTGGAATGGCGTACCAAAGGCAGTATTATTGGTAGAGTGCTCATATAAAATAGAGCTGTTATATAATATAAGATAAATGTATATATTTATATATATTATATATATATATATATATATATATATATATATATATATATATATATATATAAGATAAATGTATATATATATTATATTATATATATATATTTATCTTATTATATTATATATATAAGATACATGTATATATATATATTATATATATATATATATATAAGATAAATGTATATATTTATATATTTATCTTATTATATTTATATATATATATATATATATATATATATATATATATATATATATATACCCCTTGTTCCCACGAGAAGAATGCGACACACGGCCAATTATTTAAACGTAGTTTGAATTCAGAGTTTTCCTATGCAAGCTTAAAGAGCCCAGTCAGCCCTACTATTATACCCATAGCTGGAGGGAGAGGAAGATGCACACCTTTCCCAAGGGTATTAGCGCTATGTGAAATGCAAACAGCCTCGTCCAGAATTTTAACTTTCCTACGACTCTAAGCATTATACCACGTGCCTTTTATCATAAATGCACTAGAAGGCGATGACTGATGTTCTGAATATCCTGGATATGACTTCAAACTGCATCTAGTCATGAGCTTCCAAATCTGGCACTCTGTGATGTGTGGAGTACCCGTCCATTGCCATTACTCTCAGGTCCACGCTGAAATGCAGTGGTAGTACCTGTTTGGGTCTCATCTATGTGACAAATATGAAGGAGAGTAAAAAGGTAATGCCATTTTGTTTAGGACAGGTATAATTACCAACACAGGAACATGTATCATACATCAAAATGAAGCTGGTCCTCTTTGGATCACACCCCTACTTCTCCACATAGTCACCGTTTGTCTTAATATCAATGTTCCACCTTCAATCCCTGCACCGTAAAATGTTGTTCAATGTTCTTTGAGCCACTTCTTCTCTACAGATTTCACTTCCTCGTCACTGTAATAATGTTTGCCTCTAAAACCCTCTTTCATAGGTCCGAAGAGATGATAGTCTGAAGACCCTAAATCTGGTGAGTATGAAGGATGCAGTAGGGTTAGTGAATGAATGAGGCGATTTTCTCCTTTGTCCTGATGCTTGTGTGTGGCCGAGCATTGACATGCAGAAGGAGGGCATTGTCGATTGACAAGTTGGGACTTACTCGTCGGATTCTTGCTCTGAGCCTCGTTAGGGTCGCAATGTAGGCCTTAGTTTTATATAAAAAAAAACATTCACATGAAATTAAAAAATTGGCATTCATTTTTTACTAACCCTCGCAAATCCGTTTTCTAGCTAATGTAAATTATTTTTACCAGTTAATTATCATAAGGTTAATTCTTGTAATTTCTACTTTTATTGATACACAGGTATTTAATTAAAATCATTTCTACCAATTTGTTTTTACACATGAAGTTATTGTCCTGGGTATGACGTTAAACTATCTGATGGTGAAGTTCCAGTTCTGGAGCTCGGGGAATGTGGAGCACCCCTTCATCACTATTGCTCCCAGGTCCACTCTGAACCGGAGTGGTAGTACCTGTTAGGGTTCCATCTATGGATTAAATAGAAAAAATATTGACTTTTAAAAAACTTGAGTACCTTTCAAGAATGAATAAAACATAAATGTCTTTGGCATGAAATGACCCAATGGGTTGATGTGCCGTAAGACCCAACCAACCAACCAACCAACCAACCTAAAGTTAATGAGAAATCTAATATAAAGTAGTTTCTCTCGATATATTGATGCATAGTGACCAAATGAACATTATTTCTACCAGTTGAAAAACAAAATAAATATATACCACCAAACTGTTCCCTTGCAAATCATATATATATATATATATATATATATATATATATATATATATAAAAGTAAAGTCAACGGGGCGGCTTAAAGTCGGTATCAGCCAGTCAGCGAGGGAGTCTATCCCATTTTCAATAGCGCTAGACCAAGGAGATTGTTTTTGGCGTCTGAGGTGGAGCGCCACACCTACCATCAGCTCCTTACTTTACCGCACAGATCCCTGTGCTACTGATACGCTGAGTTGGCGAGGACCGGTATCGAACTAGGAACCTTGTGGTTTCTAGCCGAACACTCTACCGACTGAGCTAAACCGGCCCATTAGCTAACCCGGCCCATATACGAAGACAATATTTGTCCTATTTTGGCCCACAAGGGTTGATATGCCATTAAACAAGATACTCAACCAACTGATCAATAATGCTAATCAATATTTGGTTTGGCTTGCTGATTGGTTGGATAGCTGGTTGGTCAGTTGGTTGGTTGTATTTGACGGTATTTCAACTTGTGTTGGGCTATTTTATGCCAAAGACATTTTTTTCATTCCTGGTGGGTAATGGAAATACTGTTTTCAAACACATTTTCAATTTAAACTAACATACATTACCACTCTGGGTTAGGGTGAACCTGGGAATAATGATGATGAAGGGTACTCCACATTTCCCAGATTCCAGAATTGAAACATGCAGTTTAACATCATACACAAGACACTAAGACCCACATCAATGACTTCTAGAACATTTAAGATAAAAAAAGAATGGGTCCTCGCCATAACAGCAAGAGGATTGGAACAATCATATAGGTGATAGGGCTTGACGTGATGAGCCGATCAATCGGAAGGCTCCCCTCCGACCACCTGTCTGTCCCACAGCTAAATGGTATGAATTATACCAATACGTCATCACTAAATATATCTATTAATAGATAATTTGTTTGTATATTCATATTGTTTTGCATATTTCTATCCAAACGTCCGTTTTTGTTGTATATTCAAATGTCTTTTTAGACTCATTGTTTAAACTCATTTTCTAATCTATTTAACCAGTATATGTAGTTACTAACAATTACGATCACTGCGGGTAAGATGTACATGGATGTAATGGCAATTAAAGTGTACTGCACACTTCCCAGAGCTCTAAAATTGGAATCTTACAACTAGATATGGTTTACTGTCATATCCAAACACTAAGGCACTTAGCCACCGCCTTCTAGCACTTTTATAATACATTTGTTGTTTGCCATTAGAGCAATAGGGTCGGGACAATCATATATGCGCAGGGGCACGACGTGGCCAGCCTATTGATCGGAGGAGATCTCTCCGGCCGCCTGTCTTGCCCAAGTAAGGGCCAGAGCGGATTATTCCAGGCCACAGACTGATCAGCCATCAGGATTCAGTCCTTAGACATCAAAGCTCACCAAACACGGTGAGCATGTCGACCCATTATGGGGATCTCCTATCTTTAACTGCACAGTGTATTCTACAACTCCAGCCAACAGAGCAGCTTCCACCTTGGACTTCATAAGTTAGCCTGCAAATCCTCTATAATAAAATATAAATAACATTTTTTAATTACGTCATCTCCCCTATTGTATAATCCTCATTGTTATTGTTTAGCAAAAGTACAATCGAATTATTCTTCACCAAACTATAAAACACATTTATCTGAATGAATGTTAGTTTTCAAACGAAATGACCTATATTTTCAAACAATAGAATTTTGCAGTAACATCGTGACATTGTAACTCTGAAAATATTATTTATTTCGGTATTTGATAACAGCGAAAGTGACCTTCTATTATTTTATTTTAAATAGCGAGGTAAATATACACTTCTCTACAAATGACATTATCAACGGAATTTCTACGTTTGCACTCATTCTAAAATGTAAATCAGTTACAATATACAAGGTGTAACATAAAAGTATTAAAATTGAAGCTGTATTTACCAAGATAGAAATGAACAATGAATGGAACCTTATTTTTTTCAGAATGCAAGGTGTGTCAAAAGGGCTGAGATTGAAGCTGTATTTACCAAGATAGAAATGAATAATGAATGGAACGTCACTTTTTCCAGAATACAAGGTGTGTCATAAAAGTGCCGAGTTCGAAGCTGTATTTGCCAAGATAGAATGAACTATGAATGAAACGTTCAATTTTTTTCAGAATACAAGGTGTGTCAAATGGGCTAAGTGTTGAAGCTGTATTTACCAAGATAGAAATGAATAATGAATGGAACGTCACTTTTTCCAGAATAGAAGGTGTGTCATAAAAGTGCCGAGTACGAAGCTGTATTTACCTAGATAGAATGAACTATAAATAAAACGTTACATTTTTTCAGAATACAAGGTGTGTCAAAAGGGCTGACTTTAAAGCTGTATTTACCAAGATAGAAATGAATAATGAATGGAACGTCACTTTTTTCCAGAATACAAGGTGTGTCATAAAAGTGCCGAGTTCGAAACTGTATTTACCAAGATAGAATGAACTATGAATGAAACGCTAATTTTTTTTTCAGAATACAAGAAGTGTCAAAACTATTAAAAAAATCTTGATACTTTTGACACACCTTATATATATATATTATATATATATATATATATAATATATATATATATATATATAATTTGGTAGATTCTTACTTCATTTTAGTTTTATTGTTATTTTTATAAATATATCTATGCTATTTCCTCCTGCCGTTTCTTCTTTCTGTTCCCTCTGATAAGATTATTTTCCTTATTTTCAAATGATAAATATTCCCCTGCATTCTTTCTTTGTATTCTGTAGAATACCTGATAAAATTTATTACACTTCATGGAAAGATAAATCCCATCTTTTCGTTAGTTGTTTGCATGTTTCTCTACACCTGATATTATTTATTACACTTTTGCAAATGATAAATTCTTACCTTTCGTTCTTTTTACGTGTTTTTTCCTGATTTTCTGTTAAAATTACTTTACATTTTATGACTTGAATTTTCTGTGCATGTTATTCTTTGAGAAGTTTATACATTATAAGCAAACAGGTAAACTTATTGAAACATCCTTTCGACATCAATCTTAGTCTTAGTTACTGTTGTACCGGCCGTTCCTACAGTGGAGAATATACACCGGTTCTCACTATAAATAGTGAGACACCGAGTGAAAAGGTTGTACTGTTACCGTACTGTTACTGTTTAGCGGAAAGCTAGCCGTTCTTGTACCTTATTGTAAATACACTTGTCTCTTTTTACCCTACCTCGTCTTGACTTCTTTTTTACTGTTGAACTAACATCACAACAGTTACATAATCCATTCTGAGTTCCTTAATATAAACCGTTATTCTTGGTTTGGTTTGTTTTGTTTTGTTTTACGGCATATCAACCTCGGTGGGTCATTTAATGCCGACAAAGTTGTGAAATAAATTCATTTTTAATGCATAATACAATTTTGTTTATCAACTCATGTTTTTTCTATTCAACCCATTGATGGGACCCTAATATATACTACCACTCCGGGTCAGAGTGGACCAGGGAGCAATGGTGATGAAGGGGTGCTCCAAATTCCCCAAACCTCAAGAACTGGAACCTCACCATCAGATAGTTTAACGTCATTCCCAAGACATGTAGACCCTCAGCCACCGCCTTTTAGCACCCGTATGATAAGAAGGGTTGGGGGTTGCCATATGGGCAATAGGGTTGGGGCGATCATATAGATGCTAGGGCTGGACGTGGCCAGCCGATTGATCGGAGGGGGCCTCTCCGACCGCCCGTCTAGCCCAAGAAAAGCCTAAAGTGAAATATTGCAAGTTATGGACTGCTCAGCCACCTGGGTTCTATCCCTAAGCATCACGGGTCGCCACCCACGGCCAACAGATGGCCTCATTGGAGGAGTCTTACCCCTCTGCAGAGGTGCAGTTGGTGCATTCTAACGCCTCAGTCGACAGGACGGGTTATTCTTGTAGCTGTCCGATATATAATATCATATATAGGTCATTTTAATCCAATGTTTGAACCAGATTCTTTTGTTTAGAGTGTGATCTTTTTTATTGGTAGGTTGGTTGGAATTTACGTCATGTTTGTTTGTGTTTGTTCTTGATCCACCAATTCGTTCGTAGATTTTTCCATTTTTTGGAAGGTCCTATTTTGCAGTGTTTGGTTCTATCTCTGTATCTTTTGAATCTTCCCTATATAGCTAATATATTTGATTTAGTTCTTCCATCTTCATTTGATGTTGTCTTTTCAAAGTTTTATTTGAATGTGGATTTGTGGGGTTTTTTCATCTTTTTTTTCGTAGTTCTTTTATTTGTTCTTTCAATCTGAACTCCCATCCTGCTTTTGAGTTTCTGGTTGTGTTCCGTAGGGGTACACCAATTTTCATACAGAAAAATTTACCTAGAATATACAGCAATCTCAAACGGTATAATTATTATTATTATTATTATTATTAGTAGTAGTAGTAGTAGTAGTAGTAGTTGTTGTTGTTGTAGTAGTTATTGTCCTAGAACTAGTATAAAGAACATCATGTAGAATGGGCATAATTTTGAATATTCACTTCAGCGGTTCCAGCATGTTTTAACTGAAAATAAGGGACGACCATTACTTAACATTCAAACATTTTCGTCAAACCCCGACACTGCTGGGGTCTATATCATCTTTGTGATATAAAAATAGGCATTTTAAGATACCCCGATTCGATTACTGGTTATGGACGCATCCTCTACTCCTTAAGAGTTTTCTTTAAATGTATTTCATCCTTTTTTCGTTCTTTCCTTCAATCTTCACATCATCATCACCATCATCATGATCATCATCACGATTATTATTATTATTATTATTATTATTATTATTATTATTATTATTATTTAAAAAAGAAACAACACGCTATTGTTCTGTCTATTGCAGCCGAAAACATTGGCAGTTTGACTTTTATTCATCTGAAACATCAGGAGATGTCAATCTTTCAAAGTTTCAGCTCAGACTTCCAAAATGTTTTCACGGGTTATTTATATCCTATTAAATAAAAAAAAGTAAGTAAAGAGATATATATATATATATATATATATATATATATATATATATATAGCTTGCGATTGGCAAAATATTGTTGTAGATACATGTCATGATGAAATTTATAAACAGATCACACAGAGATCACGCCAACAAAAAACTTATACCTAAAAATTATATATATATATATATATATATATATATATATATATATATATATGTGTGTGTGTGTGTGTGTGTGTGTGTGTATTTATACATATATGTATATATACATAAATATATATATACAGATATATATGTATACACACATGCACATACAAACACACACACACACACACCACACACACACACACACACACACACACATATATATATATATATATATATATATATATATATATATATATATTGTTGTAGAAATATGTTTTTCTCCCTACCACGGTTTCGCTGTTCAAGGTATACCTTGGTTAGAACAAATGAAAAAAAAAATATAACTACATTATATATATACATGTCTGGTTTGGAATTATCTTTATTTCTTTTACTGTCTTATAATTGGTCTGTATGAATTGTAGTCTCTAAATGTTGACTGTTTCCCTGTTGAAAGTAAAAATCAGTTTTGAATTTAGCATAGGAGAGAAACTCTCAGCAGGCATCTTTGACTTCGAGTCCACGTTATACTAACTTAGATATGCATGCACTGTCAATGATATTAAGCAGTCTTTACTAATAAACTTAGCAAACTATATAATCAACATTTATATATATATATATATATATATATATATATATATATATATATATATATATATATATATATATCAGTTATCCACAGACACGTGTTTCGACGTTTACATCTCATCAGTGCGGCTTGACTTTTTTAACAGCTACATCTAGCCGGGAGAGAAACTCAGAATGTTGGTCTGTCAAGCTCCTTACCCTTATGGCCACCATGGACTATGAATCAGGGGCGAACAATTAATTGATACATACTTCAGTGTGTATGTTTTACAATCACCAGAGAACTCAAATCTGTAAACAACAGGCGAGTAAATGCTTTTACGCTAAACTGTAAAAGTTCAACTACTGCCTCCCCTATCAAGTAAGCTATCAAGAAAATTGGGAGCATATATATCAGTCACCCACATACATGTGTTTCGACGTTTACGTCTCATCAGTGTGGTTCGACTTTTTTAACAGCTATCTCTAGCCGGGGGCGAAACCCGATAGAAATTTCGTCTGCCAAGCTCCTTACACTTACTGCCATCATTAATTAATACATACTTCAGGATGTATGTTTTTACAATCACCAGAGAACTCAAGTCTGTGAACAACAGGGAAGTAAATGCTTATATACATCCATATCTATATCTATCTCTATCTCTCTCTCTCTCTCTCTCTCTCTCTCTCTATATATATATATATATATATATATATATATATATATATATACTTGATAAGTCGAAACACGTGTAAATATATATAATATATATATATATATAGTCATCCACAGGCACGTGTTTCGACTGATCAAGTCTCTTCAGTTTGGCTAGATATGTGTAAGCTATCTAAGTCGGGATTGAAATCTGATCGGTTCAATGTTAGTCAGACACCTTAACCACCTTAGGCTGTTATCACCTACAGAATGCGAACAGGATTTAAACTGTTTTAATACACACATCGCTTTCTATGTAAAGCCGTCATAGAGTGTTCCATCCCTTATATAGGACAGCGTTATATATATATATATATATATATAATATATATATTATATATATATATATATATATTGACAGTCAGGGTTCGAATAACGCACATTGCGGTCTTCCTATCTATAGCTCTGCTGATGAGGCCTAATAGGCCGAAATGTACATACATAGATTGATTTTTCTCGATGTGTTTAGCCTTATATTTAAATAGGTATGCCCGCCTAATTAATTAATTATTAATTAATTAACTTTCAAAATTAGGTACGACTTCAATTAAGAACATATTCTCCCAAAAATTGTCGGCTAAAAAAGCCATATCAAAACACATCGTTTGTGTATTTACTTCTCATATATATATATATATATATATATATATATATATATATATATATATATATTGGATCCTGCTAATTGATATTAAAGGAGACAGCTGAAAGACCCTCATATGTAACGTGAATTTTGTTCTTATTTCGTTTATATTATTCGTTAATAACCTATCTTGTAAAAGTATAAAAATATTCCATTTAAACTTTCATTTTGTGTGAAGAAAGGTATATTACCTTATTTTCTCTATAAACACAGGCAAAATTTCAAATTTTCATCAGCAAACGTCTGAATAAAACACGTAAAATATAAGTGTACACGACTTTAGAATATTGTTTAGAAGTGAATGTTTTCGATATTTGCGAATGCAATTTATAACACATTTACATATCATGTAAATGGGTAAGAAGGTCACAAGAACAAAGTGTTAAGAGAAAAAGATGCCTTGTTCCATTTTAGGTAATAACAATAGGGAAATAACACTTTCTTTCTAGGAACACAGTATAAATTTCGTTACATAGTGTTATAGATATGAACATATAAAAATGTATGTGTAGTATTGGAAATATAATTGACACTATAATATAACAAACATTATATATATATATATATATATATATATATATATATTATATATATATATATAAATTATATGTATGTGTGTGTGTGTGTGTGTGTGTGTGTGTGTGTGTGTGTGTGAGTGTGTATCCGTGTGTATGTATGTGATGGGGAAAATATAAAATTGCTTTTCCGTGTTTCTTATAAGAGCGCTCAGCTATTTGTATGTTAAAATTACTTCAAAAATGAGTTTTTAAACGAATCTATAATCCTTTTCGATATATCTTTATAATAAGTTTCTTTAAAAAAATTATTTTACCTTATTTCAATATATATATATATATATATATATATATATATACTATTCCGCACAAGCGTGATGTAAACAAGGTCAATTTCTCAAAGTGTTATTTTCCTAATCTGCTCACCTAGCTAGGTTATTGAACCCACGTTGCCGAAGTATATATATATATATATATATATATATATATATATATATATATATATATTGGGAAGATTATGTGCTTAATTGAAGTCATACCTAATTTGAAAATTAATTAATTATAATCAAATGAATTAGGCGTGCATATCGGTTTAAATGTAAGGCGTAAACAAATCGAGAAAAGTCAATCTCTTTATGTACATTTCAGCCTGTTAGGCCTCATCAGCAGAGTTGAATCTTTCTCGATTTGTTTACGCCTTACATTTAAACCGATATGCACGCCTAATTCATTTAATTATAACTAATTAATTTTCAAATTAGGTATGACTTCAATTAAGCACATAATCGCCCAGAAATTGTCGGCTATCTGCCATCTCAAACAGATTTTGTGTGCTCTTCATATATATATATATATATATATATATATATATATATATGCAGGGTTTATAGGATAAATTTGACATATTTATATTTGGTTACTTTTCTCCGTAGGTTGGTGTATTTTTTTAACTGAGTTATCTGGGTTTTTTCCACACCGTTAGAGTTTAGAAGTAATACACATGATGTTCCGGATAAAACTGACATTATATATGGTTGTTTTTATCCGTAGGTTGGAGGTATTGACACACACTATGCATCATTTAGAAGCTTAGAACCCTCTGCATTCATATACGTGATGACAGATAGAATGAATGACTGGAACCCACGTGAACGATGGAAGAGAATAACTTGTATCATGAAAATAAGGAGATTTTGGTTGCTGCCCAATGCTCCCTAGACACTGTAAAAATAATCAGGCATGAACTGGAGAATTTCAATGGAGAATACGAGAAAGCAACATAACAGACGATCTGATTGCGTTCGTACAGCAAAAATTTACAGGAAAAAGTGTTGGAGGACACTCAGATGCCTACATGGAATTGCTAAATACTGTAATCAAGCCCTGATAACAAGAACAGTCAATGGTAGGCCATATGTATGGCAGCAGGATTTGCCCCTCTGGCACAACCCTGAGAAAAGTCCAAAATGGCTGCTTGCGAATTTTTTAAACTACACCAGTCTCAATGTTTGGCCTCCGAACTCCCCATATCTTAACCTCATGGATTATTATGTATGTGGCGCTGTTGAGAAAGACATCTATGGCCATTTTTGGACTTTCTAAAACAATGATATCTTGGATTGGCGTTTCGTTATCATTATCAATTTATTATCTCTCTCTTCTCCTCACTCCTCTCTCTTCTCCCTCTCTCTCTCTTCTCTCTTCTCTCTCTGTCTCTGTCTCTGTCTCTCTCTCTCTATATATATATATATAGTGATTGAATATGGTTTTAATAACGTATGCATAAAGTTATTTATTTTGATTAAAGCTAGTAGAATGTGTATATATGTATACACACATGGGGGTTATTATTAGAAAATAAATAAATAGATAAAATAAAATAAAATAAAATGTAGATTTAACCCCGAAGATCCTTATGGTGCAACTCGGGTTAGCTCAGTCGGTAGAGCGTTCGGCTAGAAACCACAAGGTTCTTAGTTCGATACCGGTCCCCGCCAACTCAGCGTATGAGTAGCACAGGGATCTGTGCGGTAAAGTAAGGAGCTGATGGTAGGTGTGGTGCTCCACCTCAGATGCTAGAAAAACAATTCTCCTTGGTCTAGCGCTATTGAAAAGGGGATAGACTCCCTCGCTGACTGGCTGATACCGACTTTAGGCCTCCCCGACGACTTTACTTTTTACTTTTTATATATATATATATATATATATATATATATAATATATATATATATATATTTAATGGAGCCTGGGTGCCCTAATAACGGTATCAACCAGCCAGCGAAGATGTCTATCACATTTTCAATAGCGCTAGACAAAGGAATCTGTTATTTAACGGATGAGGTGAAGAGCCATATCTACGACCAACTCCTATTTTTACCGTATAGATCCCTGTGCTACTTATTCGCTGAGTTGGCAAGGGCCGGTATAGAACCCAGAAGCTTGTCGTTCCCAGTTTGACGCTCTACCGATTGAGCTAAACCGGCCATATATATATATATATATATAGATAGATAGATAGATAGAAAGATAAAAGGATATGAAAACACACAATGATGTTAAAATGAAAATATTTTATATCATATTCATAGCTAATATTGAACAATATTTCGATTTATAAAAATCATCTTCAGAGCTCGAAATATTGTTCAATATTAGCTATGAATATGATATAAAATATTTTCATTTTCACAGCATTGTGTGTTTTCATATCCTTTTATGTATACTTATACCGTCGGATTCATTTCCTTACTCTTAACTTATATATATATATATATATATATATATAATATATATATATATATATATATAATATATATATAATTTGATGTAAATATATCTATAAAGATGCATTATTAAATTTAGGGAAGGAATTTATTTCTATTCCAACCTTTTATTAAATAAAATATACACTTGAGATTTATTCGATGTTAATGGAAGGACAGTGAATTTAAAAAGGGAATATGAATCGTTTATGGAGTTCCTTTTAGAGTCCATTTCCAACCAGCATTTCTAAGACTGCTACTTTCATAATCCCTGCGCACCTAAGAACATTTACAGTTACCAGAAAAAGGATTCTAACTAGTGGAATATTTTTGTATATAGTTACTAGGCGTAGCTCAGATGATGCACAAGGCCAGAATTATGGAGCACCCAGTGAGAATCGAACTCACTAACAATGGTCTAATAGATAACTATTATCACTGGCAGTTTAAAATAGGCGTGTACAAAATATGTAATAATTACGGTAAGGTGGTAGATGACCCAAGATAAATTAGGTCATATGTCTACACTGAAAAAATTATTTCATTTATTTTGTTTATCATATCTACAGTATGATTGTAAAGTAATTCTTTATTTTTTTAAATCTCATGAAAATAAATATGAGATGAATACACATATCATGCGGTTTTATTTAAAATTATAGATTGTCACCAACATTTGCCTCCAGCCTCTCAAGCTGCTCGGGAATCGCATCAAATTCCTAGTGACTTTTGTGGAATAGCAGAAATAAGTTCTTGTATTCGTTCTTCAAGCTTTTCCAAAGTCGTTTCGTAGACTAAACTTCCTCTTTCCACCAATACCAAATTAGAACCACATCTACCCATCCATCTCACAGGAAAATTGTGAATTCAGCCATTCACAAACAACAGTAGCAAAAATGAGAAAGCGCACCGTCTTGAATAAAACCAAGTGTTCAATATTCTCCCAATTAAAAAAATATAAATAGTTTTGTGACGGAGAACGAAAAAGAGCAAGACTTTGTCTTGCCTGCTGGATCGAACCCGCGTCCTCCCGCATGCAAAAACAAATGCGATTTAAGCACTGGATGGACGCGAGGTGCAATTCAGGTGCCCGGATGATAGCGCCTACATGCGTCCATCCGAATGCACATAAAGTGTGCGTTGCACGGACGCGAGGTTCGACTGATGTGTCCGGATGTTTGAGTAATATGCCGATAAATAACCAAAGCGAGCAGGGTGACAAGCAGAGAAGCTTTCGGCTTACGTGAGACGGCAGTGAGAAAATATTATTTTGACGACGGCGACGGATTTTCAGCTGCTGGTCGAAGACTGTGTTGACCAAAAGAAAGTTTGGCCTGCGAGAAGACAGTGAACTCGCTTCTATTTGGTCACCTCTCAGCAGGAACTTGTTGAAGCGAATATCTATTTTCCCCCTCTATTTTCCCCCCTTCTATAATTTTAAATAGGGAGTAATTTTTCAATCATTCTATATAGGTTCATACTTCCAGGATTTGTTCAAAACGCTACGCAACATTTTTTGTTGGTCCCATCTAGTTATCATTTCCCAAGTCTTCTTCTTCTGAAAAGCTTAATCGACAAGAACAGTGAATTGACCAATAAGAAACTATTATTTCTTAATATCTTATTATAATGGAGATTGTGTGTTTTTCAGTCTGTAACAGAAACTATATTCCTACTCAAGTCACAATTCTCTTAGTTATTGACATCACATTCTCAATGATTTTATTTTTATTTTAACCTCAATTATAAATAAAATTGTTTTACATTATTAATACTGTTAACCATATCCACATACTAATAACATGCAATTATATTTATATATACAACAAAATAGCGCTTTACAATGTGAACGGGAAGGCTAATTTACATATTGATATTAAAAAATCGAATTTAATAAATATGTGCTCAGTATTATTGATTTCTAATTGTTTGGTTTGTTTTTAATGAATATAAGCCAAAATCTCTTCAATAAATCTTAAATGAAATCCATTAACAAGAGAAAATAACTGTCATTTTATTCTTTACTTCCTCATTTAACTAAATAGTTAAATTAGAAAAAATAACAAGAGAAAGACAAGAGTGATCGAAGATATGGAAGGTCCTGAGTTTTGCGAGGACTACTATTAGAAAAGGAGGAAGAAGAAATAAGAGATAGTAACGGCTTAAACAAAAAGTGATGAACATAAAACAGGTTGTCGTGAGTTTGACCGGGGCGTGACCCCCCGAATGGAGAATTGAAAGCCAACCGGAGGTTTCGGGTGTTGACTGGAACCGGAAGTCGCGTGGTGACGTGGAACGACGAAGAAAAATACCGGACTCTTTTTGCTTTCCGAGGCCTACGGTACGGACGGGCCTTTGGTCCCGAGTGTGGGATCACGTTAATTTATCAGTGTCCCCTCTCTCTTTCTCTCTGCCTTTCATTCTCTCCGACACAGCCCACGAAACTAGCCCTGGAAATAAAAGCTAAGCAGCTTGTGACGATATATTTCTCGCGTTGTACTTTTTTATCAACAAGATGACCGCCACGTGCCGAACACCTTTTTAGTGTCGTGAATTTGGAGGCACGTTGACAAGACCCGCTATACAACGTATATCGTTATTAGAACGTTACATATATCCGTTTTGGTACCCTGAATATACCGCCACGTTACACTCTTATAGTCCGCTTCTTGTCTGTTTTTGTTGTGAAATCATTTTCTTCCATTATTTTTACTAACCTTCAGAAAACATAATGGAGTTATATTATGGATATAAACGGTTCTATTGTATTTCCTTGCAAGACTCTTGTGTCCGTATCTAATAAATTATTGTGAACATCAGGTAATGAAACCAATACCCCCTTATCTTTTTGCCTTTGTAAAGCATTAAAATGTATAGATTTATAATTTTTATCAAGTAGCAGTTCAAAATCCTAGAGGCTAAAATTTTCACCCAGTTAAGAATTGCAGAGATTTATCGGTGCTTAACTTCGGATGGTTTCGCGGGAAACGGTGCTTTCTGCTTTATTTGGCAATAATTGCTAATTTGGACTAGGATGCGGTCCGCCAGTCTATTTCTACTCCAGACACATTACATGATTAGTGCTCACACGACCTAACGAAGATACGAAATCAGTGAAAAAAAGATATACATATTTCATACAACAGGTAAGATTCTGTTATGTGTCATGGGTTTTTGGGAGACAATGGCCGTCCACACACGGGCGGTAGGATTGGAGCACTTACTAATATCATTAATACCCCAAATTAGAAAAGATGGGATCCTTAGTCTAGGACAAGGAAAAATCTGATAGAAAACCAGCGCTACTGAATGGCTTGGTTGGCAACCCATCTAGGACAAGGAAGAGTCTGATAGAAAACCAGCGCTACTGAGTGGCTTGGTTGGCAACCCATCTAGGACAAGGAATAGTCTGATAGAAAACCAGCGCTACTGAGTGGCTTGGTTGGAAACCCATCTAGGACAAGGAATAGTCTGATAGAAAATCAGCGTTACTGAGTGGCTTTCGCTCATTCTAAGAAAGGGCTAGGGGAGTAAACGCTGAAAACAAATCCGGTGCTGGACTACCTAGGCGGTGTTTTGGACCTCAGCAGCGGTGTTCAAAGGGTGGATCTCCTGTTTGGCTGATTGCTCATCTTCCATATCAACCTGCCCAGGCTACATAGTTCCACTATTAAGACGTCTACAAGAATAGTATGTCGCATTAACACCTACACATGGGAGGTTGGTCAGAAAACCGAGCAGCCCAGTACCTCTTTGTCAAACAATACACGAAAAGGAGTGAAACGGAGAGGAAAATAGCCACCGCAGAAAAGAGATCCAGAAGGAAAGAGAGACAAGCACATCCCCAACAAGCATTAGATTGTTTGCAGTCACTGCACCAGAGACTGCTATTCAAAAATTGGCCGGCTCTGTCACGATCTCGCAGTCAAATTCGTTAACCATCAAACCACGGAGACTCCTCTACTGATTTAGGTGTCTTTTTCATGAAACTCGTTTGTTAAATATGCATTGAAGTGAATGTCGTTTTTGACGTCTCTAAACTGGTCTCACGCGAGATTTTCAACAATTCAAAAGGCGCAGTTATTCTCCGTCTGTCATTGATGAGTGTCTGATGTTTGCAGATCGTGTTGTGTTTCCTACGATGCTCGGCAAAGCAGTTGCCAAACAACTACATTCATGACATCCTGGCATCAATCTTATAAAAGCCACAGTCCGCAGTATGGTGCATTGGCCTAATGTGGACTCTGACATCGAAGAATCAGTCAAGATCTGTGTCCCTAGCATGGAAGCATTGAAAAATCCACCTTGGATTGTGGATTTAAACTTGACATATCCAGAGCAACCTTGGTCCCGAATACTTGTGGATTTTGCAGGCCATATCAATGGCCTTAGTTTTCTGGTAATTGTAGATGCCCATTCTAAATGGCCAGACATTTTTTCCGATCAAAAATACTGACACCCATTCAACTAGTCCCATTCTTAAAACGATAATATATAATATATATATAATATATATATATATATATATATATATATATATATATATATATATATATATTTGTTTAAGAGTCAGATATTAGCCCTGAAGAGCTTTATGCGAAACTAATAGTAGGTTCGTCTGACTCATTAGATAATCTTTGGGTCACCCATTGACCTCAGGTTAGATTGTTGGAAAAATCACACGACAATATCATTTCGTCAATTTAAAGCATTTTTTAACATTTCTAAACTTAGGATTATATTTCAATAAGATAAATAGACAAACTGGTCAAAATATTTTTTCTTAAGAATTTTTTTTCAGTTTTAAATTTTTTCTATATTAATATAATTTTCTATATTATCAATCTCTTATACATATATTTTTTCTATGTTTATATATATATGTATATAAATTTTAATTTTGATTTTCGACTTATAGCAAGACATCTGTTTTTATTATAATAATAATTGTCAATTTTTTTAAATAAAGAGATATTTTTTTTATTTATATTTGTGTACGTTTTTTTTTTTTGGGGGGGGGTCAACTAACAAAAATAAAAAATAATTCTAATAATATTTCTGACAAAAAAATCTCATTCAACTCGTTCAATTCTTAAACGATAATTTAGTCAACATGCCAGTAAACTCTCTTTGTGTTATCAGATTTTTCTAATGAAAATATGATATAACATAACTAGAAAAATGTTTCCCAATTGTCTTCTCTAAATCGGAATTGTGTCTTTTCATCTTCTAATTAGAAAATGTCGAAATCATTCACTCATAGAGAATAAGCATCTAAAACTGAACAGTTCCACCTGAGGAGTTGACATTAATAAACTGAAAACATTAATCACACTAGCAAATATATGCACCCTCCGCGTGCAAGTATTTAAGTTTTAATGTAATAAAATATTGTATTAAATTAGAAAGGCTAATGAAACTAAATAAGAATACAAATAAAAATATTTGAAACAGAGGGGGTATAATAAAAGATTTGAAACAGAATGAGTATAATAAAAAATGGAACAACTGAAACTTACTCTTCCATCACTCTCGTCTTTCATTGTTATTTTTTCTAATTTAAGTATTTAGTTATAAGAGGAAGTAAAGAATAAAATGACAGTTATTTTTTCTTGTTAATGGAGTTCATTTAAGATTCATTGAAGAGATTTTTGCTCATATTCATTAAAATAAAACCAAACAGTTAGAAATCAATAATACTAAGCAAATATTTATTAAATTCGATTTTTTAATATTAATATGCAAATTAGCCTTCCCGTTCACACTGTAAACCGCTATTTTGTTGTATATATGAATACAATTGCATGTTTTCAGTATGTAGACATAGTTAACAGTATTAATAATGTAAGACAATTTTATTAATAATTGAGGTTTAGATAAAAATAAAATCATGGAGAATGTGATGTCAATAACTAAGAGAATTTTGACTTGAGTAGGAATATAGTTTCAGTTACAGACAGAAAAACACACAATCTCCATTATAATAAGATTTGATAATTTATGATCTGAGTTTTATAAGGAAACTAATGTCAGGAACTGCCGACATCGAGTTACATCTTATTTGATTTTTCCTCTTCCTGACCGACTGGCATACTTTTCAGATTTACACTATCACACATTAACAAGTGCGTCCAAAAGGTTTCATTATAAAAAATTAAAATTTTCCAATATATCAAGATTCATAGTATAAAATCAAAATGTATATTATTAGGTATAAGTTATTACAAAATCTACAGCACAGAAATATCTACATTCATTCATTCATTAATATATATATATATATATATATATATATATATAGAGAGAGAGAGAGAGAGAGAGAGAGAGAGAGTTTTAAAATAAAAATATTTAACTCCTGCCTTGGAGCATTTCGTTTGTCCGTGCAGTTTCATGGCCCGCAGCAGGGCTGGGCTGCTGTCACACTCGAGGAAACACAAAATATTCTTGACAGCATGCACAACATGGGAGGAATCAAATCACCCACTGCTGACCCTCATCTATCGTTCCCGATAGGAGAGTCTACTATATATATATATATATATATATATATATATATATATATATAGAAAGAAAGAGAGAGAGAGAGAGAGAGAGAAGAGAGAGAGAGAGAGAGAGAGAGAGAGAGTTATGATGCCAAGGAAAGAAACATTTAAAATTAACAGAAAAGAAAAAAACAGTTCTTCTACACAAGGCTTTGATAAATAACAGAGGCTTGTCTGATATACCAGGTTTAAAAACATGATTAAAAATAAGTAGTGAATATATGTATATACGCAAAAGTAGGTTTGAGTGCTCCAATTTGGTTGAATCATATCACGGAAATAATAACCGTCACCTATATAACTATTCATTTATGTACCTCACTCTCTCTCTCTCTCTCTCTCTCTCTCTATATATATATATATATATATATATATATATATATATATATATATATATATATATATGGACTCTCGTCGATTTTCAACGCATGTGGGTTCGTAAAATGAACACCCATACAGTGATTTGTTTATAGTAGTGAAGGCTTGTGTTGGACCCTCCACACTTTTTGGCACAGTCGATAGGAAACAATTGGTGCATCAAGGGTTGCCACAAACCCAATCAACGACCGACCTCAGGAATTTTGAATTCAGAGTTATCCCTCTCCTAGACTGGGTACCTACCCAAGGCTGAAGGGCCCAGTCTGCCCTACTATTTAACCCATAACTGGAGGGAGAATATATGGATTCATACATTTCCCAAGGGTATTTGCGCTATGTGAAATGCCAACAGCTTCGTCTACGAATTGAACTCGAATCGACGAGTCCATTTTCCACGACTCTAATCACTAGCCCACGCGCCTCCATATATATGTATGTATGTATATATATATATATATGCATGTATGTGTATATATAAGTTAGATATGAAGCCAACAGTGTTTGGTAACCTCTTCATTATGCCACCCACAATAAATTAAAATCCAGTGTTTGGCCATTCCCTTTTAAGAAAAAAACACTAAAACAAAAAAATACTTTCTTTGAAAATCACATACACGGGAAACTGAGAATTAACGTTGATCTTATGTCTTCGCTATCCTTAGATATACACGGTCTATCAATGATATTGAGCACTTGTATATAACAATAAAGATTAGGAGAACAGTCCGAATAATCTAAATAGTCGAAATTATCAAGCCTCATCTCAAAAGTTCAGACAATGTATTACAGTAGTGATGGACTTATTTTCTCCCGATACTGCATCAGATTTTTTTTTTTCTGAATTATGCTAAGCAAAGAAAATTGTGTTCTCATTTTATTTCACAGCGTCTGCTTAAAAAATGACGTATGCTTTATTTTCCTTAACTTTTTGGGCACATTTTTGTAACTCTCCCGAAATGAATATAAATCATTTACTAATTGTCCATAGCGAGAAAGGGAGAGAGACTGAAGAGGAGTAGGAGTAGGTTGGTTGTTGATTGATTTTAACGGCATATCAGCTTGCTGGGGTTATTTAATGCATAATG
>CM042149.1:64710813-64720813 GCA_023376005.1 Doryteuthis pealeii | reverse complement strand
GTTCATTACATGCAATACTCCACTTTGGCCCTATCTTGGGCTAGACGGGCGGTCGGAGAGGCCCCTTCCGATCAATCGGCTAGTCACGTCAAGCCCTAGAACCTATATGATTTTCCCAACCCTATTGCCATCATGGCAAGCCCCAACCCCCTTTTATCATATGGGTGCTAGAAGGCGGTGGCTGCGGCTCTACATGTCCTGGGAATAACGTTAAACTCTATCTGATGGTGAGGTTCCAGTTTTGGAGGTTTGGGGTATGTGGATCACCCCTTCATCACCATTGCTCCCTGGTCCACTCTGACCCGGGTTGGTAGTACCTGTTTGGGTCCCATCTATGGGTTAAATAGAAAAACATGAGTTGATAAACAAAATTGTATTATCCATTAAGAATTGATTTATTTCAAAACTTTATCGGCATTAAATGACCCACTGAGGTTGATATGCCGTAAAACAAAACAAATCAACAAATCAACATTGATAATAGGTGTTTTTTAATGTTTAGGCCTGTTGTTCTCATCGTTATTGTAAAACACACATGTACAACATTTCGGTCGATGTGCCATACATCCTTCTTCAGATTTTTCTTGTAATCCATTATAGATCTCATTCTGTTACAAGAATTCAGATTTTGCTCATCTAAATTTAGAAACGATTCGAATTGGGGAAATCGTTATGAATAATTTGCCCCTTGTGCAAAAAACAGCGTTGAAGAATTTATGATAATCTATACGTATATAAAGGGCAGTTGTGTGCATCTGTATGTCCGGAAGAAACTTCGAAAATAAAACAACCAATGACAAAGTAAATATATATATATATATACACATTAAATATCACCAGGGCATGGTTTTTTAGCAAAAATAATGAAGATTTGATTAATATGAAGTAAAATAAACAAAATAACATTTAAATGATAAAAACATGGATTTTTTTTTTAATTTACTATTTTAAATAGGAGACATTATTTTTTTCTTTCAGAGTGGCTGGATTAAGGCAAGGTCTTTTTTACATAGGGATTTTAATGGGGCCTACTGCGAGGATCCAACCCGCGATTCAACAATAATGGATCTGCGAGACTACCTTTTTACCCCCTCCCCTACCTAGGCGATACCTGGTAGCCGCTTCTAGTATAACTTAAATAATGAAGTCATTGGTTTTACACGGTTATAAATTTGAGAAGCTTTATGATTATTTACTAAACTTGGATAAACAAAATCCTAACTCTTGTGACAGAGTGGGAATGATCTACCCCAATGGATTACAAGAATAATCCGAAAAACAGCACGTTAAGCAGACATTTTGTATATGTGTACTTTACATTATAAAGGTGTGTCCAAAAAGTATCGAGATTTTTTGTATTTTTAGACACACTAATATGTCTGCAGACCGTGTATTGAGCACACCCACATCACCCATTTTCTCCTTTTAAAAAGCAAGGACGCCCCATTATGCCCAATATGAAAGGTACAGTTCACTATAAAACACATCCTCCTAAACTACAACAGTCTCAGACAAACCCGCACCAGATATTACCAGACAAAAAACTTAAAAGACCTCTTTAAAAATACAAATCCTGAAGACCTTTTTAATTTTCTAAAAAAAAGCAACCTTTCCAACAAGATCTAACAAAAGTCTCAGATGAAGCCGCACCAAATATTATCATTCCTAATTCATTCTTGGAAAATATAGCTTTAAACTTGGCACATTTTTTGACACATCTTGTATTCTGAAAAGAATTAAAGAACGGAACGTTATTTTTTTTTCGGAATACAAGGTGTGTCAAGAAGTACAATAAATCTTGATACTTTTTTGACGCACCTTGAGTATGAATACAAAAGTTCTAAAAATCAAAGTGATATAGACACACAATTGTTTAAACGAAATATCACAAATCAATAACTCAAAAAGTAATATGTCAATTTAAATATTAGAGAAGAAATAATTTTTTCTTACACACACACACACACACACACACACACACACACACACGCTTTCTCCTTTTTTTCCTTTTAGAAGTCCGTTGCAGACGACGATGAACTCATTCCATGTCGTTCAACAGATGTGGACCATCTGGTGGCTAGTTAGTCCAATTCTGGACTTGAAGATGATGTTACACACAATGCATGGACATTTTCCACCACCATATGGTGGTTCATGATGACGAAGACATCGCCGCTCTGCAGCCCTGTTAATCTCGATATTGAACCGCCAACACACGCGCCCCTCCACACGCACACACACATACACACACACATTATTTAATATTTCAAATTCAAATCACAACTACTGTTAAGTTTCTGACCGCCATCCTTGGCCAGTTGAAAAGGACTTAAAGTAAGTAGGTAAGTCCTGAACTATAGAATCCTTTGGTAAGTGAATAAGTCCTGAGTTATGGAATCCTACGTAGTGTCAAAGTCAAGCGCAGTGGAAGCGTGCTGGGCCCATAACCTGTTAAGTTTCTGACCGCCATCCTTGGCCAGTTGAAAAGGACTTAAAGTAAGTAGGTCCAAACCTATAGAATCCTTTGGTAAGTGAATAAGTCCTGAGTTATGGAATCCTACGTAGTGTCAAAGGTCCAGTGATATAATCCTATGTTCCGTCGTCCATGAAGGTTCAAGTAGTTGTGAGTAGCTAAGATCAGAACAGCCGATATAAATAACAATATCAGCAGCAGAACACTGCCAGTGATTGGCCAATAGGTTGGTCACATGATTATCGCCGAGTCTATAAGGAGAAGCGGGCGTCTAGCACACGCCTTATATGCCAAAATTATCAACAACTACACCATTTAAAACATTTATAATCTACTTGCTTTTTACATTTACTCAATAGACTTAAAAAGAAATATCAAACGTTTTAATGAAGCATCCAACTACTCTTGCTCCATCTATGGGTAAATAGTACAGCAGACTGGGATCTAATCTTAGTTAGGCAATCAGTCTAGTAGAAGGAAAAACTGTTAAACTCCACTTAAGCAATTGACCTTGTATCACATCCTACTCATGCAGAAGGGTCGGTAAATATATATAATAAATTAATAACATTGATTATACAGTTCACCTTATTTCTACTCATGTGGAGGGTTTGTAAATAAATAAATAAATAAATATATATATATATATATATATATATATATATATATATATATATATATATATATATATATATGGTTGAAAAGTAAAGTAGATGTTGCTTACCTGAGACCAGGAATATCCAAGGCATTAGCCAAATTTGTCAGGTTGAAGTCAATCACCTAAATATAAATAAATACAATTAATTATTAATTTCTAAATATTTTTAATGAAAAAGAAATATATTTATTTTTAGAGTTTTCTTTGTTTCAATGCTATGGTTATGTCCTTGTATCACGCCCTAATAAGTAGGATGAGATAGTATAATATATATAATTTAATAGTATAGGCTGTTTTGAGGCAAATCTAACGCAGATTTTCATAGAAACATTGTTGACAAATAAGATTTATTCTATGTATTAATTACTCATTTTGACTATAAATTAAATACTCATTGATAAAATTACGTGTTGTTCCAAGAATGAAAGAAAAGCAAGATGGAAAACAGTAATGTTCTCCTGTGGACACCAACACCTGGACACACCAGAGTGGCCCGATCAAAAGAAATATCAAACGTTTTAATGAAAAAGAAATATCTTTATTATTTCTCTGAATGTTTGAGATGAGGCTTGAAGATTAGTATTATCTGCATTATTCGGACCATTGTCCCCATCTTCATTGTTATTTGTACAACGTTTCGGCTGATATGCCCTCCGGCCTTCTTCAGGTATTTCTTGTCGGAATCGGGAACCTTCTCGGACTCGGGAACCTTCTCAGACTCGGGAACCTTCTTTCCGAATTCGGGAACTTTCTTGTCGTAATCGGGAGCCATCACGGAACTTTGAACCTAACCCTTTATTTAGTCCACGGGGGTATCCTGTTCTCATTCCGCTAACCATAGCTGGGGTAGGAGTTGTGTTAACTATTTTTCTAACTGCCATCACTCAGGATTGAACTGGGGTTCCAGAGATAACTATCACTTAGAACTGTCTTAACCTAACTACCTTATCCACTAGGCCATGTGTCCAATATCTTTATATTTAGAGTTTTCTTTGTTTCAATGCTATGGTTACGTTAGCTACAACAATCTTAATATTCAAGACTCTAAGAACAAGTGTCCATTTCTAAATTATGTCTATATTTTATTAAACGCAACCATTATCAGCTGAAGCATTATTTTTTATCACTACATATAGATGTATCTTTTTCTCCTTGTAGTTCCAAAAATCCGTTTAAAAGAATTCATTTAGCACACCGATTATGACAAATACAGAGGTATATGATAAAAAAAAGACAAATGTAATACTTTGGTGCGCTTGTCGTCAGTTACACTCTATCGCTAATACTGATTCAGTCGTCTACTTATTAGGACAATGCAGGGAATAATGAAAAGAGAACTTCAAAGACTAAACATTGTTACAAAGAGTAATGTGAGATACTGCACTTATAGACATCCATATTTCACAAGAGAAGTGCTATTCAGACAAACGTTTTCCTATCACATAACCTTTCTCAGTTTTACAAGAATCAATCGCACAAAACGTCACATAATATATATATATATATATATAGAGAGAGAGAGAGAAAGAGACAGACAGACAGACAGACAGACAGGCAGATGCAGAGACAGATACAATTAATTGATCTATCTATCTATAATCTATCTGAATGGATATATATATATATATATATATATATATATATATATATATATATTATATTTATTTATTTATTTATTTTACAAAGTTTTCACAGATCAATGTTCATTATAAACAGCGACCCAGGTTTCATGCTAAGTGGCAATCATCAGGTTGTTGAGCAAGATCCCATGGTGTTTGTTGAAGTTCTTTACTCATGATTGCCACTTAGCATGAAACCTGGGTCGCTGTTTATAATGAACATTGATCTGTGAAAACTTTGTAAAATAAATAAATATTAGCTCTTACAATTTGTGATTGAACACTGTATTTTCTTTGTTTCATCACAAAAAAAATGTTGTTTTTACATATATATATATATATATATATATATATATATATATATATTATTTATATTTTTACTTGAAGGCAGTTACAATGCGTTTATCAAATTTTATACGATATTAATGAAAATAATCATTTTTTAAAGTTTTTTAAAAGTTGGGCGTTATTACGAAGCATCTAAAAGTAAATGAATGAACTCGATGTTATGGAGTATTGGATTCACTTATTTTTTTTTAATCATTTTACTGGATGAATGAATAAATAATAAATAATAAATAAATAATAATAATAAAAATAAATGAATCCAATACTCCATAACATCGAGTTCATTCATTTATTTTTAGATGCTTCGTAATAATGCCCAACTTTTAAAAAACTTTTTAAAAAAGCATAAGAATATATACAAATATATACATATACCCACACACATATATACATACACACACACACACACACACACACACACACACACACATATATATATATATACATATATATATATATGTATGTATGTATGTATATATAGTCGAAGGCAATTGATGAATACATTTTCGACTTTATACATAGAATATTGATTTTAAGTAAAACTAATTATCATAATTTTATGTAGGTTTCAATTGGTCGTTGGCCAGTTAGAATAAAACATTTAATCAAGCAATGATGAGGATTTCCAGTGACCAAGTTTAATTACTCTTCGTGTTACTATGACTACTTTCTTGTGGTCATATTTCTAGCTCTTCAAATCATTTGTGTTCTCAGATAAAAAAAATACGATGTTTGTGTTCGCGTCAATGTAAACGATGGGGTCAGAAACTGTTTATGAAACCAGATATCTTTTTGCTTACAGAATATACAAAAACTATAAATATGACATCCTTCAACAGATATGCGTAACATTATTTTGAAATATGATTTAAAATGAGTTGACAGCACACACAGACACACAGACACATTCATATATATATTTTTCCTCTCATATAGAGTATTTCATTTTTCTCTAGATAGTCACTATTCCCTATACCTTTAAAAAGGCTGAATGTACACCCGAAGTATCGGAATTGATCAAACCAGGGACATAACAACAGAGGAATGTATAAAAAGCATACTTCTAACCCAATAACCATTATTTACTCTTCAACATGAACAGGAAGACAATTTTCGTACGCCCTAAGCAATGTTCATTATTACAATAAGAAATATTTTGCTATGAAAGCTCCTAAGTGCAAAAACAAGTTCTCTTTCAGCTCACTGCTAATAAAAGGTACTTGACTTTCGGACTTCAAAGATAAAGGTTTTTCCAAAGAAAAAACCTTCAAAAGCTTCACATTTACACAAACACTTCTTATCTTTATTCTTTCTATTCATCCTTTTGGTTAATCCAATTAATAATAATATTATTATTATTATTATTATGTTTATACAATAACAAGGATATAAAATTATACCATAGAATATAGACCTGAACCTAATCAATACCATACAACACCATCCTCAATGGTGCCAATACATTGTTAAAACCAATTACTACACAAGTATAAATATAAATACGATAAATAAATAAAAAGATAAATAAATTAGTCTTCAGGGAAGTTTCTTTTCATTCCGGGAAGATAAAACATAAATTTATATTTCTTCTGCAAAATATCTCCCGTTTAAAGAAATCTTACTGTCTTTTCATCTAACTGTACGTGTGTGTTTAATTCGAAATAGATAAGTTTAAACCAGATATACTCCCCTTCAAAATTGACCCGAGACAGAGGGATGGGTAGTTATATATTTAAAAAAGTAGAAAATTAGGAGAGAAACCAAAAAAACAGAACTTAAACTTCAACAAAAAGAATTGAGTGCATTAATACACAGTTGAAGATAAATCTAAAAAATCTTTGTATGAATGTAAAATAAAGTTAAATCTAAATGTTTTAAAGTATGAAAAGCAGTTCTAAATTAACAAATATTGAGCAAAATTAATCATTGAATTATTTCTTTGGGGAGAACAACATTTATGAAGATTGATTGAATAATTAATCTAAAGTTATCCCAACGGATCAGACATTTTCGCTGCAATAGATTTTATTTCATTTTATTTACTCTAAAGAAAGAAATCACTACAATTTTCAACAGAAAATCAAAATTATTGATTCTTGCGTTTCTGATATTGTTTCCTTCACATTTTTTTTTTTTGAAAGAGTAAGGAAAATGTCGATTAAACATGAAGTTATATGTGTATAGGTATATTTGAGAATTAAACGAAACGGAAGGTAATATTTACCGCATTTAATTGTATATAAGACTCTCCCTACCGACATGTAATTTTCCCCTTTTATATATTTTTTCCTACGTATAGTTATTCTAATATACAGTATCTAGATCGAAGGCAACAAAGCTTAACTCTTAAAACTGGTAAAAACTCTAACTGGCAATTTAAATTAACTCTTACTACTAAGCATATAAGTAATGATCGTTTCCTCGGAAATTTGATCTCTTTGTGACCGTAAAACACATAAACAAACCTATGTACTTAATAGTTAAAAAAAACAGTTAGATATGCAAGATAACAATCAGAATTTAAGAAATCTGATACCTTACATTCACAAAACCATTTAATATCAAGGTTAAATGAACATTTCAGTGTTAGATACGCTTTTATACCTTGTCTTAACTGGCTCTAATATTTGTCTTCTATTTCGTTAGCTGGCCATCTTCCTTTGAGTTGATTTCCCTGGTTCCTTCCTTCGGGTGATTCGGGTTACTTTTTTAAATGTCCAAAAGTGTTCAAAGCTGAGAAATGGGTTACTTGGGACAGACGACCATTACCTCTGCTCCCCTGGACTAGCCACCAAAATCTGCTTACTCAGCTCCCTTCAGACGGCTTGCATTTATCCAATGAAAAATCACCGACTTGGTCAGTGAAAGGTGAACTGTTGTCAATTACTCTATAATGGCCATTCTATGATTCAATGGTAGCTTTCCATTTATGAATACCGTTATTTAAATTTAACTACACTACATTACATAATTCGTAGGCAAACCACAAATTATGTAACAGGCAGAAAGAATATACCATCCAAGTGATGGTTGGATAATTACTGACGCAGCGTACTCTTGACATGCTTCACTATGGAGAACAACTGTTCGCAGCTCACTGTGTATTACGTATGGGAGATAATATTGGGGAGCCGTCCAGAAGGAAGCAGTCATGTATGTCTTTACGAACACTTCCAAACGACCAGGATGTTACAAAAGGTCAATTATTGAAACAGAGGTTAAAGAGTCCAATATGATTGCTATTAGTATTCAGTATTCGGAAGATCCCCACAAGGATATTATCGCTGTTTTAAACGGTTTACAGTGATATATATATATATATATATATATATATATATATATATATATATATATATATATATATGCTCCCATAAATTTGGTATGAGCTCTCTAACTGGTAATTTAAATTAACTCTTACTACTAAGCATATAAGCAATGATCGTTTCCCCGGAAATTTGATCTCTCTGTGACCGTAAAACACATAAACAAACCTATGCACTTGATAGTTAAAAAAAACACCTGTCCCGCTACAGCTGTCAGTGGTCGAGAGGATAAGGTATCAGACTTTCAAACGGTCAGTGTGAGTTCGACGCTAGCCAAGAATAGCTGTGTCTAGCCACACTGAAGAGGCGTGAAACGCCGAAACACGTGTCTGTGGATGACATATATATATATATATATATATATATATATATATATATATATATATATATATAATATACCACCACCCTCAGCACGAGCAGGATGTAACACAAGGTCAATTTCTTAAACGGAGTTTAACAGGTTTGAATTTAGAGTGTTCATTCCCCTAGAATGATTACCTAACCAAGGTTAAAGAGCGCAGTCTACCCAACTATTTACCCACAGCTGGAATGAGGGAGTTTAGTTGGATACAAACCTTTCCCAAGAGTGTTAATGATAAGTGAAATGTAAAACGCCTTATCCAAGATTTGAACTCGAGTCCATTTCCTACGACTCTGAACATTACACCAGGCACCTCCATCATCAATAATGGAGATTCGCTACCGTTTTTTTTTTGTGTAACAAAAATTACGTCACTGCTTACGTCACATTACCCAAAATCGTCATAACATAGAATAAATACACTCAAAATTTGAACAAGTAATATTGGACAGTTCTCATTGTTTTTTTAAACAAGTTTTAATAAATATATGAATGGGATTATATATCTTATTATAATGGAGATTGTGTGTTTTTCTGTCTGTAACCGAAACTATATTACTAATCGAGTCACAATTAACTTAGTTATTTACATCACATTGTCCATGATTTTATTTATATTTAAACCTCAATTATTAATAAAATTGCTTCACCTTTTTAAGTGTGTTGTCCATATCTACGTACTAATAACATGCTATTGTATTTATATATACAAAAAATAGCAGTTTGCAGTGTGAACGGGAAGGCTAATTTGCATATTGATATTAAAAATGTGATTTTATTAAATATGTGCTTAGTATTATTGATTTCTAACTGTTTGGTTTTATTTCAATGAATATAAGCAAAAATCTCTCTAATGAATCTTAAATGAAATCCATCAACAAGAAAAAATAAGTGTAATTTTATTCTTTATTTCCTAATTTAACTAAATAGTTAAATAAGTAAAATTCAGCAATGAAAGACGGCAGTGATGGAAGAGTACGTTTCATTTCTATTTTTCTATTATAACCCCACTCTGTTTCAAATCTTTTTATCTGCATTCTTATTAGACTTTCTAATTTAATACGATATTTCATTACATTAAAGCTTAAATACTTGCACCCGGAGGGTGCATATATTTGCTAGTCTATATAGAGTTTGTTTTATTTTGATACATATTTAAAGTTTACATTTCAAATTATTTTATTTTTTAATCCTTTAATGAATTTGATGATTTTACTT
>CM042149.1:64650813-64705813 GCA_023376005.1 Doryteuthis pealeii | reverse complement strand
CTACTATCAGCTCCTTACTTTACCGCACATATCCCTGTTGGCGGGATCTATATCTATATAATATATATATATATATATATATATATATATATATTATGTTCCGTTGTTTTTGCTATGCCCGGGATTTGTAGCTGTTAAAGATTGATTTACCTGGATTTGAAGATATGTTGAAAAAGCCCGGTCTATAATTAACATTCTCTATATTACTTATCACGCTGGCTTTGAAAATTTGCTTTATAGTTTTATTCTCCTTGACTAGTTTCATTGTCCCGAAGAAGGTTTCTTTATAAACCGATATGTTTGAACATAAGGCCGCAACGGATATTCTACCTATGACTCAAGTATAACATCTGAACTCAGGGAATTTAAATGTATTACAAAAATCTATCATCAAAATATTGTAAATACAATCCTCTCTTATGTATTTATAGATAAATGTTTTTTCTTATTTTACATTTTGTTCCGAAAAATGGATGTTTTAAACTGTATACTGTACGGGGCAGTCGAAAAAGATTTTCCACACCTACGTATTTTTTTTATAAGTACATAATACAAACCAAAATTCTAGAAAATAATTTATTTCTTATTATTTTTTTACTTTTAAAATAATCCCATAACTTATACATAAAATAAAAAATAATGTAAGTTAAAACGGTATGTAAGGGTGAGAAGACTTTTGGAAAACTCATAGTGTCTTTAAAAAAAATCCAAACCAGTATGCAAAACATACACATATATTATTCCTATTCATTTTACATGAATAAAACTTTTAATTTTGTTAACAGTGTGTTATATTATTTGCACTAATTTTTCAATCCGTCACAAAGACACTCTGACCGAGTTGCGTTGATCCCAGTTCTGCAGGTCAAAGGAACATAAAGTGGGTGCTGAGGGCATCGAAAGAGCAGCTGACCGGAGACACATATGGTAGTCAGGGAAATAATACATACCGTGGCCGGTATAGCGCCACACAGTATGTAAGGGTGAGAAGATTTATGGAAAACTCTCATGAGTGTGGATTTTGCACAGACATAGATAGTGCACCCAGTAACAGGAAGGAACAAAGTCGATATAGGAAAATTGAACTGATTCGAGGCTCTTATCCTAGGCAGCAGTTCCCAACCATGTGTATGTGATTCGAGGATATTTCGTAGGGTTCACGCTTTTATATCCGTGTGTGATTTCGTGTCTTTAAGTGAGTGTAAATGTTGCTGTTTAAGAACTCATTCACGTTGCTAATTTGAGGTTAAACCGTTTAAATGTCTATCAGTGTAAATCGTCTCCTCATTTGGATCTCGAAAGAAATTCAGCCAAGAAGTGATAACAAGGTTTCAGTCCCGAAGGTAAATAAATAAATAATAAAAAGAAATCAAGCCGTTTCACGTGGAAGGATACGGAGATTCAAATTCATTAAAGAAAAAGAAGAAACAAAAAGAGATAATCGATTAGGTATACACCTGCAGAAGAATGGTGAACCCAACAGCCAAATTTCAGATACTGTAAAACAATAGAGAGAAAAAAATAACTCATGAAATATTGATAATATTTCAACCCCGACTTTCAAAAACAGAAGAACACTAATTACAAATTCAATCGATTTAAGACATTTTTATCTAATTGAGAACTTATATAAGACCGTAGTAATACAAAAGAATAGATGTAGATAAGAGAAAAAATGAATTGTAGGAAGCGCATGGTGTAATGGTTAAAGTCATGGGAAATGGGCTCGTCGCCCCGAGTTCAAATCCTGGACGAGGTAATTGCATTTCACTTAGCGCTAACACCCTTGGGAAAGGCATGAATCATACTCTCCCTCCAGCTATGGGTAAATAGTAGGGTAGATTGGGTTCTTTAACCTAGCTTAGGGAACCGGTCTAGGAGAAGGAAAACTCCGAATTCAAACCTGTTGACCTCTACTTAAGAAAATGACCTTGCGTCACATCCTGCTCGTGCAGAGGGGTTGGTATATATATATATATATATATATATATATATATATATATATATATATATATATATATAATAAAAAATTCTCATCATCATTACCAAAAGAGGCATTTCATTAAAAATCAAATTCTACGAGGTTGTGTCAAAAAGTAATGCCATTTAGTTTAGGAAAGTTATAACTACTAATACATGAACATGTATCATACATAAAAATGAATGTGGACCTCTGTGGACCACATCCCTATTTCTCCACATCGTCATCGTTTCTCTCAATAGCAATGTTCCACTTTCAAATGAGAAAATGTATCCCTGCCCCGTAAAATGCTATTGACTGTTCTTTGAGCCACTTCTTCCCAACAGTTTTCACTTGCTCGTCCCTAGAATATTGTTTGTCTCTCAAACACTCTTTCATTGATGAGAGTCTTTGGCAAACACTATTCCAGTGACGAGGAACTGAAATATGTAATGAAGAAGTGGCCCATAGTACTGTCAACCGAGTTTTACGAGGCAGGGGTACATGCTCTTATTCGAAAATGTATCGTATTCGAATTGTGGGACTGTGGGTAATCTTCTCAAGAAGTAATTATACCGATGTATATATATAAATATTCATTGAACGCGATTCCCTAACATTTAGGCATGAAATAACCCTAGAGCAATGTACATGTCATTAAATCAATCAATGTTTTTTCCAAATGTCGAAGATTTTTGTCTTATACCCAGAAACATAGTGGGCGTGGATTTCGGGTTCACTTTTGGAGAGGAATTATACAGAACGGTACAGAATGAGTATGAAATGCGTGTCACCCGGGAGAAAGTGCAATTCAAAGTTACTGGACAATATATATTATACCCGTGAGTTAGATATAGCAGTTAACTGATAGTTAATCAAGTCCAGTTCGCTAGACCGAAGACCTACATTTCGTTACCCCAACCGGCCTCTACAACTAATAAAATTTTTACACTTGTTCTGAGAACTGTTTCATTCTGCCTAAGACGGTCCCTAATCCAAGGTTTTCATCACATCTGAAGATAGTACACAAATATGTCATAATTTCCAACAAATATGACGCCCTGTCGGTTGGGGCGTTAGAATGCACCTCTGCAGAGGAGTAAGACTCCCCCAATGGGGCCACCTGTTGGCTGTGAGTGGCGACCCGCGATGCTTAAGGATAGAATCCAGGTGGCTGAGCAGTCTATGACTTGCGATATTCCACCTTACGCTTTTCTTGGGTTAGACGGGCGTTCGGAGAGGCCCCCTCTGATCAATCGGCTGGCCACGTCAAGCCTTAGCAGCTATATGATTTTCCCAACCCTATTGCCTTCATGGCAACCCCCAATCCTTCTTATCATATGTGCTAGAAGGTGGTGGCTGAGGGTCTACATGTCCTGTGAATGGTGTTAAACTCTATTTGATGGTGAGGTTCCAGTTTTAGAGGTTTGTTGAATGTGGAGAACCCTTTATCACCATTGCTCCCTGGTCCACTCTGACCCGGAGTGGTAGTACCTGTTAGGATCCCATCCATGGGTTAAATAGAAAAAATGCATTTATTAAAAAATTGTATTATCAATTAAGAATTGATTTTATTTCAAAAATTTATCGACATTAAATGACCCACTGAGGTTGATATGCTGTAAAACAAACCAAACCAAACCAAAACCAAATCAACACATATGTTTTCCTTATTTTCCCGCCACAATATGGTGGGTATAAATAAACCATTTTCCCCTTAGTCAGTACTACTCCTGTTTTCGAACTATACAGATGGAGGCACGTGGTATAATGGTTAGAGTCGTAGAAATGGACTCGTCAACCAGAGTTCAAATCCTGGACGATGCTGTTTGATTTTCACATAACGCTTGTGAACGGTAAAAATCCAACTACTCTTCTTCTCACTATGGCTAAATAGTAGGGCAGATTGGTCTCTTTAACCTTGGCTAGGTAACCAGTCTAGGAGAAGGAAAACTCTGAATTCAAACCAGCTTGAAATCTACTTAAGAAATTGACCTTGTGTCACATCCTACTCGTGCGGAGGGGTTGATAAATATATACAGACCTTAGATACTCAACGTCTGAATAAACCAAAAAAATTACCAGTGCCGAATTTCCCGATGAGTACCAAGTTTTATCCTCAAGTCAATTCAAGATGGCAGGAAAGTTAGCCATTATAAAAGAATACTAAAATAATTTACGTACACTGTAGATCTACAAAAGTAATACACACACAAATATATATTTTGAAAAGGGATAAGATGCAACTGAATAGTAAATGTAGGGTGTGAGGAGACAAAGACGAATCGGTTAATCATATAATCAGAGAATGCAGTAAACTTGCTCAAAGGGACTACAATATTAGGACTGATTGGGCTGGCATTTGTGAAAGAAAATAAATGTTGACCATGTTATCAAATGGTATATGAACAGGTTGGTATTTGTCCTAGAGAACCAGAGACATAGACGTATCTGGGGTTTTAATGTTGTATAACCTGCTACTGGACTTCAATGAAACCACAGACACGTGTATATAAAAATATGACCCGTCTTTATTTTCTTCGGTTTGTGGGTGGTGAGAGGCACAGAGCATTCACAATGCAAATGCCCGAACAGTATGGTGAGGGGCGGCAACGAGTGTTCATAATGGGAATGGCCGAGGGGGTTGGTGACGAGAGGCGATGAGGTTGACTGAGTTGGTAGGGGCCGGTATCGAACCCAGAAACTTGCGATTCCTAGCCAAACACTCTACCGGCTGAGCCAAACCGGAAACTCTGGTAATATGTGGACACGTAAAGTAAACACAAAGCATGAATTATCCTATGGATCTCAAAAGGATTCTAAAGGATCCATCATAAAGGAATCCTGCGCCATTGTCAATACAACGAATTTATGAAACGAAATTTGAGTCGAAAATGGATATGAGAAAGAGAATGATGATTTAAGAGAAGGAAATATTACTGTCACAAAGGATTCAAAACTTGCAAATAAATTTGAATTCGAAACAGAAAAAGGGGAATAAATTACCAAACTATTTCCCAACAGAGAATATCACTGAAGTGATGCAGGGCCGAAGATAAAAATGGTATCTCAACAAGGAAGCCAAATTGAAACAGTGAAACAAAAGATGGATGAGAATTTTGGTTGGAGGTACAAGTAAAAAATATATACGGGTAATTCCATGTCGAATCATCCAGGCTATGTCAGCCACCCCCTTATATCTTTCTGAAATTTTGTCAAAGTATGGATTATGATAAATGTAGCCAATTCCAAAAATTTGAGCTTTCAATTCCAAAAATTGTCGGAGTTATGGCGATTGAAGAGGGTGGGTGACAATTTTACTTTTTTCTGGATGATTTGACGTGAAATTACGCATACACAAAAAAGATTAAGAGACGTGTAGACATACTGCCATGAAATAAATGTTAAATCGATTATGTGAGTAATTGATTTTAGTCCCAATAGCCCACAATATATAATATCATTAGATTGCATATAAATAGTATTATATTTCATTTCATATTTCAGATATATAGATGACAGACAAGGGTTTGGTGTTGAGGTTTTGTATTAGTCTTTTCATGTTGGCAAGCGAGATGTCGCAATTGTAGATGCGAACCCAAAATAGTAAAAGTGGTTAATAACTGTAAATTCAAAGTTATTAATTCTTATAGTTTTTACAACATAAAATGAATTAAGTAATATTTTAATTTTCCAGAATGTATTTTTAGCTCCTTAGTAAGAATAGTAAATTTGCAGCTAACGGGTTTAAGGTTTCCACTCAACTTAGTCATATTGTCCTATCAGCCAGACAAAAGTAATGATAAAACCGGCTATAATACTGCGAAGAGTCCTGGAGACATGTCAACACTTCCTGTTACGTGATCGACTTTAGTAGCTAAGTAAAGTCGGCAGAATGGAATATTATTGTCGGTATCAGCCGAAACAGTGAGAAAGAAACTAATCCTTTTTCGTTAGTGCTAGATCAGAGATATTGTTTTTGTTGTGGTGGAGCGCCACATATACGGTCAGCTCCCAGATATACATATCAGATTACTTAGACTGTGCTACTCATGTGCTGAGTTGTTGTTGTAACAGATTTTTCACTGTAACCGAAAGAACAACAAATACGCTGTTGTAATTCAAAGTATACACTTTATTGCACAAACCCGATCTTTACCATGCTGGCTTTCTGCCAGGAACGTGAAAACTTCCACTTTATATTAAGGATGGACGAGTCCACGACAATAGTTGCCAAGGACCAGCATCGAACCGGGAACCTTGCAATCCTAGGCGAAAACTTTACCGACTAAATGTGAAAAATGGCATAGATTCAATGAAAATAAATATTATTTTTAATATCATTACTACAATATCAATAATACGCTTATTATCATCTTGCAACCACCTCTGGTTAAAAATGGGACCGTCTAAATCGTCCAAGATAAAATGCAAAAATGGAAATCCTGTGTATCTGCTCTTGCTTATCATCAGAATTCTTATTTCTCAGGAATGTCGTCACCTTTGCTAAATAATGGACCATTACTTTTTTATTATAAAGAAAGAAAGGAAGGAAAAGGAAACATGCTACACAGAAGAAAAAAACTAAAAGCAGAAATAAATAAATAAATAAATAAATAAATTAGGAGCAAGATAGAGTGAGCAAGTGATAGCGGTAATTTCAAACATAATGAAAACAATGAAAGAAAAAATGTGTATTCTACAACCCAGTCAACAGGGCGGTTGGATGCTGGAGTACCTATTGCCATCACCTCCAGGACCACTCTGAACTGGAGTGGTTGTTAATGTTAGGGTCTCTAAAACCTCTTAAGAAACAACTATACAAAAATAAACGTACAATGAACGCAATTCCCTAACTTCTAGGCATAACATAGCATTAAAGGCGTTGACATGCCATTAAGATCAATCAATCAATCAATCAATCAATCAATCAGTCAATCAAGCTATACCAACCGCCATGTCAGTGGGGTGTTAGAATGCACCAACTGCACCTCTACAGAGGGGTAAGATTCCCCAATGGGGCTACCTGTTGGCCGTGGGTGGCGACCTGTGATGCTTAAAGATAGAACCCAGGTGGTTGAGCAGTCCATGACTTGCAATACTCCACTTTGGCCCTTACTTAGGCTAGACGAGCGGTCGGAGAGGCCCATTCCGATCAATCGGCTGGTCATTTCAAACCCTAGCATTATAAATCACATCTTCATAATTTATGCATAAAAAAGGTTAATAAAAAAGGTTAATAAACTTTTTACATATTGAACTATTTAGCAATCGCTTTTAATAATTAGATTCTTCTTTTTCTCTCTTTCAGTAACCCTTCCAGTCAGCCATGATTTTTTCTTGGACTACAGACTGGAATCGGACCCAATCTTCACCACATTCTACATACAAACTGATCATGAGGTAATTCATATTCGGCACTCACCCTTATTTTTGACTCGAACTTCTTTGGGGCCGTTGAACCCAATGTTCTCGTTCCCCAATGATACCTGCATCGGAAAATTAAGGTCTAAAAAAGTTCGGCTTTGGATTACGCTTACCACGCTTTTAACTTGGACTAATAAACGCAAATAGTTACCCGGTTGGTCTCCGTTAACATATAGAGTTTAGTGCTATACCCAGGGCGTCCCAATTGGGCGAGATTCTTATCCCTCTACAGTCATTATTCTATGACTCACCGATAGGGGAATATATGTCTTGATTTTGTTGCAAATCGTTAAGATTTCACAGTATATAGTATAAAAAATATGTGGTATATCCACAGGTCCTGCTAGTTACTACAACATTATTCCATTTCCATTGACTGGAAATTGAAGGATTTCTTTAATGAATTTTACACTCTGGTTATATTGAAGATATTTCTATAGTAAAATCATTCAATTAGAGACCGAAACTCCCATGTTTAGCTCAAAATGGAAGATTGTATTATACAATATGAAAGGGAAACAAAAGTTTAGATTAAAGAGAATGAAAGAATTTCAACAAAGCAATTAAAAATATTCAAAGAAAAAACAAAAAAACAAAAATAAACTTCGGTAATGATACAAAAGGATATAAATTAATGAAAATCAATTCATGTAGAAATTAAAATAAATTTAAAAAAAAAAAAAAATTGATTAACTAATAAGAAAAGAAAGAAGACATTTTAAAATTAAAAGAATGGAACTCATTTTGAAATAGAAAAATAAAAACAGAATAAAAATAGGAAATAAAAGTAAAAAAGTTGAAAAGACAAAAAGATAAAAATAATAAAAAGTATAAATAATCTAAAAAAATAAGAATAAAAAAAATAAGAATAAAAAAATAAAATGAATAAATGAAACAAAATTATTCAAAAATTATGAAATTTAACCAATGTAAACAAAACCAAAAAACCAAAAAACCAAAGAAGAAGAATACATTGTGAATTGTTTCAATGAAATCACTTGCCGACCTAATTATGAAACTACAGACAAAACAATCGCTTAATTAGATTGATGGAAATTATTAAAGGAAATGATTGGATAAAGATGAATGGGTGTTCAAAGTGGCCCTACAGATAAAGATGTCGTTCATAAAAATGTGAAGGATGCTGTCCTAAACTCCTTGCTGCGCTTTCGACACACGATTGGCGGGTATAATTGAATACCCCCCGGCAAAATTAGATTTACCAATCGTTTTCATATTCTATCTTAATATACAGACAAAAATACTTTCCACATTTTAAATTGTCATCTATGTAGTGCAAGTGAACTTAGAAAAACGACAATAATAGTTTCATCTAGATAATATCTCATTATTTTCTTTCCTCAGATACGATCAGTTAAAATCATGGCTTTTTTTTTCATTCTTGATAGTATTAATCCTTTTTTTTAACTCAATTTTCTCTATTTAGTATTATCTGTATTATTCGGACTATTGTCCTCATCTTCATTGTTATCTGTACAACGTTTCGGCCGATGTGCCCTTCGGCCTTCTTCAGGTATCTCTTGTCGGACTCGGGAACCTTCTCGTACTCAGGAACCTTCTTGTCGTAATCGGGAACCTTCTTGTCGTAATCGGGAGCCATCACAGAACTTTGAACCTAACCCTTTATTCAGTCTATCGAAGTATCCTGTTTTCATTCCGCTAACCGTAGCTGGGGAAAAGGCGTTAAGCTGTGTTAATTATTATTCTATGTTACTGCTGCGCCTGACCTAATCCAAAATGTTCAAACCATTATATGGTTGCACATAAATAATAATAATAATAATAATAATAATAATAATAATAATAATAATAATAATAATCATCATCATCATCATCATCATCATCATCATCATTTGGTCGCTCTAGCAGCAAGGATATCCATGACCATCTTACGCCAACCGTCCCTATCGTTCATCGCCCTCGGGAGATCCTCTCTGCGGCTCATTCTTTCTTTCTTTCTTTCTTTCTCATTCTTTTTCTTTTTTCTATCATTTTTCTATTTCTTTTTCTCAGTATTATTTGGATTATTCGGACTACTGTCCTCATCTTGTTATCTGTAAAACGTTATATTTATATAATTTATTGGTATCCGTACAACGTTTCGGTCGATGTGCTCAACGGCCTTCTTCAGGTAAACTTATAATTGATAGACTGAGAGCATTACGTACTCATTTCATGGTACGTCGAAATAATGCTATACAGGATATAATTTTCAATTTCTAACAGTATTGATTTTCTATCCGGTACATCATCATTCCTATGTAAGATGAAATGAGCATGAAAGCTCTCTTTGTAGCAATTACAGATTCACCAAGCGCACGGTGATCACAAGTCCAATAACCGTAGCTGATGTTATCAGAAAGGAAAATGCTAAAAATATTAAGTAGATGGAGTCCGAGAAGGTTCCCGAGTCCGACAAGAAATACATGAAGAAGGCCGGAGGGCATATCGGCCGAAATGTTGTACAAATAACAATGAAGATGGGGACAATAGTCCGAATAACGCAGATATTACTAATCTTCAAGCCTCATCCCAAACATTCAGAGAAATAGATGGAGAAACATTACAACTTGCCTAAGTTCACACAGGTGAAAATTCAAAATGCTGCAGATATTTCTATCATGTCTTTTATAATTGGTATTAACATGAATTCCATAATCCGGTTTGGTTTACACCGCACCAGTAGCATTTGACACAAGGTCAATTTCTTAAGCGGGGTTTAACTGGTTTGAATTTAGACATTTCCTTCTCCTACACTGGTTACCTAGCCATGGTTAAAGAGCCCACTCCGCCTTACTATTTACCCGTAGCTGGAGGGAGAGTAGTTGGATTCATACCTTTCGCAAGGGTATTCGCGCTATGTGAAATGCAAACAGTCTCGTCCAGGATTTGAACTCGGGTCGACGAGTTCATTTTCTACGACTATAACCATTAAGCCACGCGTCTAGACATTTTGCGCATCGAGTAGGAATATCCTAGTGGCGTCCATCCTTTTGCAGGTCTGGTTTGAATTAAACATTCAGCACAGTAGTGTTCATTAGATATTTACTATGCTAACTTAGTCTGATACATGGCCTTTATAATTAAGATTGTTTGAAGATCTTACCAATTAACGTCACACCTCCCTTGTACGCGCCTTGTGAAATACGCTGGCAGAGAGGTAAAACATCCCCCCGCAAAAAGTGTCCTGGGTAGAACACTAAACTGAATCTGATGGTAAGGGTTCAGTTTCAGAGATATGAGGATTTTGCGGTTAAATCGAACTTAATTGACCTAAATTCCACCATCGTATGTCACCCCGCCGAAAGAAAAAAAATACAAAAAATCAGAGAATTAACCGAATTGAATGAAATGTTCAGTGTTGATATATTAATGAATAAAAAATATAATGCACCAGTTATTTTATTTAAAAATCATAACATTTTTAAGGTCAACTTTGAACCACGTATCTTTGAGAATCCCTGTTACGCCTAAAAGATTTAACCGATTGTGGAGTTTCCTTCATTGGCAATACGCCAAGGTCTACTCTGATCCGGACTGATAGTACTTGTTAGAATCCCATTGAGGAGTCAAATATATCTGTTTTAAAAATTATTCGTATTCGATAGGTGAAACTGTTTGTGCGAAGTGATGACCGAAAGCAACCACAATAATCACTTAGACCGATCAAACCGCCAATGTTCACTCGTTTCTCATCCAACGCAAGACTCGGTTCTCGTTAGAAAGATTAAACACAACTGCTCCCTGGTCTGAGAAGATAGGCCTTAAATAATCAATGATCCGCCACCGCACTCACCAAGACCTTACATCCGGGCCTATTACGCTTAGTGCTGTCCGACCTATGCGAAATTTGCATACGCGCCAACGAGGGTGAGTAATCTGACTTCGAGCCTCAACTCACGATCTGAAAGTTGCGAGTTCTGTCTCTGTAGTCAGTCGCTACACTAGGTCTGTGTGCAAAAATAAAAGTTCTTTAGATACAGCTATCCCAAAAATTTCAACTCGGCTCACTAATTCAACAGGACTCTCTATTTAATTAGAAAGTGATTTATAAATGTGGGCACACACAATCATAACACCCCCACACACAAACACACACATACACTGTGACCCTGGGTATGGTGTTAAACTGCCTCTACTGCTGAAATTCCAATTTTGGAACACTGGGGAGTGTGGAGAACCCGTTCATCGCCATTGCTAACTGGTCTACTCTGACCCGGAGTGGTGTTACTTGTTAGGTCTCATCTATGGGGTAAATATATAAAAATGAGTTTTAAACATGTTTTAAAAAGAATCAACAATGCAAAACATCTCAGGCATAAAGTAACCCAAGTGTAGACATGCCTAACCAACCAACACACACACACACACACACACACACACACACATATATATATATATATATATATATATATATATATATATATATATATGTGTAAATAAATGGAAATTAATCCGACAGAATGAATTTAACATTTTGAAAAAACAATTAGTAATTATTATCTGCTGACAGAATTCTGTTTCGACGCCTTAGTAGAAGGGTCATCATCAACGAGCAAAAAAATATGAAAGAGAGAAGGGATGAATAACCGTTGGAAGAGAATAGGGGGTACAAACACACGCTGGAATGCGCATTTAAAAATTCAAGCATTCCAGCGTGTGTTTGTACCCCCTATTCTCTTCCAACGGTTATTCATCCCTTCTCTCTTTCATATTTTTTTTGCTCGTTGATGATGACCCTTCTACTAAGGCGTCGAAACAGAATTCTGTCAGCAGATAATAATTAATAATTGTTTTTTCAAAATGTTAAATTCACACACACATATATATATATATATATATATATATATATATATATATATATATATATGCACACACACACAAACACACACACAAACACACATACATACAAACACCCACAACCCAACACACACACACACACACACACACACAACACACACACACACACACAAACATACACAAACATACAAACACAAACACACACACAAACACACACACTTAAACAAAAACATACACACATACAGATTTACTATGAACATTGATTACGCAACAAGAATAAATAAAAGCAAATGTTTTGGCATTAAATTACCTAAGTGTTGACATGATGTAAAATCCCACCCACCAATAAACCAAGACACATATAAACATAAACATAAACATACACACATACACGTTTACTATGAACGTATTTGAATTAAGTAACAATACCTACAATGTTGTAAGTCAAAATGGACATTTAATTCAAGACTATTCAACAAAGGAGTCAAAACTAGAGATCACAATAAACTAATCTGCATCAAATAGTGTCCGTGCATGCTAGGTAAAGCACTCGGTCTAGAAGAACAAATGAATTAAAAAAAGCTGAACGTTGATTAACTGTTGTACCGGCCGTTCTTACAGTGGAGAACATGCACCGGTTCTCACTATAAATAGTGAGACACCGAGTGGAAAGGGAGCACTGTTCCCGTTAACGACAAGCTAGTCGTACATGTACCATTAATTGTAAATACACTTGTCTTATTTTACCCCATCTCGACTTGACTTCTTTTTACTGTTGGGACTAATATCACAACATTAACTTTCCTACTTTTGACGATAACATGCCCACTCTAAAGATTATGTATTTAACAGAGATGCAGAATTCACTATCATAGAAAAACGGGAAAAACAAACACTATGAGAGAAACACACACATAAATACATAGAATTTTCCAAAACACTGTCCCAAATCGCTTTAGCGTCAAATTAAAGCATCCACAAATGATTTAATTTTAAAATTCACCGTTCTGGCGTGTAGCTAACCCTGACTGTTTACAAAGTGAGAACTCAAGTGAATTCATTTCCGCTTAGAAATGTATCGATTAAATATTCTCCTATATGTGTCAGCCGCTACTGGCCGCACAGACTCGGCAGACGAACATTCATTCAGGTCTCAAACCCGGCCAGAGATAGCTCTGAAAGTGTAGCCACACTGATGAGAGGTGAAACCCGTGTCTGGGGATAACTTATATATATATATATATATATATATATATATATATATATCATCACTGACGACTCCCTCTAAAACGTAATAAAGTGCGTACATATTCAATGACTAACTTATAGTTAGGTAATTCCAGGTCTCCTATTTTATACAAGTCTCTACTTGGCTGTTGCGTATCCCTGAACCAATATTACAGAATTAATGATCTATTCGTAAATTACACAGAGCGAATCTGTAAAGGAGGTGGCCTGATAACATGCCAGGTCTACCGGTCCTATATAATATCTTATTATGATGGAGATTGAGTGTTTGTCTGTCTGAAGCCGAAACTAAATCACTACTCAAGTCACAATTCCCTTAGTTATTGACGTCACATTCACCATGAATTTATTTTTATTTAAACCTCAGTTATTGATAAAATTGCTATACCTTATTAATACTTTTGACTTTATCTACATTCTAATAACAAGCAATTGTATTTATATATGCAACAAAATAGCGGGTTACAGTGTGAACAGGAAAGCTAATTTGCATATTGATATTAAAAGTTTAATTTTATTAAATATGCGCTTGGTATTATTGATTTCTAATTGTTTGTTTTTTTTTCTTAATGAATATGAGCAAAAAACTCGGGGATAAATCTTAAAAGAAATCCTTTAATATAAAGAAATAACAGTAATTTTATTCTTTACTTCCTAATTTAACTAAATAGTTAAATTAGGAAAATTCAGCAATAAAAGGAGGGAGTGATGAAAAATGATGGAAGACTTAGTTTCAAAGTTGTTCTATTCTTCGATTATACCCCCTCTGTTTCAAATCATTTTATTTGGATTTTTATTTAGTTTGGATTTTTATTTAGTTTCAAAAGTATTTCAAATTTAACATATTTCATTACATTAAAATTCAAATACTTGCACCCGGAGGGTGCATATATTTGCTAGTAGATATAATGTTGCGAAACCTGAAATCTGTAAGAATACTGGTGTAATATCACAAATTGTCTTCCTATGATGCATCTCGGTGATGTTGTACAAAACTATATATATATATATATATATATATATATATATATATATATATATAACTTACATTCCTTTCAGTCTCATATATCCAACGTGTTTTTTCTTCTTAGTAACATCCTAGCCATGCCAATGCATTTATTAAAAGAAAATGTCTGAATCGCGCGATCCTGTTTATATCAACTACTCTTATCATTGATTGGCTGAAAAAGTGGCCATTCAGATATAAAGAGTTCAAGGATCGCGTAGTCGTAGTCTAATTTTCTTTCTTTGTTGGCGTTGCACAAGGGTGGCAGGTTGGAGTTTGATCGGCTCCAACGGGGTCTGGCTGGCTGAGGGGGGTATTATGTTGAAAGACCCGAAACCCCCCTATGAAGCTAGCCAATAACATAACTGACGACGCCACCTTGCGCTAAGTCTAGCGTATTTCAAACATATATATATATATATATATATATATATATATATATATATATATATATTTTGTGTGTGTGTGTGTAAATACTTGTATATACTTATGTTTATTTATTCATATGGTTACATATATTTTTACATGACATACATACACATACACACATTTATATATATGGGTGTGTGGGGGGCCGTGTGTGTGTATGTGGGTCTGTTTGCTTGTATGTATAAGTATGTGCGTGTGTAGACAAATATAATTCCTATTTATTTATCAAAATTAAATTGCTACTTTTTGAATCTCTCTTCATATATATATATATATATATATATATGTTTTTAAATATATATATATATATATATATATATATAGTCAACCACAAACACGTGCTTCGACTTATAAAGTCTCTTCAGTGTGGCTAGACATTTTGTGAGCTACCTACAGATGGGATAGAACTCCAGTCGGACAGCTTAATCGTTCGGCTATATCATCACCCACAGAATGTGAAGTGGATTTTAACTGTTTTAATACACACATACGTATGTATGTAAAGGCCGCCATAGAGTGGTCCATCCCTATTATAGGTGAGCGTTTCCATATATATATATATATATATATATATATATATATATCTTATTATAATGGAGATTTTGTGTTTTTCTGTCTGTAACCGAAACTATATTCCTACTCAAGTCACAATTCTCTTAGTTATTGATATCACATTCTCCATGATTTTATTTTTATCTAAACCTCAATCATTAATAAAATAGTCTTACATTATTAATACTGTTAACTATGTCTACATACCGACAATATGCAATTATATTTATATATACAACAAAATAGCGGTTTACAGTGTAAACGGGAAGCTAATTTGCATATTAATATTAAAAAATCGAATTTAATAAATATGTGCTTAGTATTATTGATTTCTAACTGTTTGGTTTTATTTTAATGAATATAAGCAAAAATCTCTTCAATGAATCTTAAATGAAATCCATTAACAAGATAAAATAACTGTCATTTTATTCTTTACTTCCTATTTTAACTAAATACTTAAATTAGAAAAAATAACAATGAAAGACGAGAGTGATGGAAGAGTAAGTTTCAGTTGTTCCATTTTTTATTATACTCCCTCTGTTTCAAATCTTTTATTATACTCCCTCTGTTTCAAATCTTTTTATTTGCATTCTTATTTAGTTTCATTAGCCTTTCTAATTTAATACAATATTGTATTACATTAAAACTTAAATACTTGCACCCGGAGGGTGCATATATTTGCTAGTATATATATATATATATATATATATATATATATAAAAGCTGATATTTACATATGTTTATATATACAATTGGTTACATATATTCTTACATGTTTTATTCTAGAATTCTTCTCAATTAGCCGTACATTAATATTGATATCATGCACTCGGGACCGTGGAGTGCTTGTTTGAAAGATTCCCAACAAACCTCTCTAACCTTCTCTTGTCTCTTTTCATTTCCATACATTGTGTTAAGGCAACATATACTTTCTTTTATTTCCCCATTCTAATAAGTGTCATATTTTCATTTCTTTTAAATAATTTCCCGCCTTTAAAGTTGCAAAATTTCGTTAAATATTCACCTTTCACTTATATTACATTGTTTGTATTTACCTATGTTTTTTTTTTCCATTTTGTTTCCATCTAATATAAGATGAATTCTTATTGTTCGGTATGAACATTTTAGTTCGTTTTTCTTGGAGCAGTTGTGATATTTCTTACTTAGAACATGTCAAATATTCATGTTCCTGACAGGTCTGAAGTCAGCAGTTTTTAGGGAGCAGAGAGCTGCAATTTGAACTGCCAAACATTAAATATAATTAAATTCAAACAATGTTTCTGTTTCTGTTATAACAGGTGTATTTTGTTGTTTTGTCTTTCCTTATTTTTGCTTTTCAGAAACTCAAATTGGAATTATGTTTATGACAATCACTCTCTGAATACGGGCAATTTACGTAGAGGTTGACGTAAAGATTATGATGGTTATGGCTACTTGTTTGTTCAGCGCTCCAATATAGTGAGCTTGTGCTAAAACTTTGTTTAAATAGAAAAAATTAATGGATGCGCTCGTGCGTTTGAGAAACATATAGATGAATTTAATAAATACATAGTTAGGGGCAAGAGAGGGGGATAGAGATTATATATATATATATATATATATATATATATATATATGTGTGTGTGTGTGTGTGTATATATATATATATATATATATATATATATATTATATATAGAGAGAGAGAGGGGGGGAAGAGAATAAGCGTATCTGAAGCTCGTTAGTACCTCAAAGTATAGTTCGCAAAATAAAGCAAAAAATCAACTGAATGACTGCTCGTAACTTCGAAAATTCGTAAGTTGGTACACTTGTAAATCAAGGTACTACTGTATTTATGTAACTATGCAAATCTTATTATAATGGAGATTGTGTGTTTTTCTGTCTGTAACCGAAACTATATTTCTACTCAAGTCACTTAGTTATTGACATCACATTCTCCATGATTTTATTTTTATCTAAACCTCAATTATTAATAAAATTGTCTTACATTATTAATACTGTTAACTATGTCTACATACTGATAACATGCAATTGTATTTATATATACAACAAAATAGCGGTTTACAGTGTGAACGGAAAGGCTAATTTGCATATTAATATCAAAAAATCGAATTTAATAAATATGTGCTTAGTATTATTGATTTCTAACTGTTTGGTTTTATTTTAATAAATATAAGCAAAAATCTCTTCAATGAATCTTAAAAGAAATCCATTAACAAGATAAAATAACTGTCATTTTATTCTTTACTTCCTCTTATAACTAAATACTTAAATTAGAAAAAATAACAATGAAAGACGAGAGTGATGGAAGAGTAAGTTTCAGTTGTTCTATTTTTAAATTATATCCCCCTCTGTTTCAAATCTTTTTATCTGCATTCTTATTTAGTTTTATTAGTGTTTCTAATTTAATACGATATTTCATTACATTAAAACTTAAATACTTGCACCCGGAGGGTGCATATATTTGCTAGTATAAATAATGCTGTAATTTCTACGAGCATCATGGTACTACTACTACTACTACTACTACTACTACTACTGATAGCAGTTTCCAAACTACATTTCTACTAAGAAGCTGGTTGAAAACTATTTCCCAAAAGTCGGTAAGAATTCGCTATATAGCTTTTTGATATTTGAAAAATAGATCCATAGAGAGATAAGCGAGGAGAAAGAACCCGAGGCATGGATAGATGAAGAGAGTGTGTGAGAGAGAGAGAGAGAGATAGAGAGAGCGAGAGAGAGAGAGAGAGGAGGTTGAGGGGGCGGGGAGGGAGTATAGAGAACGAGAGATGATAGAGAAAGAGTGAAATAGAGAGAAGGACAGACTGATCAACTGAAAGAGAGTATATATACTTTAAAACTATTGTCATATAATTAAACGCAATGCAAACGAATTTTTTCATTCAAAATAAAATTTCACTCTGATGAAGGTCGAATCTTCTCTATGTGCGGAATATTTTCACACAGATGAACTGACCGAAACAGGTGTAAGTGATATTGATTAAATTCATCTTTTATTATCCATTCTGTTCCTTCTTTTCTTTATTCATTCTCTCCTCATATTGTCGGATTAATTTCCAATTTCCATTTATATATATATATATATATATATATATATATATATATACCAAATTGTTGGTAAATCCTCCGGTGAGAAAAAAAAAGGAAATAGTTTGATTGTAAGAATATACTACCAAACATCACCCGGGGAGAAAAAAATGTTTGCAAAAAAAAAGAAAAGACCATGATAATCGTACCAACCAAAAATAATCTTCTGGTACAATATTTGGCCAAAAGAAAAAAACAATTTATATGTATATATATGTATAAGATATATATATTCAAACAAAGCGGCCAGGAAACTAAAGCTAATAAGTAAAAGGTGTTCAATACCTAAGTAGAGCAAATAATAAAGATAAACCTAATGAGTCAGATAAACCTCCTAAAAGTTTCGCTCAGTGCTCTTCAGGGCTAAGCGAAACTTTTAGTAGGTTTATCTGACTCATTAGATTTATCTTTATATATATATATAATATATATATATATATATATATGTGTGTGTGTGTGTGTGTGTGTGTGTGTGTGTGTGTGTGTGTTTCTGTGTGTGTTTGTGTGTTTGTATGTGTGTGGCGATACTTTGAATTAAAGTTAAGACAAGATTAGGTCGAGGAACAAAGTAGGCTTCGACATTTCAAAAACATGATATACAGAATAGCCTTTTGCATTATCAACAAAAACGCTAAACTCAGACTTTTTTTTTCTTTTTCGTTTTAATCCACGTGTCATATATTCAATACATTTTTTTTAGGGCGTCTCACGTCCTATTCTAATCTCTGCTTTGTGGGTGACATTATACAGAATTAATCCTTTCCTACATATGTCGACAATTCTTTTTTTTTTTTTTTTTTGCGTAAAAGTGAAATTTGGTGACGAAGCTTCTTGTGATATTGGATTTTCCAACAACCATGAAACCACAAGAAAAAAAAAAGAAGAAAAAATGAAACGATAGTAGATTTAAATTCTCACCTCTTAAAAGTAAAACAGGATTTGGATATATAAACAGTAATCTTTCCTGATTAGTGGGTGATTGTTTTTTGTTTTGAGTTTTCTTTATAATTAAAGTAGTTAGATATTATTCGTACACGTTTGAAAAATCAATGAAATCGAAGGCCGTTTTCTCTGATTATTTTTCGATTTGAGCAGATTCAAAATCGATAAAGTATATCTTTAATCGCATCTTTTGACAGTATATGGTAAGAGACGGGTTGGCTTAGCTCAGTCGGTAGAGTATTCAGCACGAAACCACAAAGTTCTGGATTCAAAACCCGCTCTCGCTAATTCAGCATATGAGTAGCACCGGGATATGTGCGGTAAAGTGCGGAGCTGGTGGCAGGTGTGGCGCCCCACCTCAGACGCAAAAAATCTCTTCTAGTAAAAAGGGTATAGACTCCCTCACTGTCTGACTGATACCGATAATAGGCCACTCCGTCGACTTATATGGCAAGAAGAAAAAATAAGTAAACATATATGTTATATATATATATATATATATATATATATATATACAGCGGAACCTTAATTTGTTAGTTTAATTCCTTCTGCTTGGAACTCAATTTCCTCGTATATCAAATCAATTTTATGTTTTGAAATGAAATGTAATGTCATTAATCAGTTCCAGCAACTTCAAAAAACATCAAAATCTTGTGTTATTTAAAAAAAAAAAAAAAGAATCGCCGATCTATAATGTAAGAAAAAAAAAAAAAAAAAAAGGTCGTCCGGGCGGCCTAATGTCTGTATCAGCTAATCAGCGACGGAGTCTATCCTTTTTCACTAGCGCTAGACCAAGGAGATTTTTTTGCGTCTGATGTGTAGCGCCACATCTACCATCAGCTCCTTACTTTACCGCAGAGATCACTTTGCTACTCATACGCTGAGTTGGCGTGGGCGGGTTTCGAACTAGGAACCTTGTGGTTTCTAGCCGAACGCTCTACCGACTGAGCTAACCCGGCCCTATTAATCTATCCATAATGGATAAACACATAATAAAGTAGAATGCAATGAACTATATGTTGTAGTGTGATTTAATTTTTATTTTTTGTCGTAATAGATTTGGAAACTTAAATGTTTTAGTGAACCTATTGTCACAAACGTATTTGGGGCTAACTCACACACAAAAAAATCGACCGAGTGACAGTTGGTAACTCGTAAGACTCGTAAGTTGGGACATACGTAAGTCAAAGTACCACTGCATTTCTGTTTTGATACAAATGTAAATGATGCTGTCATTCTACGAGCAAAGTATATCATTAATTTATGTGATTGATTGAATATCAGAAAGGCTATACCAGAGCCATCAGAAGAATTATCGGTTTAACAAAAGGAAAAAAGTTATCCCATAAAAGTGATTGCTTACAAAGGGATATGTGGACATTAAACAGTTTAAAACTTTGGAATTTAAAGGCGTAAGAAAGGTTATTTCCTACTTGAGTAACATGATACCCAGAACCCAATTTATTTATTTATTTTCCCATTAAACTAACCCTAAACACCAACCCTAACCCTAACCTTAACCCTAACCCTAGCCCCAAACGCTAACCCTTGTTGGACTTTAACTTTAAAAAAATTAAAATTAACAGTTTTATTACAAAATGTGTGGGTTCGGTTTTTCTGGGTAATCCTGTAATATTATGTTACTCAACTAGGGGGATTAGGGTTAGGGGTTAGGGTTAGGGTTTAGGGTTAGGGTTTAGTGTTAGGGTTAGTTTAATGGGAAAATAAATAATTTGGGTTCTGTTTTTTTCTGGGTCACACTGTAATATCATGCTACTCAACTAGGAAATAACCCGTAAGTAATTTTGTTGGTGTTCTGTAGTGTGTTCTTCTAGTGAAGAATACCAGGTCACATCTGTGATCGGAGCACAGATAATAATCAAACCATGGGTTTGGTATAACAACAGGAATCTCGTCAAGAGAATAAACAACTGGATTGTCCCCCTGGTAAGTTTATACTGATAGTATTTTACAAGGACGTCTATTCCTTAGATACGTTTTCTGGTACAGGGCTTGGTTTCTAGAAGTTACACGTTTCTTACTTTTTTTTCATTCTTTTTCTTTGTGTTCACTTTCAATATTCCCATGTGATTGTACTTCTCTTTATCCTCAAGTGTTCTGATATTTTCCTGATATAGTATTTCTATTCCTTCCGTTGTTTAGTTCTTGCGTTTTTCATATTATTTTCACTCCGTTTGAGTTTTTCACATCAGCGTTAGCTGATTTTATTTCACTGGAGTCTGAGTGACAACAAGTCTCCCCAGGTCTTTAGGACTATTCTTAGTATTCTAACCGATTGCAGCAGTGCTGTAGTCTCGATGGTCTCAATTATTCCTCTGATTACCAGTTCCTCCAGTCTGTTTTTCAAGTTTTTGGGGACGGTTGCAAGTGTATCAACTACAATTGGTATTACTTTCATCCTCATATTCCACAGCTTTTCAAATTCTCTGGCAATGTCCAGGTATTTGTCCATCTTTCCATTTTCTTTCAGCTTCACCCTAGGAATTGCTGGAACCGCAAAGACCACCAATTGACACGTTCTCTCTTTTTTTTCAACACTAGGTCTGATCTCCTGGATTGGATAGGGTGATCCGTCTTTATCTCCAAATCCCAGTATTATTATTATTATTTGTTATATTATTATTATTTTTATTTTTATTATTATTATTATTATTTGAATTATTTTGATTTTGTCAATCCAGTGTTAGCAAATCATTCTCTGAGTCTGAATAACAAGTCCAGGACTCTACTGAGTATTCTCACTGAGTTTAACAGTGTTGATGTCTGGGTGGTCTTGATTATTTCTCTAATATCCAATTCTTCCATTCTTTTTATGAAGTCCGTGCGATATAGCATTATTAAAAAGTAAATGTGCGCTGCATCGCTCTCTTCTCGATTTCGAACATCTTTTAATTTTGATGTATAGCTAAATTATTCACAGTTGAACGGAGTCCAGGAAACTTTCGTTTATGTATTAGAAAGGGGCATCAAAAGGTGAATAACACGATTGAGAGTCAGTCCATACACGCCCGGAGTGGTAGTACCTGTTAGGGTCCCATCTATGGGTTAAATAGAAAAATGTGTTTATAAAAAACATTGAGTATCCATTAAGAATTGATTTATTTCAAAACTTTATCTGCATTTAATGACTCACTGAGGTTGATATGCCGTAAAACAAAACAAACCAAACCAAATCTATAAAACGTCCATTGTTGGCTTCTCATTTTTACACGGCCATTCATAACTATACAAGACTTTCTGCTACACTACCGTTTACTTCGACTTAGTAGGGTGAAAGAAGGATTGTGTGCGGACGCACGACATTGTTCGGAAGCAAAGTGAAAGTTTTCGATTGTAAACGTTGGGTCAATTTCCATTAACCTTTGAAAGTGCTTGAGAAGTGTTCGTTCTGAAAGCTCGGCCGTCAAATGACAAAAATGCTGACCCCAGCTGGATCAATCGGTGCGAAGTATTAGGCGATTTTAGATGGAATTTTAAACGAAGAATAAATCGCGCATTTCATGAGTTTCATTACAACGATTGCCGGTAGAGACAATTCTGAAATATTTTTTTACACTAAAGATAATTGGCTTGAAACATTCGTTGTTTTTTAACTCATCGGATAAGTAAACTAACGAAGAAATATTGAGATGAAAAAATGTTACATAATCAATAGGTGGCATATTCATTATGTACAGTAGTGTAGAAATAATTCAAACAGTAACTGATAAAACTGTAAAAGAAGAGTCATGGAAAATAAGCCTCCAGTTAGTTTATAAAAACGAGAACATACACAAAGTTAAAGCAGTCCCAAGACCGACCCAGAAAGATCAGAAAACCGAGAGAAACGAGACAGATAAGAATAAATTATAATATAATATAATAATAATAATAATAATAATAATAATAATAATAATAATAATAATAATAATAATAATAATAGCAGATTACAGGGTGAAGCTAAAGGAAAATGAAAAAATGGACAAATATCTGGACCTTGCTAGAGAACTGAAAAAGTTATGGAATATGAAAGTCAAAGTAATACCAATTGTAGTTGGTGCACTTGGAACGGTCCCAAAAGGATTGGAAAAGGGTTTGCAATGTTTGAAAATCAGAGGAAGGATTGAAACCATTCAGAATACTGCACTGCTGCAATCTGCCAGAATACTGGAGACCTGAGGAGACTTGCTGTCACTCAGACTCCAGTGAAAAACCATCAGCTAATGTTGATGTGAAAACTCAAAAGGAGTAAATAATAATAATAATAATAATAATAATAATAATAATAATAATAATAATATAATAATAATGTAGCATTAGTAGCACAGGTATCCACGGCAGTCGTTCGGCAACCGGGAAGTCCTCTGTGCAGAATCCAGTATCAGCACAGAGCTGGTAAATATAGGTCCTTGCTAGACGGACCACACTGGCATGTCCATGTGCTGATTTCTATTAGAGAACATTACCTACGAGTTCTTACTTGTTTCTCCAGTTGGCACCTTTCCGTTCACTATGGACGATGGCGTAGTTTCAATAAATGAATATATAAATAAATAAGTGAATAGATAAAAAATGATATATATATAAAGTGTTTTCCCGCCCTCTTTCTGGCTCTCTTTGCTATAAAGGCTACTCTCCTCCCCACTTCACACCTCTTCGTGCTTTGTTTAACATTAAGGCGCCAGACCGCTCGATTTTCTGCATCTACCCTTCAAGTGTTTGTGTCAATGTGGCTTATCCTCAGTCTCTCCCGCTGACATATTTAAAGCATAGACGTGGTCTACCTACCGATCGGGAGCCTTTTACTAATTCGCCATACTAAAAAATATTTTGGGATGCAGCCATTTTCCATCGTTTTGACAAGCTCAAGCCAGCGAAGGCGCCTCTCGCAGAGGATGAAGAACATGTTTTCCCAGTAGTACCAAAGTAAAGAAAGAGTATGATAAAAATAAAAATGAACAAGAAGATTATACAACGAAGACACAAGGATGAGAATACTAGTTTTACAGAATCCTTGATCATACATAAAAGATGAGAGAATTGGCATACGTTTCCTGACATTGCACCAAGATACATTCTTTTAGTGCGTGAATAATATACAGAAAATGTATTATGTAACACGCAGAATATGTGTTGTGCATAAGTTATTTGAAATTCTGAATTGAATAAAAATGCTTACGAATTTCAACTAATATTTTCGTGTCGAAAATTTATACTTGTCCTGAGAAGCATTTAATTCAAATAATGTTGCCCGCGGCATTCACTTCAAGACGCCCTGAAATTCAAACATACCCAGTATGTAGATATTGAATAAGAGACATATTCAAACAGTGCTAAGTGTAGATTGAAGAAAAACGTCTTGAACACTCACAACGTGATGGAGATGGAGATGGAGATGGGAATTGATGCTGCTGGCAAACATTGACACAAATCGCAATAGATTTTTTTATGTATTTGCATTTTGAAATAAGTTTGTGAAATATACAAAGTAAAATGGTTGGGAATTTGCATAGTGACAAAATGAAGAAAATGCAAATATTCTTTTTAAAAAAATAAAAGTGAGGACACGCATAAAATTTTTAACACAAAATTGTCCGCATTTCGATTCATTTCTCTCTATTAAGCGAGAGGGTTGTAAAGTTTTTAAGTGCCATCCTTGGCCAGTTGAAAAGGCTAAAAGAAAGTCCTATGTTATGGAATCCTTTGGTGATCCTTTGGTAAGCGTATAAGTCCTATCCTGCGTATATAGGTCCAGGGATTTAATCCTACGTCCGTCATCGAAGAAGCTTGCAGTAATTATGACCAGTAGGGTCGGTTAAGTATTGTATCAACCTCAGAGTACTGCCAGTGATTTGCCAAGAGATAGATCATATGATTCTGGCCTAGTCTACAAGTAAGAGCGGGCATTTAGCACACACCTTATATTTTAAAAAAACTCAACATGGGTCGGTTTGACTTATGTTACATAATTCGTGGTTACCTACCAATTTTGACTGGAGTGTACCAACATTTTAATGACGGTATTGTAAATAGAAAATTACCCTTTATAACCGTTATAGGAAGTGATTGACGAGCAGTTCACATTTCACTGAACTAGACATTGATTTCTCACTGGCTACCCTCTTTTTACTAAAGTTAGACCAAGAATATTGTTTTCTTATGCCTGGGGTGGGGCGCCACACCTACTATCAGTTCTTTGTTACTCATACGCTGAGTTGACGACGACCGGTTTCGAACAAGAAACACCTAGGCGAAGGCTCTACCGACAAAGCTATCAATTTTGAAAAGATTGGACATAATGTCGTAATCAATCACATCACCCGGAAAGATTCTTTTGAAAAATGTCCTACAGTAGATGCCCAAACCTTGTAAGAAATTAAAAAAAAATGTTTTTCCTGTAAACTGAGCTTCCATAATTTGCATTTTAGAAAATGTGCGATAATTTTTATCATTGTCAAATTTAAATTATTTTCTTTTACAAAAATTGAAGAATTTCAAAAAAAAAAAAATTAAATACATGCTGCCAGTTTCTTAGAATATAAATTTATATATGTAATTATTTTAAACAAAAATATCCCACCTTTCAGAATTAAACAAATTGTCAATTTTACCTGTCAAAATAGACGTCTTTAAAAAAAAGACATTTCTAATAGAAAACATCAACAAGTTAGAATATCCATTTGAATGCGAAGTCTACAGCCTCGTTTTCAATGTTGTTTTTATGCGATTAAATCTGTGAATGTATTGTGTTTAAAATGAAACCTATTTTTTTATTGAAAAATTTACGCTTGAAGTTTTTATTGATGTGTTTGAGCTGACAGCTGAAAAGAGAGCCGGGGTAAAACGGATAGTAGCCGTGTTAAGCTTTCTGGCGACTAAATGTTTCAAAGAATATATATATATATATATATATATATATAATATATATAAATATATATATATATATATATATATTATATTATATATATATATATTATATATATATATATATATATATATATATATATATATGTGTGTGTGTGTGTGTGTGTGGTGTGTGTGAGTGTGTGTGTGAGAGAGAGAGAGAGAGAGAGAGAGAGAGAGAGAGAGGAGGGGAAAGAGGGTTGGAATGAATCTGACAGAATAGGAATAAGGAAGAAAAAACTCAGACAAAATTGTGTAGTATTTATTATTGAATTATAAGGGTCGTGTGTGTGTGTGTGTGTGTGTGTGTGTGTGTGTGTGTGTGTGTCTGAATCCTGGTGTCTGAACAGTTTTATGACATGCAACACGACATTTTGACCCTAACGACCGGTGGTTGAAGATGCCCCTTCCGAACAGTCGGCTGATCACACAATGCCCTAGCACCTATAAGATTGTCCGACCCTATTGCCTTTATGAAAAACCCCAAGCCTTTTTTATCATATATGTGCTAGAATGCTGTGGCTAGGGTCTTATATTCTGACTTGTTAAACTCTATCTAGTAGTGAAGTTCCACTTTAGAGTTCTAGTGAGTTTGGAGTACCCCTTCATTTCATTACTCCCAGGTGAACTCTTACCTGGAGTGGTAGTACCTGTTAGGGTCCTATATATGGGTTAAATAGAAAGATATGTTCAAAATGTGTTAATATTGAGTTAGATGTTTTTGAATACCCATCAAACTTGTAGTGGTAATCTATTTCCTTGTAAATTCCTACCATAAAAAACTGAACCCTCATTTTATGTCCGTGTTTTTACAATAAATGTTTTATTTTTCTTGCACCCGTTATTTTAATACTAAATATATTTTCTCTTATTTTAATATTCACTTCAATGTGTATATTCTAAAAGTTTTTATTTTGTAAGAATGGTTAATTTTAAAGTGGTTAGTTTTAAACACGGACATAAAATGAGAGTTCAGTTTATTTTATGGTAGGAATTTACGAGGAATTAGTTATGGATTACCCTTGTAGTTTGTAGTAACTGTTAGGGTCCTATAAAAAGGTAAAGTCATGGGGTGGCCTAAAGTCGGTATCAACCAAAGAGCGTGGGAGTCAATCCCCCTTTCGCTAGCGTTAGAACAAGGGGATTGTTTTTGCCACTGAGATGGAGTGCAACACCTACCTTCAGCTCCTTATTTACCGCACAGATCCTTGTGCTGCTCATAAGCTAAGTTGGCGAGGGCCGGTATCGAACTAGGAACACTTGTAGTTTCTAGCCAAATGCTCTACCAACTAAGCTAACCGGGCTCTGGGTTAAATGGATAAAAAATTTAAATTTAAAAATGTATTAAAAAATTAAATTTGAAAAAAAAAATCTTAATACTCAGTAAGAATGAATAAAACAAACGTATTTGGCATAAAATAACCCAAGATGCCGTAAGATCCATCCAATCAGCCAACCGAACAACCTTGTAACAGTATCATAAATCCAAATTATTTAACTTTTATTCACTTTCTTCGAAACATATTACCGTATCTGACGGCATATAAGACGCACCCCCATTTCAGCAGGTCAGATTCAGGAAAAAAAGTGTTTTTAAGTGTATTTAAGCATATATTGTTGAAAACAGTCTAGCTGTGCATTAGACAAGCAGAAACATAGCTGTATAAAAGCAATTTGGCAGTACAGGCAAGCAATAAGCATACACAAGACATCTCAATAGCAGGAAATAATAAATGGGTTAGTGAGTATCATAGAGAAGATTAGCCTAAACCTACGGGAGGTCTCAGACTCCACTTACGATGTATAAGACGCAGGGCAATTATTTTAGCCAAAATTTTGGAAAAAATGCGTCCTATATGCCGGCAAATACGGTATGCATCAATTTCTGTGATGATTTTATTTTTATTCACTTACTGCGAAAAATATTATCTGCCCTGTCGGTGGGGCGTTAGAATGCACCGACTGCACCTCTGCAAGGGTTAGACTCCCCCAATGGGGCCACCTGTTGGCCGTGGGTGGCGACCCGTGATGCTTAAGGATAGAGCCCAGGTGGTTGAGCAGTTCATGACATGCAATACTCCACTTTGGCCCTATCTTGGCTAGACGGGCGGTCGGAGAGGCCCCCCGATCAATCGGCTGGTCACGTCAAGCCCTAGCACCATATGATTTTCCCCTCCCTATTGCCCTATGGCAAGCCCCAACCCTTTTTTATTTGGGTGCTAGAAGTCTACATGCGGGTCTACATGCCTGGGAATGACGTTAAACTCTATCTGATGGTGAGGTTCCAGTTCTGGAGGTTTGGGGAATGTGGAGTACCCCTTCATCCGCATTGCTCCCTGGTCCACTCTGACCCAGAGTGGTAGTACCTGTTAGGGTCCCATCTATGGGTTAAATAGAAAAATGTATTCATAAAAAAATTGTATTATCCATTAAGAATTGATTTATTTCAAAACTTTATCGGCATTAAATGACCCACTGAGGTTGATATGCCGTAAAACAAAACAAACAATTAAACAGGAAAAATATTATATATCACTTATTTTTCTGTGATCATTTTTGTTAGCCTGTTTTAGTCTATGTGTAAAACATTCTCTGACATATGTGGTGACCTTTTAGTCATCATCGTAAGAACGAGTGAATTTTGTTTCCTTTGTTATGTCAATCATTCCAGGTTAACAAAAAGAATTTTAACATATCAGGGGAAGTAACTTGTCTTTTTTCTTTTCTTTTTTTCTTGTTTACTGCCAATCACCTCCTTTACCGGTTTCATACCGACAAGAGTATAAAATGTTTAACATTAAACCGTTGTGGCTACTTATATACTTTTATATATACCTAGAAGGGTTATCCTAAAAGGTAGAGTCTCTAAAATATTTAGAAATCACAGAAACGTTTATTGCATTAGTCAATGATGTTTACATCATTTTAAAGTGCGACCATGTATCTATTTTTTTTAGATAATTGCCATTTCGATCGCTGCCTTTTGTAGGCGCGCTGGCAACTTTTGGTTGTCTATGTCATTCCAGCAATGTCGTTGAGGAAGCGCTGAACCTCGTCATCGTTTCAAACGCCTTATACCACTTGATGACATTTTTTATATGCATGAATGAATTGCGATACCCTTGTAATGTGGTGGTGAAGTTATACAAACTTTGGATACAAATAACTCCGACGAAGGTTAATAGACAAACATTTAATAACACAGCACATGGATAGCAGTAGAATACAACGTTCATAATAAAGAGTACATATAAAAAGAGGTACACAAATAAAGATAGACACATTCATGAATGATACAGATATACAATAAAAGGCACAGACATGAGACTAGGAATAGTCCATGCTGTGAGGACTTACAGTAATGTAAGGGGCGGAGCCCCACGAGGGTTTAGATAGAATCTACCCCATGTGGCTCGTAGTTGCTGAAACTATAAAGAGGCCGAAAGGATTTGAAACCGGCGCTTAAATACTATGGTGCCCCTGGTGGGCATCATCAAACTAAAAAGGGCAGACAACTCCACCAGGCGAATACAAACTAACGCTACACCCTTAATTATCGATGTGTTAGAGTTCCATCAGAAAAGAATTATCAAGCAAAGACTTATCATTGCAGTGAGGTCCGCCTCGGGGCAAGGGCAGGCGCATAGACAGCACACCCAGTAGTTTTGCCAATAGCAACACGAACAGTTTCTCTGAGTTCCAGCGTTTTGGAGAACTTACTTTTGTGATTATGCTCACATTTATCTATCTAATTTACTACTTTCACAGAATAGCATAAGAAAAAGATATTCGTTATTTCTACGATAATGTATGATAAATTATGTGAGACGCGGTTAGTGTTAAGGATAACTTCATACGAAATGGGACCTTGAAAGGTACTACCAATCTGGGTCAGAGTGGACCTGGGAGTACTAGTGATGAAAGAGTACTCCACTCTCCCCAGAGCTCCAGAATTGGAACCTCACCATTAGATGCAGTTTAACGTCATACCAAGACATATTTGGGAAAGGTATGGATTGCTACTTTTTTCCCCAACAATAGGAAAATAATAGTCTTTATTGTTAGGTGGTTTTGTTTTACGGCATATCAACCCATTTTGGTTCATTTAATGCCGGATCAAGTCATTCTGATAAACAAGGATTCGGGTTGCTTACAGTACTTGCTGTTGTCACTCAATTAAGTATTGAACAGGCAAGTCGTTGCTTAACTTCAATGTAGATGACCAGGTTTTTCCGTGTGACTTTCTGACCAATTTTGTAGGCGCTGAGAAAGTTTTTGTATGCCAATGTCATACTCATTTCCGCCATGTCGTTAAAGGAGCGTGGAACTTCGTCGTTATTGCAAACTCCCTACTCTACTTGAATACATTTTTTTTATATATCTGTGCATAAATCGTTTTACACTTTGGTTAATTGGTAATGAATTCCAATCGGTGTAAAAGTTGGTGCGTTAAAAATCCAATAACTGTGTGAACTTCACACTTGGCACTGGCACTAATCGGAATTCCATCAGAAACGAATGCAAAATGAGACTGAGTGGAAGTGAGATGAGGGTAGGGGTTAGCAGAGGTGCATCATAACAAAACACAATAGGGTTGTCAATAGCCGCACAGTTTTCCTGATTCCCCAGCACTTTGGAGATCTTAATTTTGGTTGGTTGGTTGGTTGATGGGAGTGGTGTTGTATAGCCGCTTGACTGGACTTCAATAAAACCACAGACACGTATATATAAAAATAGGACCCGTCTTTATTTTCTTCGGTGTGTGTGATGAGGGGCGACGAGTGTTCACAATGAAAATGCCGGGTGGCTGGCGAGGAGCGCAGTGTTCACAATAAACTTCCGAGTGGTTGACGGGAGACGAGGTTATCTTCTCGGCTGCTGCTGGGGACTGAAATTGACATCCTTCATTCACTAGCCTTTTGATACAAAAAAAAACTATGCCCACTCATTTATCGCTTGATCTGATAACGGACACTTGTTATACATTTCTTTATCTTTCTCTCTAACTTTTCACCGGAAGAGGTGTCTTCCGTTTATCTTTTTTCTTTTATCTATTTCTTCATCTTTTCCCTGCTTCTTGACCGGAAAACCTCCCTTCCGTTTTCCCCTTTTTTTAAAAAATATATATTTTTATTTTTCTCTTTGTCTTTTGAGCGGAAGAGGAATCTGCCTTTGCAAGATATGTAACAGTGGGCCTGGGAGTAATATTGATTAACGGCTACTCCACACAACTCAGAGCTCCAGAAATGGAGCCTCACTGTCATATAGCTTAACGTCATACCCGGGACACCAATAATCTCAGTCTTCTAGTATATATATGATAAAAAGCGCTGGGGCTTACTATACGGGCAATTGGGTTTGATCGGAGGGGGCTCTCCGATTGTCCGTTTAGTCTGTCTTACTTTTGGTATTAACCTCGTATCAAAGTTCAATAAAAAAGGTAAATGCCTGACATTATTCTTGTTCTGAATGGTGAATGCAAGTATTATATTTCTATATATTTTTATGCATTGCCGTAAAAATAAGGGATTTTTTTGGTTGCACTATTCAGTGCTTTCATTTTCTTTCTCATCGTGAGGTGTCAGTCAATGTATTATATTCTACAATTTCAATCCTTTTTTTCATATCAGTGCATGTCGCAAACGTCTGTCACGCATATTGATCTTGCTAACCGAGTCAGAAGAACAGCATATTCTTATAATCGCCTATAAGAGAATATCGACGATGAAGTGTGTCAGAGACAGTAAAGTTGATTGAAATTGCTATTCTCTTTTTTATACGGCATCATCAATTACTTATTATGTGTCTTACTAAAGAGACATGGAAATGAATAATTTACTTATTTTCAACAAAGGTGATTTTAACATATGTTCTTTTTTTTTAAGTATTGTGATGGGGTTTCGGTTACTTTACAGGGAAAGAAAATCTCTCAAAACAACCTCGGAATTATGCAAGGATACATTCTCTAACTGACGTCACATCTGCACTTTTTGATTCTCCTTAGGGACCAAATTTCTTCTTCTTCTTCTTCTTCTTCTTCTTCTTCTTCTTCTTCTTTATATATATATTAGCAAATATATGCACCCTCCGGGTGCCAGTATTTAAGTTTTAATATAATAAAATATATTAAATTAGAAAGGCTGATGAAACTAAATAAGAATGCAGATAAAAAGATTTTGAACAGAGGGGGTATGATTGAAAAATAGAACAACTTTGACACTAACTCTTCCATCATTTTTCATTACTCCCGTCTTTCATTGGTACATTTTCCTAATTTAACTATTTAGTTAAAATAGGAAGTAAAGAATAATATTACAGTTACTTCTTCTTGTTAATGGATTTCTTTTAAGATTTATCCCCAAGATTTTTGCTCATATTCAATAAGATAAAACCTAACAATTAGAAATCAATAATACCTAGCATATATTTATTAAAATCAAATTTTTTACGATCAATATGCAAATTAGCCTTCCCATTCACACTGTAATCCACTATTTTGCTGTATATATCAATACAATTGCATGTTATTAGAATGTAGATATGGTCAACAGTCTTAATGATGTAAAACAATTTTATTAATAATTGAGGTTTAAATAAAAATAAAATCATAGAGAATGTGATGTAAATAACTAAAGGGGATTGTGATTTGTATAGAAACATAGCTTCGGTTACAGACAAACAAACCCACAATCTCCATTATAATAAGATATATATATATATATATATATATATATATATATATATATATATACTAAAATATGGAAATAAATGCGACGGTATGTAGAAATATAAATGAGAAACAAACAAAATATTCGAAAAGATAAATGTATTTGTAGATGGTGATGGGGATATCGACGTTAAAGGATTTCGGTTTGTTTTAAAATTTTCACCAGGAAAATTTGATATTCATTTTTTTTTTATTTAAAAGTGTTCAATTAAAAAAAATAACGTAATTGGTATTCGAAAGAATAGTTTAAATTTAACAGAATTTCCTAAAACAATATACAATAATGATAAATTTATCTTTTCGGATACTTCTTTACACAAAGACACACAGACACACAGATATATATATATATATTATATATATATATATATATATATATATATATATATATATCGATGTGTGTATATAGAATACACACACACAACACACACACACACACACACATATATATATATATATATATATATATATATATATATATATATATGAGAACGTAAACAAATATGGCTATTTTCAGCCGACAATATTTGGGAGAATATGTGCTTAATTGAAGTCAAACCTAATTTTTTTGAAAGTTAATTCATTACTGATTAATTAGGCGGGATTTAACTACTTAAATGTAAGGCTAAACAAATCGAGAATAATCAATCACTGTATGTACATTTCTATAGCTCTGCTGATGAGGCCTAATAGGCTGAAATGTACATACAGAGATTGATTTTTCTCGATTTGTTTAGCCTTATATTTAAGTAGTTAAATCCCGCCTAATTAATCATTAATGAATTAACTTTCAAAAAAATTAGGTTTGACTTCAATTAAGCACATATTCTCCTAATTATATATATATATATATATATATATATATATATATATATATATATATATATAATATGTTAAAATAATGAAATAAATCTTATTTTATGTATACGATACATGATAAATTTTTTTCTTATCTACATCACGATACACAAGCAAACACACGCGCGCACACACACACTCTCTTTTTCACACATTCACAAATATACACATATATACATATATATGCATGCATATATATGGGTATTAAAATAGAGAAATTAATTTTATTTTCAACGTATATATTTATGGGTCGATGTAAGTGCGCGTATGTGTGTGTGAATGAATGTTTTTGTGTGTTTGTGCTCGTGTTTGTGAGTGTGTGTTGGTGTTTGTGTGTGTGTTTCTATGCGTGTGTATGTTTGCGTATGTGTTTTTGTCAGCGTGAAGCTTTTATGTGTGCGTTTATGTTTGTGAGTTCTTGTTTGTGTGTTTGTGTGTGTGTGTTTCTGAGCGTTTTTATGACATCATTCTACCTTTCAATACATAGGCGCTTGTAATTTCTTTAGTGACAAGTTCCTTTTTCTTAAAAAACGAATGACGCCGATTCACTTTAATAAGAATTTAAATAGTTTGAAATTGAAATCTTCCAACTTGCCTCAATTGATTTGTTTGTATCTTTCACTTTTCCGGCTTTTCTTTTCACGTCTTTTTTTTTATATTTCTAATTTCACTTTTACTTTCACTTTGAGTTATTTTTCTATTTGTATTTTTAGGGAAAATAATCTGCTTATATTTGTGTACTGTCTCGTTAGATACACATTAACGTAAACGGATTACATCTAGACGTATGTATGCATTATTTTTTTTACTGTTTTCTTTTTTATTTTATTCTATCATGTGAACCACACATTATATGTGCATTGAATTGTTATATTCAGAATTTGAGATGTAAAGGAGAAAAAACAAACAGAGTGTCGATAAAATGGACAAAAGGAAACGTACAAAGAGAATAATGTCCTGATACGTACAGGTGCCGAGAATCTAATAGATATATTCGCATACTAAAAATTAACAATACAGTAAATAGATGGATAGATAGATAGATAGATATGACTGATTGATTTCAACGGCATGTTATTTTATCTAGGGTTATTTTATTCTCAGTGGTTACGGAGTCACGTTCATAGAATAATGTCCTGATCCGTACAGGTGCCGAGAATCTAATAAATATATTCGCATACTAAAAATTAACAATACAGTAAATAGATGGATAGATAGATAGATAGATATGACTGATTGATTTCAATGACATACCAACTTATCTACGGTTATCATATTCTTAATGGTTACGGAGTCACGTTCATAGAATAATGTCCTGATACGTACAGGTGTCGAGAATCTAATAAATATATTCACATACAAAAAATTATCAATACAGTAGATAGATGGATAGATAGATAGATAGATAGATATGACTGATTGATTTCAACGACATGTTATCTCATCTAGGGTTATTTTATTCTTAGTGGTTACGGAGTCACGTTCATAGAAAAATGCCCTGATACATACAGGTGTCTAGAATCTAATACATATATTCACATACCAAAAATTAAGAATAAAGTAGATAGATAAATAGATAGATAGATAGATAGATATGACTGATTGATTTCAACGACATGCCAACTTATCCAGGGTTATCTTATTCTTAGTGGGTACGGAGTCACATTCATAGAATAATGTCCTGATACATACAGGGGCGGAGAATCTAATAAATATATTCACATACAAAAAATTAACAACACAGTAGATAGATAGATAGATAGATAGATAGATAGATAGATATGACTGATTGATTTCAACGGCATGTTATCTCATCTAGGGTTATTTTATTCTTAGTGGTTACGGAGTCAGGTTTATAGAATAATGTCCTGATACGTACAGGTGCGAAGAATCTAATGAATAAATTCACATTAAAAGAATTAACAATACAGTAGATAGATAGATAGATAGATAGATATGACTGATTGATTTCAACGGCATGCTAACTTATCGAGGGTTATGTTATTCTTAGTGGTTACGGAGTCACGTTCATAGAATAATGTCCTGATACGTACAGGGGCGGAGAATCTAATAAATATATTCACATACAAAAAATTAGCAATACAGTAGATAGATAGATATGACTGATTGATTGCAACGGCATGTTAACTTATCTAGGGCTATTTTATTCTTAATGGTTATGGAGTCATGTTCATAGATTAATGCCCTGAAACGTACAGGTGCCGAGAATCTAATAAATATATATGACATACAAAAATTAACAATACACTAGATAGATAAATAGATAGATAGATAGATAGATATGACTGATTGATTTCAACGGCATCTCAACTCATCCAGGGTTGTTTTATTTTTAGTGGTTACGGAGTTACGTTTATATTAGGTTCATATTTATTTGTCTTTGTATATGTATTTACTTACGCAACCTCTGCTACGATCAGGATTTAGCTCAAGGTCATTTTTAGAGGAGTACAGCCGGTTTTACTTTCAGGGTTTAAAATTCAAATCTGACTTGAAAACATCTAGAAACGCTTGGTTAGCTGGCTGTGGTTATATAATCAAATAATCGGAGCCACATTCTCAAATTGATCTTGGGGTCACCAACTGTCAATTAAACCTATCTGAAACTAACGAATTTTGCAGTTTAAATATTTTAATATTACCAATACTACCTCTCAAGCTAATCTATTCTTTAATTTCTTGTTAGGGTCAGGTTAGCCAGTCGGTAGAGCGTTCGGCTTGAAACCACAAGCTCGCTAGTTCGATACTGGCCCTCGCCAACTCAGCAAATGCGTAGTACAAGGATCTGTGCGGTAAAGCGACGACTTTACTTTTTTATTGGTGAATCAAAAGATTTAAACTGCAAAACTCTGACTTGTGTGTATTTATCCATTGCCTCGTATGACCCATCTGCACTACGAGGCGATAGATAGATACACACAAGGCTGTAGGTGTGTGTGTTTAGGTGTGTTTATATGCGTGTGTCTGTCAAACAATGTCTTTATATAATTCCAGATCTGGCCTATCTTTTTTTGTTATTAGGCACGCCCTAGTAATTTGTTTGTCCATTTGTGTGTGTGGGTGTGGGTGTTCTCCAGACACAACTGTGCCAGTGACTTTTCTTTTCTTTTTTTAATACCGTTAACTGTTGTGTATGTGTGTGTATATGTGCGTGTTTGGAATGTTTATGTTTTTCGTGCCCATATGTGTGTCTGTGTGTGTGTCTGTGTGTCTTTGTGTATGTGTGTATGTGCGTGTTTGGAATGTGTATATTTTTCGTGCCCATATGGGTTTGTGTGTGTGTGTCTGTGTGTGAGTGTGTGTATATGTGTCTTTGTGTATGTGTATATGTGCGTGCTTAGAATGTTTATGTTTTCGTGCCCATATGTGTTTGTGTGTGTGTATGTGTGTGTGTGTGTCTGTGTGTGTGTATCTGTGTATCTTTGTGTCTGTGTGTATGTGCGTGTTTAGAATGTGTATGTTTTTCGTGCCCATATGTGTGTGTGTCTGTTGTGTGTCTCTGTGTGTGTGCGTGTTTGGAATGTGTATGTTTTTCGTGCCGTTATGTGTTTTGTGTATGTGTTGTGTGTCTGTGTGTGTGTCTGCGTGTATGTGCGTGTTTGGAATGTGCATGTTTTTCGTGCCCATATGTGTTTGCGTGTGTGTGTGTCTGTGTGTATGCGCGTGTTTGGAATTTGTACGTTTTTCGTGCTTATATGTGTTTGTGTGCTCACGTATATGATGGATTTAAAAAAGGTTAGAATGAAATGGTAACTTTTATAATTTTTTTCCTTTTGTTCTAATCATATATTGATTACAGTAATTAATTAACACAGACTTACACATACACACACGCAGAGCATTTGCAAGATATCACCAAGCATACAACTCCTAACCACAAGGTAACTGCTCCAGAAATTAGCTTTCAGAAAACTTCTGACGAAGGGATTTGTGTCCCGAAATATTAAGAATAAATCAAATGTAAACAAGCAACATCATAGTTACCACATTTTTTCCTTACTCGCGCATTGTGATAGCCTTCAAAACCAACCACAAAACCAATATAAACACAATGCTTGAAGCAAATTATAAAACTCTCTCTCTCTCTCTCTCTCTCTCTCTCTCTCTCTCTCTATATATATATATATATATATATATATATATATATGTGTGTGTGTGTGTGTGTGTGTGTGTGTGTGTGTGTGCGCGGCGTGTGGGGGGTGTATAGTGTCACTAAACTCGGGCTTTTTTTGGTAAAAATAACTTCCATCCTTGAAAAAATATTTTGTCAGTACATATATACGTAAATGCATGCACTCACACACCACACACACACACACACACACACACACACACATATATATATATATAATATATATATATATATATGGAATATAACTGAGTTCAAAGCAAACGAAAAATCTGTGAAGAATCGGCTGGTGTAATGGTTGGAGTCCCTGCCTGTCAGCCTGGCAGTTAGGGTTCGAATCACACACAAAGCAGCTGTCCTGTCTATAACTCCACTGATGAGGCATGGTATGCCGAAATGTACATACAGAGATTTACATTTTCTCGATTTGTTTAGCCTTACATTTGAACATATATGCCCGCCTAATTCATTAATTATCAACTAATTACTTTTCAAAATTAGGTATGACTTCAATAAGCACATTTTCTCCTCAATATATATATATATATATATATATATATATATATATATATATATATATATATATATATACATAATCAATGGTAATATTATGGTTTCACACTCATAACTTAAAGTTTCATGGTAATCCAATCATCAGATGAGATCAGTGGTTCAGATGTCAAAAACCAGTTGTGAAATGGTTGAGATGTTAAAAACCAATTTTTTTAGCGTTTATATGAAGCGTTTTTCACGCGATGGGAAATGTAAAGCTAAAAATTGTTTTTTTTTAAACTGTGGCTTGTTTAACGTTTATGTGACGTGGATTGTGTTCACGTGATGTAATGTCATGACGTTAAATTTGTATTTAAAAAACATTATAATCAAACAAACTTGCATTGGTGTTAATGCACGCGGTGTTCAGATGATTTTTTTTTTAAATAAATAAAAGGAGAGCGAAAATTCAGGGATCAATTAGGGTCAGGTGGTAAGTGACAGAGTAAAATTTGTTCAAATGCCTACATTTCGAAACGAGTTCACTTCTATTATTTAACAAGTTATTGCTTGTATTTTGTAATATACACAACTTTTCTTCTAAGCAGAGATCGCATTTACGTTGTCCGCCAATGTTGGAACATTGACGTATAGGACTACAATATATGCAAGGAGGCATACGTAAAATTAGTGTAGAATATTGTGTAAATATTTACATTTCGATACATGCTTAAAAAATTAACTTTCGTAACCTTGAAGAAATCCTATCTGATTAAAGATGTTTTTTTTTCATATTAAAAGTATATTCGTTAAGAAAGTTAAAATTTTTATTCTATCTTGAAGTGTTTCTATTTAGTTCAAGGATGTTTTCACTTTCCAATTTTCTGTGATTATATTGAGAACTATAACTAGATAATTGCACGCGCACGCACAGATACATACTCACACACAATAATATAAGAGATTCATATATATATATATATATATATATATATATATATATATATATATATATATATATATATTCATATCTAAACTTTTTATAGTCTGTAATTACCTTTTTTTTTTGCTTGGGGAAAAAAATTTTTTTAAATACGAAATCATATGCACCTCCTGAAAGTAATCAGATGGTACTATTAAAATTGAGAAAAAAATAATTTATAAAGTTGTTTAAGTTAAATATACTAAAGTGCTCAATACAAAAAGTAGAGATAATAAATACTAAAGTAAGCCTAAGGAGTCAGAGAATATCTACCTAGGTTTCTCCTAATGGATCATCAGGACAATTCTGACATCTCAGAATTAACCTGATAATCTGTTAAGTGTAACCTAGATAGATATTCTCTGACTACTTAGACTTTATTATTTATTACCTCTACTATATATATATATATATTATATATATATATATATATATTTGTGTGTGGTATGTGTGTGCATGTGTGTGTGTATTTGGGCAGCATTTTTTTCATTATATATATATATGTGTATATATATATATTATATATATATATATATATATATATATATATATATATATATAAGGTCCTACATGAATCAGATAGTGTCTGACATGTAGGTCCTCATAATCATGATCTACTTTATGTATTGAGCACTTTTTACATATATAATATAGAAAACGCATCAGGTGTTTTTTTTGTTCTTTTGGCCACAACACACAGTACTGATGATTGTTTTCAGAAAGTACGGATGTGCGGGTCTTTTATTTCTTTGCTTCTTTCCCTCAGACGTCCTTTTGAAAACTTTTATTTTTATTTTGAAAAACTGAATTATCTGGGTAATGATATATATATATATATATATATATATATATATATATATATATATATATATATATATATATATATATATATATATGTGTGTGTGTGTGTGTGTGTGTGTGTGTGTGTTGTGTGTGTGTGTGAAGAAAATGGCATTGGAATGAATCCGACAGAATGAGAAAATATAGAATTTAAAGGCTTGAGAAAGCGGAACTTAAAGTTACAGCGAAATATACTACACATTTTTGTCTGAGTTTTGTTCTTTCATTCCTTTTTTACCCCATATCTATATATCTATATCTATATCTATATCTATATCTATATATATATATATAATATATATATATATATATATATATATATATATATAATCTGTGCGTGTGTGTGCGTGTGTATGTAGCTTGTTAAATTATGGTTTTATTTCCATTTATATATTGAATAAGTATTCTTTTTGTTAAGAATATTTTCACTTGTTTGATTTCTTTTCTCGTTCAAATTAGCCCAATTTTTTTCGACATTCCTTTTCGTGGTTCACCATTCTGTAATGTCTACTCGGCACCTAATAAATCGAAAACAAGACCTGAGTCGTCGATAACAAATTGATGTATGCTTTCGCCAGTTTTGGGACGCTTTGTTTAACATTCTCAGACGAAAAGTAATCGGATTCCTCTCTTAAACAAGATCTTTCACTCACATCTTCGTGTCTTTATTCTTTCTTTATTAAATGCACACATATGCATATATACATATATATGTAAATACATACATATGCATATATACATATATATATATATATATATATATATATATATATATATATATATATATATATATATATGTGTGTGTGTGTGTGTGTGTGTTGTGTGTGTGTGTGTGTATATATATGTGTGGGTGTGTGTGTTTCTGATACTTTATTTTTTTCCAATACGGAATTTATTTCTGACTTTTGCTTATTGTTTTTTTTTGTATTGTTTTTTTTTTTTTTTTTTTTCTCAGATTTTTTTCTTTCTGGTGTTCATTTTTTATTTTTTATTTATTTATTTGACTTTCTTTCTTTTCAAATCGAGAAAGATCGGCCCAGATAATTTTATTCGATTTGACGTGTTGGCAGATAAATACTGATAATAACAAGAGGAGAGCATAAGAAGAAAAAAAACTCAAAGAAAAGAACCAACGTTGATGAAGCGTTGATGATCAATTGGGATGGTGAATCTTCAAAGAGGAAGAAATAGAGGAAAAGTGGAAAGCAACAATAACAATACCATCACCCATATCACTATCATCATCATTAGCAGTACAAACAACATCATTATCACTACCACAATTCTTCTTCTCTTTGTTCTTCTTCTTCTTCTTCTTCTTCTTCTTCTTATTATTATTATTATTATTATTATTATTATTATTATTATTATTATTATTATTTTCACTCCCTTTGAGTTTTTCACATAAGCGTTAGCTGAGGGTATTTCACTGGAGTCTGAGTGACAACAAGTCTCCTCAGGTCTCCAGGACTCTTCTTCTTCTTCTTCTTCTTCTTCTTCTTATTATTATTATTATTATTATTATTATTATTATTATTATTATTATTAACTCCCTTTCAGTTGTTCACATAAGCGTTAGCTGATGGTATTTCACTGGCGTCTTAGTGACAACAAGTCTCCTCAGGTCTCCAGGACTCTTTTGAGTATTCTTCTTTTTCTTCTTCTTCTTCTTTTTCTTCTTCTTTTTCTTCTTCTTTTTCTTCTTCTTCTTCTTATTATTATTATTATCATTATTATTATTATTATTATTATTATTATTATTATTATTTTCACTCCCTTTGAGTTTTTCACATAAGCGTTAGTTGATGGTATTTCACTGGAGTCTGAGTGACAACAAGTCTCCTCAGGTTTCCAGGACTCTTCTGAATATTCTTCTTCTTCTTCTTCTTCTTCTTATTATTATTATTATTATTATTATTATTTGATTTTTTCACACCAGCGTTAGCTGATTGTATTTCACTGGAGTCTGAATGACAACAAGTCTCCTCAGGTCTCCAGGACTCTTCTGAGTATTCTAACCGATTGCAGCAGTGCAGTAGTCTGGATGGTCTCCATTCTTCCTCTAATTTCCAGATCCTCCAGACTTTTTTCCAAGTTTATTGGGACCGTACAAAGTGCACCAACTACAATTGGTATCGCTTTCACTCTCATGTTGCACAGCTTTTTCAATTCTCTGGCAAAATCCAGATATTTATCCATCTTTTCGTTTTCCTTCATCTTCACCCTGTGATCTGCTGGGACTGCAATTCCACCAGTTGGCACGTTCTCTTTTCTTTTTTTTTTTTTTTTTGGTAATCAACACTAGGCCTCGTCTCCTGGCTGGGCTAGGTTGATCCGTCTTTATTATTATTATTATTATTATTATTATTATTATTATATTATTATTATTATTATTGTTGTCGTTGTTGTTGTTGTCGTTGTTGTTGTTGTTGGGGTGGTGGGTATTGTTGTTGTTGTTGAAGAAGAATCGAACGGCGGTAAACTTTATCAGCAACAAAAGGCAAACAGCCCATAAGAAGAAGGCAATTTGGTTGCTTTCTTTTACGGCATATCAACCGTTTTCGTGTAATGTAATGCCGAATAAAGACATTTTGATAAACAAAGAACTCAAGTTGTTAACAGTACTTTCTATTGCTTGTGTGGTAGCATTGAACAGGCGCACCGCTGCTTAACTTCGGTGATCTATCGCGAACCGCTGTTTTCAGCCTGATTTCCCCGTAAAGAAGAAGAAGAAGAAGAAGAAGAAGAAGAAGAAGAAGAAGAAGAAGAAGAAGAAGAAGAAGAAGAAGAAGAAGAATGTGGTGGGGCAGATGTTCCGTCGGTTAGATGATAATTACCCTTGTATAATTCCGAAGTTCTTTTAAGAGGTTTTCTGTACCAGTAAAATAAACATATGTTAAAATCACTTTTGTTGAAAATAAATCAATCAGTTCCATGTCTCTTTGGTAAGAAACATAATAAGCAAGTGTGGATGCCGTATAAAAAAAGAGAATAGCAATTTCAATCAACTTTACTGTCTTTGACACACTTTATCATCGATATTCTCTTATAGATGATTATAAGAATATTCTGACTCGTTTAGCAAGATCAATATGCGTGACAGACGTTTGCGACATGCACTGAAATCAAAAGGATTGAAATTGCAGAATATAATATAGTGACTGGCCCCTTCGGAGGAGAAAGAAAATGAAAGCACTGAATAGCACAACAAAAAAAATCCCTTATTTCTACAGAAATGCGCAACAAAAGATATATAGAAATATGATACTTACATTCACCATTCAGACAAGAATAAGTGTCAGGCATTCACCTTTTTTATTTAACTTTGATACGAGGTTAATCCCAAAAGTAAGACAGGCTAAACGGGCGATCGGAGAGTCCCCTCCGATCAAACCCTATTGCCCGTATAGCAAGCCCCAACGATTTTTATCATATATATATACTTGAAGGCGGTGACTGAGGTTCTTTGTGTTCCGGGTATGACGTTAAGCTATATGACAGTGAAGCTCCATTTCTGGAGCTCTGAGTTGTGTGGAGTAGCCGTTCATCAATATTACTCACAGGCCCACTGTTGCATATCTTGCAACGGAAGATTCCTCTTCCGATCAAAAGACAAAGAGAAAGATAAAAATATATATTTAAAATAAGGGAAACGGAAGAGAGGTTTTCCGGTCAAGAAGCGGGGAGAAGATGAATAAATAGATAAAAGAAAAAAGGAAAACGGAAGACACCTCTTCCGGTGAAAAGACAGAGCGAAAGATAAAGAAATATAATACTTACATTCACCATTCAGAAGAGAATATGTTGCATAGCGCCTTCTTCACTGGCACTAAATAATTATAATGTTGCATACCTCTTTCTTTAATTCTATTTCTTGTCCGTCTTTAGTATTCTGATCGTCTTTGGTATTTCTTCTATCATCTTGACTTGGTCTGGCATCTTCTAAGAACTCTGATATCTTCTAAGGCCTAGCGTCTGGAGTTTAATTGGGGATTTCGGTCTGGTTTTCTGTTACTATGTTCTTGCTGGCTGGTCGTCATTTGTTAGTCTTGTTACCAAGACATTCATCAACCACAAGAACATATTAATTATACAACTTTTATTTCCTTAACTATACATTTCGTGTAACTAAATATCTGACTAACATAGCGCGCGTGAGTTCCAGTTTAGACAGAGCATGAAATGGCCGGCCGCTCTGCCTGAGGTCCAACTGCAAACTGGCGACCGAACAGGTCCCACGTGACTTCACGTATTTTGGCGGGCTTCTGTAATTTTCCATGGAAGGGCCCGGCCATGAAAAGGGTCATCCCATAAAAACTTAACCAAAATAAGTCTGTGTTGTTGTTGTTGTTGTTGTTGTTGTTATTTTTGGTCTGAATTATAGATCCATTTCTATCTCAAAGTCCCAGATAATTCTATCCGTTTCATTTTGGATAACAAACAACCGGATGTTGACGGTGTAAATGAAAAAAATGTACTTATGAATCAGCAAAGCAAGACGGGTGCCTAAAGGTCATATGGTCCATACACAAAAAAGTCACTGCTCTGTATGTTAATATTAGACTATAACCCTAGCTCCTAACAAACAACTGAATGTTGACGGTGTAAATGTAAAAAACGTACTTATGAATCAGCAAAGCAAAAGGGGTGCTTTAAGGTCATATGGTCTTTGTGTATAAACAAATAGCACTTTGGTGGCGTGAAAAATGTTGATATAATGGTGTATCAAAGGAAAGTAAAACATTACTATTTGTACGAGATTCCATGAAAAGGGTCATCCCCTCAGAATTACAGGGGATTGACAATAATCTTATGCAACCGCATAGATTATGTAACAAATAAGTGTAAGCAGAACTGTAGCAAACTGGTAGTAAAGTAACACAAGAACATAGCATACCGAATCAGGAAATTAAAACATTGCTATTTGTACGAGAAACTGAAATTTACCATAAATTTCAGATGTACAAATAGTAAATGCACTAGCAAGAAGCTGTTATCCAAAATGAAACGGATAGAATTATCTGGGACTTTGAGATACAAATGGATCTATAATTCAGACTAAAAATAAAAACAACAGCAACAAAAAAAAACATTCTTATTTTTGTTAACTTTTTATGTTGTGTAATTAAAGGGTTCTTAAATACCCGTGGAACTTTTTTTCCCGAATTTCATAGCATGATTCTTCGCCATTGAAGAAGATCCTCGCGTTTCAGGGCCCATAACCTGTTAAGTTTTTATGGGCCATCATTTGGCCTTCAAGCAAGAGCGCTTTTCCAGTGGAATTGGATCCTTGGTAAAGAGTCTTCCGATAATGAATCCTTTGGTAATCCTCTCGGGTAAAGAATCCTAATTTCCTTCATCAATGGTTGTGAAAGAATCAGCGCTTAATTAATGTGTCAGCCACGCAGAATGGTCAGTGATTGGCTAAGGAATAGCCCATATGATCTCGCATAGTCTATGAATCCTGGCGGGGAATTAGAGCACATATTATATTTAAAAATTCCAACAATTTTTAGTAACAAGAACAAAAGACCCTGTCAAATAATGGATTTTGCTGTACCACCAAACCACAGAGTGAAAGTAAAAGAAGGCGAAAGACCGCTGAAATAGCTGACCCTTGCCACAGAACGAGAACACGTGTGAAACACGAAGACGTCAGTGGTACCAATTTTACTACCCTTGAAACAGACCCCACTTAGATTAGAGACTCAATGAAGTGATGATCAGATGCCAACCTTCGTCGGTTATTTAATGCCAAAGCCATCTTTGTAGAGGAACAGTAGTGATTCTATTTAACCCATAGCTGTTGTTTTTCTTCTAAAATATACAAGAGAAGAGCACAATAACATAGCCCACAGAACGAGTAAATAGATGACGCTGCATAAGGCCTTAGACCCCGAAGGATTATGCAGACCGTCTATGTGTGACAAGAAAAAAGAGAAATAAAAGGATGTGTCGACATCTATAAATGCGTGCAGGCAGTGGATCAGGGACTGAAAGAGAAAATACACAAACACGTGTAAAGTAAGATTAATCACAGCAGTCAATAATAGCAGAAACAAAGCAGGACAACACACGGGCCAACCAAAAATAAAATAGGAATTATTAAACGAAAAAAACAAAAACTTAAAAAATAAACATCTATATGAACTCTTCGGTAGAAAAGCTAAAGACATTTTGCACGAAATGTACTGAGTTCTTCTATTATGGCCAGAAGAGTGAAACTATACATAGAAACATAGTATTATTAATAGCAGCCCTAAGTAGCCGCATAATAACTACACAGAGGCTAGAATAGAAAAGACACAAGAGAATAGCAAGTAAAGACTGTGGAGAGATAGATTACATGAACAGCTACGAATGGGTGTGGTACTCCACTGGGAATTATGACATTGACCAAAATTTGACCATACATACAAATAATACATTCACAAATCATAAACTATTCAATACCAATTGTAGTTGGTTGGATATTTGGTTGATTGATTTTAACGGCATATCAACGCGTCCGGGGTTATGTAATGCCTAACAGTTATGAAGTAATATATGTTTTGTATTTTTATTTATACATTTTAGTAATTGGTTTTAACAATGCGTTAGCACCATTGGGGATCATGTAGTATGGTATAGATTAAGTTCATGTCTATATTCTAGGGTATAATTTTATTTCCCTTAAAAAGGACAGAATGTCCTCCATGTTGACATTTTCAAATAGATCCTTCATATTGTTTGCATCAAAATAACGGTTTCTGATGTGAGCAAAAAACCTGCATTCCATTAATAAGTGTTTAACAGTCAAAGGTGTTTGACATATTTTCACCCTGTAGTTGTTGTTCTTGTTTGTGTTTATAGGAGTGCGTTAGTTTTGTGTGACCAATGTGTAATTGGGACACAAATACTTTTTCCTTTCAAGACTTTCTTAGGGGAATTAGAAATTAGAGGAAGTGACTAATTCATCCAGACATCATCAATGGTAAGATAAGCTAGATTATGTAGAATAATGTTAGAAATCTGTGGATATTTACTCTCTCTCTCCCTCACTCTCCCTCTCTCTCTCTCTCTCTCTCTCTCTCTCTCTCTCTCTCTCTCTCTCTCACTCACTCACTCACTCACTCGTTGTTTAGTGAGGAAAGGAAAACAACGGATAAATCTGGTATTAAAACTATCAGAGTTTAACTAATTGTATAACAAGAAAACAACATTAACAGAAACATATAATGTAAGAACGATCTGTTCTACCAGGTGATTTCGATACCGTTTTCCTACAGTCTAATATTAATATACAGAGCAGTGACTTTTTTGTGTGTATGGACCATATGACCTTTAGGCACCCCTTTTGCTTTGCTGATTCATGAGTACATTTTTTTTCATTTACACCGTCAACATCCGGTTGTTTGTTATGGGTTAGGGTTAGGGGTTAGGGTTAGCTGTTAGTATTATAATTTAAAAAATCTCTAAAAATCGTCTAACAAACAACCGATGTTGTCGGTGTAAATGAAAAAAGATGTACTTCTGAATCAGCAAAGCAAGACGGGTGCCTAAAGGCCATATGGTCCATACACAAAAAAGTAACTGCTCTGTATGTTAATATTAGACTGTAACCCTAGCTCCTAACAAACAACTGAATGTTTACGGTGTAAATGTAAAAAACGTACTTATGAATCAGCTAAGCAAAAGGGGTACCTAAAAGTCATATGGTCCTTGTGTATAAACAAATAGCGCTTTGGTGGCGTGAAAAATGTTGATATAACGATGTGTACAATTGATTATGATTTAAGATTATCTATATATTTTTCTAAATTACTCAGTTAATTAAGATCAGCTAGATTATCTAGAACAATGTGAGGAATCTGTGGAGATTTACTCTCTCTCTCTCTCTCCCCTCTCTTCCCCTCTCTCTCTCTCTCCTCTCTCCCCCCCCTCTCTCTCTCTCTCTGTCTCTCTCTGTCTCTCTGTTTTCTCACTTGTTGTTTAGTGGGGAAAATAAAACAACGTATAAAACTGGTGTTAATACTGTCAGAGTTTAACTAATTGTATAACCAGAAAACAACATTAACAGAAACATAGAAAGTAAGAACGAACTTTTTTACCAGGTGATTTCGATACCGTTTTATATTTATATACAGAGCAGTGACTTTTTTTTGTGTATGGACCATATGACCTTTAGGCACCCCTTTTGCTTTGCTGATTCATAAGTACATGTTGTCAAGAGGAGGACCATTTTACCTTAAGGCACCCTTTTTGATCTCGATTAAGAAAGGACATGTATTTCATTTACACCGTCAACATCCGGTTGTTTGTTAGACGATTTTTAGAGTTTTTTTTTTAAATTATAATACTAAGGGCTAACCCTAACCCCTAACCCTAACCCTAACCCCTAAGCAAAAAACCGGATGTTGACGGTGTAAATGTAAAAACGTACTTATGAATCAGCAAAGCAAAAGGGGTGCCTGAAGCTCATATGGTCCTTGTGTATAAACAAATAGCGCTTTGGTGGCGTGAAAATGTTGATATATTGGTGTGTCAACAATTGATTATGATTTAAGATTATCTATCTAATTTTTCTAAATTACTCAGTTAATTAAGATCAGCTAGATTATCTAGAACAATGTGAGGAATCTGTGGAGATTTACTCTCTCTCTCTCCCCTCTCTCTCTCTCTCTCTCTCTCCTCTCTCTCCCCTCTCTCTCTCTCTCTCTCTCTCTCTGTCTCTCTCTGTCTCTCTGTCTCTCACTTGTTGTTTAGTGGGAAAATAAAACAACGGTTAAAACTGGTGTTAATACTGTCAGAATATAACTAATTGTATAACCAGAAAACAACATTAACAGAAACATAACGTAAGAACGAACTTTTCTACCAGGTGATTTCGATACCGTTTTATATTTATATACAGAGCAGTGACTTTTTTTTTGTGTATGGACCATATGACCTTTAGGCACCCCTTTTGCTTTGCTGATTCATAAGTACATTTTGTCAACAGGAGGACCATTTTACCTTAAGGCACCCTTTTTGATCTCGATTAAGAAAGGACATGTATTTCATTTACACCGTCAACATCCGGTTGTTTGTTAGACGATTTTTAGAGTTTTTTAAAAATTATAATACTAACGGCTAACCCTAACCCTTAACCCTAACCCTAACCCCTAGCAAAAAACCGGATGTTGACGGTGTAAATGTAAAAAACGTACTTATGAATCAGCAAAGCAAAAGGGGTGCCTAAAGCTCATATGGTCCTTGTGTATAAACAAATAGCGCTTTGGTGGCGTGAAAAATGTTGATATATTGGTGTGTCAACAATTGATTATGATTTTAGATTATCTATCTAATTTTTCTAAATTACTCAGTTAATTAAGATCAGCTAGATTATCTAGAACAATGTGAGGAATCTGTGGAGATTTACTCTCTCTCTCTCTCTCTCCCCCTCTCTCTCTATCTCTCCTCTCTCTCCCCCTCTCTCTCTGTCTCTCTCTGTCTCTCTGTTTCTCACTTGTTGTTTAGTGGGAAAATAAAACAACGGTTAAAACTGGTGTTAATACTGTCAGAATGTAATTAATTGTATCACCAGAAAACAACATTAACAGAAACATAACGTAAGAACGAACTTTTCTACCAGGTGATTTCGGAACCGTTTTCATAGTCTAATTTTAATATACAGAGCTGTGACTTCTTTTTTTCTATATGGACCATAATGATCTTTAGGCACCCCTTTTGCGTTGCTGACTCATAAGTACATTTTTTTCATTTACACCGTCAACAACCGGTTGTTTGTCAAACGATTTTTAGAGGGTTTTTTTTTAATTATAAAACTATCCAGCAAATTGCCCCATCAATATGGAACCAACCACAAACCAAAGCCCATAGGAGGTGGGTGCAAAAAATACGTTAATCCCTTCGACATTCATCCTCAGGCACCGGGAAATAAACCCAGCCCTACCCTATCGTGTCAAGAGGAGGACCATATTACCTTAAGGCACCCTTTTTGATCACGATTAAGAAAGGACATGTATTTCATTTACACCGTCAATATCCGGTTGTTTTTGTTAAGTATCTGGTCGGCATCCTAGGTTCCAGATGTAATAAGTAAGTAAGCAAGCCAATAAGAATCCTGTGTTCTTTGTAAGTCCTACGTCCAAGAAAATCCAAATGTCAATGAAATATGCTCATTCTGGTGGCTCTATTAATACAGCAGAAGCAGCAGCAGAAGTGCCAGTGATTGGACAATAGAAATCTACCCCAGGTCACGTGGTAGTCAACGAGTCTATATTTAGGAGTGACCATTTGCCCCATGCCTTATATCAACACAATTCAACAGTTTTAACAGACGACTTTTAGATTTTTTATTTATTTTAAAACTAACCCTAACCCCTAACCCCTAACAAACAACCGGATGTTGACGGTATAAATGTAAAAAATGTACTTATGAATCAGCTAAGCAAAAGGGGTGCCTAAAAGTCATATGGTCCTTGTGTATAAACAAATAGCGCTTTGGGGGCGTGCAAATATTGATATAACGATGTGTCAACAATTGATTATGATTTTAAATTACCTATATAATTTTTCTAAATTACTCGATAGATACAGAGTAATTTTTAGCACGCTAATTATGGAAAATAGTTCAGACTTCGCTTGGGGTCTCACTGATTTGGGTCAGTTCCAGATTCGTTGTCACTTAGAAATAAATTTTGTAAATTAATCTCACAGCTATGTGCTCATAAAGATAATTATTATGATAGTCTGCTCAGTACACACCGGATGCTCCCTTACTTCGGCCCAATGTCAACATTGGTTAAAATTAGAAACGATCTCCATAAGACAGCGGTCAAAACGTGCTATTTACAAAGTTATTTTTGTTATTTTAATCTTTATTAATATCAGTACTCATGAACCTTAATTGAAACGACCGTTGTCATCTTAATACTTTGAAACAAATAATCTACATGATTTTACTTGAATAACTTTCAGTAAACCATTCAGCCGATATATATATATATATATATATATATATATATATATATATATGGTGGACTCTCCTATCGAGAACGATAGATGAGGGTCAGCAGTGAGTGATTTGATACCTCCTATGTTGTTCATGCTGTCAAGAAGGCATTTTATGTTTCCTCGAGTGTGACAGCAGCCTAGCCCCGCTGTGAGCCATGAAGCCACACTGACAAACGAAATGATCCAAGGCAGGAGTTAAATGTTTTTCTTTTAAAGTTTTGCGGAGCCGATCTCTATGCTTCAGTCTATTTTCTTCAAAGCTTTTTAGTTTAGCGAAACAGGCCTTACGCCATTCCTTCCGATCCGATGCTAGATCTTCCCAAGCACTCAGGTCAATATCTAGGCGTTTCAAATTGTCCTTCAATTTGTCCTTGTAGCGTAAGAGAGGATGTCCAATGGAACGCTTAGCATTTGGTAGTTGCCCGTATAAAAACTTCTTTGGAAGCCTGTTCTCATTCATACGGACAACGTGACCAGCCCACCTAAGTTGAATCTTGGCTAGTAGGGTTTCAATGCCAGCAATATTACATCTTTTTAAAATTGTGCTGTTTTTTACTTTGTCATCCCATTTTATACCGCAAATGACACGAAGACAACGCATGTGAAATGCGTCAAGTTGGTTTATGTGCTTGCTGTAAAATGTCCAAGCTTCAGCACCATACAGTAAAGTAGAAAGCACGACTGCTCTGTAGATGTTAATTTTCATTTTAAGAGATACATCTTTGGTACTCCATAAACGATGTTTTAGATTTCCGAATGCAGTGCTAGCTTTACCTATTCTGGAATGGATTATATATATATATATATATATATATATATATATATATATATATACCAACTCCTCCGCACGAGCAGATGCGACACAAGGTCAATTTCTTAAGCGAGTTCAACAGGTTTGAATTCAGAGTTTTTCCTTCTAGACCGGTTGCCTAACCAAGGTTAAAGAGCCCAGTCTGCCCTACTATTTTTCCATAGCTGGAGGGAGAGTAGGATTCATACCTTTCCCAAGGGTATTAGCGCTAAGTGAAATGCAATTAATACGTCCAGGATTTGAACTCCTGGCGACGAGTCCATTTCCCATGACTTTAACTATTACACCACGCGCTTTCATATATATATATATATACACACACACACACACATATATATATATATATATATATATATGTGTGTGTGTGTGTGTGTGTGTGTGCGCGCGCGCGTGTGTGTGTATCTGATAACGGCTTAGATTGATTGGGTCTTGCAAGACTGATGGATCCTATAAGAGTTAATTGTCTAATTATGAATCATGATTTTAAAGAGTTTTTTTTATGTGAGGCTATTTTGATGCTGCTATTTTTATACATACAAGCAAATATATGCACCCTCCGGGTGCAAGTATTTAAGTTTTAATGTAATAAAATATTGTATTAAATTAGAAAGGCTAATGAAACTAAATAAGAATACAGATAAAAAGATTTGAAACAGATGGAGTATAATAAAAGATTTGAAACAGAGGGAGTATAATAAAAAATGGAACAACTGAAACTTATTTTTCCATCACTCTCATCTTTCATTGTTATTTTTTCTAATTTAAGTATTTAGTTATAAGAGGAAGTAAAGAATAAAATGACAGTTATTTTATCTTGTTAATGGATTTCATTTAAGATTTATTGAAGAGATTTTTGCTTATATTCATTAAAATAAAACCAAACAGTTAAAAATCAATAATACTAAGCATATATTTATTAAATTCGATTTTTTAATATTAATATGCAAATTAGCCTTCCCGTTCACACTGTAAACCGCTATTTTGTTGTATATGTAAATACAATTGCATGTTGTCAGTATGTAGACATAGTTAATAGTATTAATAATGTTTGACAATTTTATTAATAATTGAGGTTTAGATAAAAAAGATACAATCATGGAGAATGTGAATAACTAAGAGAATTGTGACTTGAGTAGGAATATAGTTTCGGTTACAGACAGAAAAACACACATCTCCATTATAATAAGATTTTATATTTATGATGCCCTATGAGCAATGTATGTACATATCATGGTGTAATGGTTAACAAGCTAATATCACAGATGTAAATTCTGCTGAATAGTGAGTTTTGAATCTTGCCGAATACCCCATACTTGTAACTTTATGTTGCGTCCTACCTTTTACAAACGGTGGGTGGTAAATATCTACATTGCAATATTATTATTTAAATTCAATAAAACCGACACCGAGCATTGTCATGAAATTTGTGATTTTCAGGCATCATAAGGGGTTATTTAAGGGTTCAATTTACAGCCAATCCTTCGAATTATGCGATTCATTTAAAATCAATGCATTTCATGCATGAAAATCTATAAATTGAGCCGATTAAGTACATGTCCAATATTTCAACGAAATTCGAAAATTTTTCAACAATATAATAGGTGATTAAAGTGCTCATATCTCGGCCAATTCTTAAAATTGATCGCTTTTTTTTGGCATTAATGAATTCTACGCATTGAAATCTACCAGAAAAACCAAAGATATCACAACTTTGACTACTTTCAAAAATAGGTGATTTCTTCTGGACCTATAAGGGGGGTACCTTACGTAAATTGTTAAAAATTTTTTTTTTATGATTTATTTTCTTGCTATTTTGATTATAAATTAATTTAAGAACAATTTTAATTACATTGCTGATAAATTGTTTACGAGAAAGAGAGAAATTACAATCATGCTTTTATCTAATTCGTCTAGAATGAAATGCAAAAATTTAAATCCTGATTATATGATGTTGCTTAACTGCCGAATTCTTATTTCTTACGAGTGTCGTCACACCAGATAAATAATGAACCATTCCGTTTCCATAATAGAGAAAAGAAAAGGGAATAAAAAGGGCATGCTACACATAAAAATATAATAAGAAAGACAAAAATAAAAAAAAGAGTTGGTGAAAGATATAGAGAGGAGTGAGCGTTAATCTGTTTCGATCGAACATAAGGAAAAGATGAAATGAAGGAAAGAAAGCCAAAAGAGTGTATGTGTATGTGTGTATGTGTGTGTGCGCGCGCGCGCGTTTGTGTGTGTGTGTGTGAGAGGGAGATAGTGACAGAGAGACAGAGACAGAGACAGAGAGTGAAGTCAAGATTATGATACATTTTATATATTGAACAATCCGCAATAGCTCTTAATTAAATATATCAAACGTTGTAATAATTAAATTATCATACTGTGATATACCCACAGGTCCTGCTAGTTTTAACTAATATATAGATTAAATTTAACCAGCAAACAGGATTCCACCCTCTTCGATGTAGTAGCGGCCAGGAGAGATAAGTATATGTTATAGGTGATACACCCTGTTGACCAATGGAATGCGCCGACGGCTTACTATAAATAAACAGGGATAATTGTGGCTTTAGAGCAAGCCAATGTGAGTGCCAATAACTCTGTTCGTTGGACGTAATTTCTACATCTCTCTATTGTATTTGTGTACTTTCTGTTAATACATTTTTCTACTTTTTGTTACCCGTTGTTTTGTTCTTATTTGACCCCTTAAAATCTCACAACAGTATACAAGAAAGAAGATCAG
>CM042149.1:64613313-64645813 GCA_023376005.1 Doryteuthis pealeii | reverse complement strand
TTCTTTATTTTTTCTTCTTCCCCCCTCTCTCTCTCTGATTGTTTGTTCCCCTCTCTCTTTATTTTATCATTATTCACTTCTTAACTCCTCTCTCCCTCCCTCTCTCTCTCTCTCTGTTTCTCTTTTTCTCCCTCTCTCTCTCTGATTGTTTCTTCTCTATCTTTCTCTCCCTTATTTTATCATTATTCACTTCTTTAACTCTCTCTCTCATTGTCTCTCTCTCTGTTTCTCTTTTTCTCCCTCTCTCTCTGATTGTTTCTTCTCTATCTTTCTCTCCCTTATTTTATCATTATTCACTTCTTTAACTCCTTCTCTCTCTTTCTGATTGTTTCTTTTCTCTCCCCCCCTCTCTCTCCATCTCTCTCCCTTATTTTATCATTATTCACTTCTTTAACCCATTCCCTCTCTCCCTCTATCTTGTTATTCTCACTTTCTCTCTCTCTCTCCCTGATTGTTTCTTCTCTCTCTCTCTCCCTCCCTTATTTTAATATTATTAACTTATTTAATTCCCCCTTTCTCTCTCTCTTTCTTTCTGATTGTTTCTTCTCTCTCTTATTTTATCATTATTCACTTCTTTAACTAACACCCCTCTCTCTCTTTCTCTCTTTCTCTGATTGTAAGATCTCTCTCTCTCTCTCTCTCTCTCTCTCTCTATATATATATATATATATATATATATATATATATATATATATATATTATATATATATATATAATATCATTATTCACTTCTTAAATAATTCCCCTCTCTGTCTCTGTCTCTGTCTCTCTCTGGTTGTATCTTCTATCTGTCTCTCTTATTTTATCATTATTCACTTCTTTAAATCTCCTCTCTCTCTCTCTCTCTCTCTTTCCTCTCTCTCTCTCTCCTCTCTCTCTCTCTCTCTCTCTCTCTCTCTCTCTGGTTGTATCTTCTATCAGTCTCTCTTATTTTATCATTATTCACTTCTTTAACTCATTCGTACCCTTCTCTCTCCCAGTCTCTCTCTCTCTCTCTCTTCTCTCTCTCTCTCTCTCTCTCTCTCTCTCTCTCTCTCTCTCTCTGTCTCTCTGTCTCTCTCGATCGTTTTTTTTTTAAATTCATTCTCATTGAATTTATTTCTCTTGGTTCATTTTTTTCTTATCTTTTGTCTCTCTTTTCTCAGTTTCGCTAACGAACTGCGTAAATCTTAGAGAAGAAGAAAAAAAAACAGAACCAAAACGTATTCGACGTAGGCTATACATTAAAGAAAATAAACCACCTCTAAGCATAGCAAAAAAAAAAAAAAAAAAAAAAAGAAAAAAGAAAAAAGAAAAAAGAGAGAAGAAGTCTCTTTACGATAACCGAGACTCATCTATGGACGGACAGACTCACACATTCACGAATGCATACACGGATATTTAAGTGCACACGTTCCAACTCTTAATCACCTAAGAAAACAAGCATTTGCTTATACAAAAGACTTGGGCCGATCATCCAATATTAGTATTCGTTTTGTTCTGCCGCAGTTTTCCTGTAATTTTCTTTGAGACTTCCTCTTTGATTCCGATTCCAAATTTTGGTGTCTGTCTATCATTCTTTCAGTTCGGATTTGTCTAATGCATTCTCTAATTTTTATTGTTTTTTCTTTGTTTTTTTTTTTTTGTTTTATTTTTCTTGGTTATTTTTTTTTCAAACGATTTTGTTTTGGTATTCATTATGTTTGTCTTTTTATTTTTTCCGTTTTTTTATTTTTTCATTCGTTTGTTTTTATTTATATTTTTATTTTTTCCATTTTTTTTTTCATTTCTTTCAATTTATTGTCTTGCGCATTCTGCATTACTCTATCCTGTTATTTAAGATCTATCTATCTAGCTAACTAGCCAGAACTGTTTGTTCATAACTATCTCTCCTGGGATAAACATACCTTAAATGTTTCTTATCACTATATCGATCTTACCTTGTTAATTATATATCTATCTCATCTCTCTCCCTCTCTCTTTCTTTCTTCTCTCTCTCTATCTCTATCTATCTATATATATATATATATATATATATATATATATATATATATATATATATATATATGTATGTGTGTGTGTGTGTGTGTGTGTGTGTGTATTCTCTCAGAAAATTATTCAAATATATATATATGTGTGTATATATATATATATTCATATATATATATATATATATATGTGTGTGTGTGTGTGTGTGTGTGTGTGTGTGTGTGTGTGTGGTGTGTGTGGTGTATATATATGTATACGCATACACATACATATATATGTATATAATTCAATCTGTTCATATATAAATATCTATACATCCATCCAACTCAATATGCTCATATCTATCTATCTATCTAGATATCTATCTCTGTTCATATATATATATATATATATATATATATATATATATATATGTGTGTGTGTGTGTGTGTGTGTGTGTGTGTGTGTGTGTGTGTGTGTGTGTGTGTATAGATAGATAGATAGATAGATAGATAGATAATGCATTCTTTCTTGGTAGTTTCCTTGATTTACTACGATTATCTAAACTTACTTAGCCATATATTCTTTTTTACTTTTTTCTCTTATTCCTTTCGTTATTCTTTAGAATATCAACTATGCCAAGTTCCAAGTTTCCTATTTTCCCACTTCTACACCAGCTTCTCAAATATACTCTTATGTTTTCCCCCGAAGCCAATCACTCAGTTATTTCCTCTTCACCAACTCTCATTTAAAACTTAGAATATCGACGAATTATTTTTTGTCTGTTTCTCCGTTGACTTCCGTATCTAATTAAGAATCTTCTGTCAGAATTTCTAACAGACTATACATGTCAGTTCCTATGTCGTTTTGGTTGAGTGCCATTCACGTCGTGAAAACAACTCACTGTGGTTATTGTCACTTTTTCTCACTGACTCTTGTCCTGGGTACAGCGTTAAACTATCTGATGGTGTGATTTCAGTTTGGAGCTCTAGCTAATGGGAGTACCCCTTCATCCCCATTACTCCCAGGTCCACTCTGACCCGCAGTGGTAATATTAGTTAGTGTCCAATCTATGGTTAAATAGAAAAAATGAGTTTGGAAAAAATGTTTAAAAATTGAGATAAAAAAATGATAAAAGGGAGTAGAAAACTAGTAAAAACTGGTGGAAGCTGGCATATTGGGAATTCAAGGAATTAAATTGTGAACATGCTAATAAATTTTATATGTACAAACCAGAATCTGTCCTAGAGAATGAGAGGAATACAATTATCGAGGATTTTGAGATACACACGGATCAATTACTCTCGACCTCATCCTGGGTATGACGTTAAACTATCTGATGGTGAGGTTTCACTTTGGAGCTCTAAGGAATGTTGAGTACGCCTCCATTTTTCCCAAGTCCACTCTGACCAGGAGCGGTAGTATATGTTACCTTCTCATCAAAAAAACGATCGAGAGAGACAGAGAGACAGAGAGAAACAATCTACCAGATAGAAGATACAACCATAAGAGAGACTACCTTCTTCATCTATGGGTTAAATAGAAGAAATGAGTCTGAAAAAATGTTTAAAAGAAAAATTGAATACACATCCAGAATGAATAAATGAAAACCTCATTGGCATAAGATGGCCCAATAAGTTAATATGCCATAAACCCAACCTTTAATTTGACCTTGTGCCAGGCATAGAAAAACTATTCCTTAAAATTACACACTCATATACACAAACACACATACACACATAAGAAGGTGGGAATCTCCGTCAACAAACTGGGATACTTATTAGTGGATATATAAGCCTATATGTCGTGTGTGAGATCTGACCTGACCTCAACCTATAGGAGAAAGAAAGAAAGAAAGAAAGATATTAGGGGAAATATAGAGTGTGGGGTTAGCACGCGGAAGCGAAAACGCTATTCTGTTTCAATCGAACGTATTGAAAAGATGTGATGCATTGACAAAAAACATCAACTTAAAATAAAACTATAATAACATACCTCAGTATGATAATTTAATTAATACAACATTTTATATGTATACTTCAGAGCTATTCCAAATAGTTTAATATGTAAAACATATAATAACTTAACTCACTCTTATCTATTGTCCTAATCTTCATTTTTATCTGTACAGCGTTTCGGCCGATGTGCCCTGAAGAAATGTGCCCGGCCGAAACGTTGTACAAATAACAATGAAGATGAGGGCAATAGTCCAAATAACGCAGATAATACTAATCATCAAAACTCATCTCAAATATTCAAACAAGAAATATTAACTCACTCTGATTCTTTTTTTTTCTTTCTTTCTTTCCTTCTTTTCATCTTTTCATTGTGTTCGATTGAAACAGATCAAGGTTTTCGCTTCCGCGTGCTCATTCCACACTCTATATTCCCCTACTATCGTTCTTTCTTTTCGTTATTTTTGTTTGTTTGTTTGTTTCTTTCTTATTATATTTTTTTCTGAATAGAATGAATTCTTCCTATCGTTTTTTCTTTATAATAAAAACGGAATAGTCCATTATTTAGTTGTAGTGACGACACTCATAAGAAATAAAAATTCGATGAATGGACAACCCCAGATAATCAGGATGTGCACTTGTGCATTTAATCTTGGACGATTGTTTGGGAGATTGTTTTTGCATCTGGCGTGGGGTGTCACACCTACCCTCAGCTCTCCACATTAATACACATATCACTGTGCTACTCATGCGCTGAGTTGGCGACGGCTGGTATTGATCAGTTTATTTTCATCTAAATAATTCAATCAATACTACACTATTCATGTCTATCTATGTGTCCATCACATTATCTATCTATCTATCTATCCATCTATCTATCTAGATGTTATGGTAATTTACACGCACGCTGGAGTTCGATTCCCCGTCGGAGAGGCAATATAATTTGGGGCCGGAATAGCTCAGTCGGTAGAGCGTTCGGCTAGAAGCCACAAGGTTCCAAGTTCGATACCGGTCCTCGCCAACTCAGCGTATGAGTAGCACAGGGATCTGTGCGGTAAAGTAAGGTGCTGATGGTAGGTGTGGCGCTCTACCTCAGACACCAAAAAAATCTCCGTGGACTAGCGCTATTGAAAAGGGGATAGACTCCCTCGCTGTCTGGCTGATACCGACATTAGGCCGCCCCGACGACTTTACTTACTTTACTTACTGCTTAAACTATAGTCAATATTCCAGAGGTATGCTCGGACAGTTGATAGACCGCCTCACGAGTTACCTTCTCATTTGTATATGTTTGTACAACTGTTCTTTGTTGATATATTTGTTTAACTCATTTCCTCTCTTGTGTCTTTATTCTGGCCCCTCACCAGAGTCAATATTTCAGTGGACAGTTGATAAGACCGCCTTGCAAGTAACCTTCTCATTTGTATATGTTGTACTACTGTTCTTTGTTAATATATTTGTTTAACTCATTTCCTCTCTTGTGTCTTTATTCTGGCCCCTCACCAGAATCAATATTTCAGTGGACAGTTGATAAGACCGCCTTGCAAGTAACCTTCTCATTTGTATATGTTTGTATTACTGTTCTTTGTTGATATATTTGTTTAACTCATTTCCTCTCTTGTGTCTTTTTCTGGCCCCTCACCAGAGTAAATATTTCAGTGGACAGTTGATAAGACCGCCTTGCAAGTAACCTTCTCATTTGTATATGTTTGTACAACTGTTCTTTGTTGATATATTTGTTCCACACATTTTCCCTCTTGTTTCTTAATTCTGGCCCCTAACCAGACCACAACGCTAGCATTTTTCCATTTTTCGCCGATTCCTTTTTAAAAAAAAGTTATTATGTCTTTTTCTTTCAATTTTGAATTGTCTTTGTATTATATCCGGTTTCTTGTAAATACATCTGTTAAACCCTATTGAGACTTGGACTCCATATCCCCATCACATCAAAAGCTTGGAAAGATTCCATCAAGCTTGAGGAGGATCCTAAACATCAAATGGCAGTATATAACAACTGTATTTCAACTACACAAACTATATATAAATCAATAATATTGGACATTATCAAAGGTTGTTCAAAAAATACCGTAGACGATCCTTTGTTGCATGCTACTTTCAGCGAAATATATATATAATACAGTGTCTTTATGTAATGTAGTAATAATGTTGTATATTGAAGATATTTAATAGAAGGTGAAAACGGAAATAGGGTCTTCCGGTTGGATCGAGGCAGGGAGAAGATAAAAAGAGTAACAAAGGACATTTTCCGGGTAAAGCGAACAAGAAGGATGGGTAACAATAAGTACGGAAATAGATTTGTCCGCTGATAAAGATAATAAAAGAAAACGCGTAGGCGTTTGATATATATAAAAGGAAGTCAGAGATCACAGGTCAGTCAGAGAGTCAGATAGGAGACAGCAGACGGAGAACAAGTGAGCGACAGACGCTCACGGTCCATTGCAGCCAACGGCTGTGGGACCCACCAGTCCCCTTTACCTCGCCATCCCAGCAGTAGTAGTAGTCATTGTCACCGCCCACCACGTACAGCCGAAAAGAGAAATAAAGTCAACTCCTACAATACCCATTTGTTGTGGTTTCTTAAGTCCGACTACATGCTACGCCACGTGATATACATACCCGCAACATGTACTAACTACACGATTCAACAGCGTGAATGGGAAGTCGCTATACAACATATTGCTATTTGATGCCAGTATACAACAATAATAGTGACTATGAATTAAATAGTCATTGATAAAGTTACGTAATACCTGAAATTACTGTGATTTAAGCAGTAACATTGTTTTGGTTGCAGAAAAATAGAGATTCAATCTTCATTATATATAGATATGAAATACGAAATACATTCTCTTTGATTACATATATTTACAAAGGAAATAATAAAAACATATGAAAAGATTCATTAGAAATTATTTTACATTAGTCTTCTTCCAAGCCTTTGGGGACCATTTCAACTTTCACCCTTATGTTTCACAGCTTTCTTAGTTCTCTGGCAAGGTTTAAGTATATGTTTATCATTTAGCTTTCTTTAATTTTCACTCTGTGGTCTGCCAGAATGGCAAAATCCGTGCACCAATATATCCAGTATTGAGATGCTTTACAGTTGCAATGCTGTTGTTCTTGTTCTTGTTTTTTTTTGCTTGTTGTTAAGTATCTGGTCGGCATCCTCAGTTCCAGATGTAATAAGTAAGTAAGCAAGCCAATAAGAATTCGGTTTTAGAGTATTCTTTGTAAGTCCTACGTCCAAGAGAATCCAAGTGTCAATGACATGAGTTTAGAATGGTGCCTCTATTAATACAGCAGAAGCAGCAGCAGCAGTGCCAGTGATTGGACAATAGAAATCTACCCCAGGTCACGTGGTAGTCAACGAGTCTATATTTAGGAGTGACCATTTGCCCCATGCCTTATATCAAATAATTCAACACTTGTGATATGTTATAAATTTCTATTGAACTTTATTATTTGTAGTATGTTTTCTGTGAAACTATAATTGAGTTTTAGTATATTTTTATTGATATATTATGTTGTTTGATTTAGGGAAGATTTACCGTATTAGTTTTATTAATATTTTTCTTACGTTGGTTTTTATTTTTTTTATTGTATGGTGGGTTGAACCAAATGAAATTTCTGAGAACCTTAGTTTGAAGACAATTTCCGTTTAAAAGATGTTGATGTTTTACTTTGCAACTACAGGTGTTGTTGTTCTTCTTCTTGTTCTTCTTATTCTTCTTCTTGTTGTTCTTCTTCTTATTATTATTATTACTATTATTATTATTATTATTGTGATGTTTTCTATGAAACCCAAATTGAGTTTTAGTGTATTTTATTGATATATTATGTAGTTCGTTTGACTCAGGGAAGATTTACTCTATTAGATTTATTTATATTTTTATTACGTTGGTTTTTATTTTTTATTGTATGGTGGGTTGAACCAAATGAAATTTCTAGTTCTACTTGCTTTGTGTTATTGGGTTTTTTTGGGGGGGGCGGGATTTTTCGGGTGTATCCGTTAGGAAAGCACGTTAGTTTTTCTGAAAACTCACTGTTTTCAAAATTGTTTCATAGTGTTCTTTTGTTTTATTCAATATGGCTTTATCAAATGTGGTGTCTTATATTCTGTACCTGATGGATTGTGGGATTTGTTTTATTGTGTTTGGTCTGTGGGTGGAGAATGTTTGTATGTCAAGTAGAGGATGTATGTGTGTCAAGTTTTGTTTTCTGAATCGTTAGCACTTCTCTTTTTTCTTAAATTGAATGTTGTGTCTAAGAAATCTGTTTGGTTTTGTTTAGGTTTTTGCTTTGTTTTCTGCTTGTCACTTATTTCCAGGAAAGTGGTAGAGTACCTGTAGGTTATAATCGCTTGTCAGTCAATTAAGAACTTGTAGAAGAACGGTAGAATGTCGCATATCGTTCTCTCATACAGAATAAATTCGAGACCAATTCTTTACGAAATAACGAAAAAAATTTCTTTCGTCTGAGCAAACTTAACAGAGTGTGTAAATATGACATAGTAAATATGACAAGAGCTCAATGCTAAATTAGCAGAGGAGGTCAAAAACCTCAAATATATTATAATATGACTATATTACCGTAACGGGGGAGGCGCGTGGTCTAATGGTTAGAGTCGTAGGAAATGGACTCGTCGATCCGAGTTCAATTCCGGGACGAAGCTGTTTGCATTTCACATAGCGCTAATACCCTTTCGGAAAGCTATGAATCCAATTCTCTCTCCAGCTATGGGTAAATAGCAGGGCAGACTTGATTCTTTAACCATGGATAGGTAACCAGCTTAGGAGAAGGAAAACTGAATTCAAACCTGTTAAGCCCCGCTTAATAAATTGTCCTTGTGTCGCATCCTGCTCGTGCGGAGGGGTGTAATATATATATATATATATATATATATATATATATATATATATATATATATATATATATATGTTACCGTTACGCAAGTTTCATACATATTAGTCAATCCTCAGACGGGGGAATAAAAATAATACACACACGCGCGCACACACACATACACACACACACATATTTTCTTAAAGAGATGAGAAAAGCGTAAAGTCCCTTGATGAAAGGTTAGCTCAGTAGGTAGAGCGTGTGTCAGGGAATTACAATGTTCCAGGTTCGATATCGACCATGGCCAACTCATAGTATGAGTAGCACAGGGATCCGTGCGGTAAAGTAAGGAGCAAACACTATCTCCCTGGTCTAGCGCTATTGAAAAGGGGATAGACTCCCTGACTGTCTGGCTGATACCGATTTAAGCCACTCTGACGACATGGCTTACCTTTACTTATATATAGGTAACACAGAATAAAAGTTTTAGACATGTGAAGCATACTATAATCTGTTATGTGACACGTGTTGGGGACTACAATCCTCCTGTCCGTGGACAGGAACGCAATAGGTGCCTTGCTACTTAAGTCGAGGCAGGAAGAGTGAGAAAGAGATTTGATTTTGCCACGTATTCTTGATATGATACGTTAAACAACCACCGCACAACTATTGGTTGAAACGGAGGTAATTATCCTTAATGTCCTCTATTATAAAAAGAAAAGAAAATAGGCGAGAGATGTGTTTTTCGTTTGAGTAAATTTTGTTTGTTGAATGCGACCTTTTTCATCTCGTATCGTTATCCTTTCTTTAGAAATATCGGCCGGCACTTGACACGCTATTGAGCTACGATAACGCACACGGCATTGACTGTTCCGTCAGATCTTTGACTATCCTATACTAACTTCGCCGACTAGTCACGTGAACAAGGATTTTTTTATGCTATGTCGGAACACATATGAAGTACTTTGAAATACCAAGCCTAAAACACCTCATTCGGTATCTAGCAAGTCGGTCTTATCAAATAAACAACATTTAGCGTGATGGTTGGTTGGTTGGATTTTACGGCATGTCAACCCCTCTTGTCAATGTATGCAGCATACATTTTGTTTTCTTCATTCTTGTTGGGTATTTAACTTTTTTTCAATCTCAATTTGGTAAACACATTTCAATACAACTCATTTTAAAATCTATTTAACACATAGATGGGAACCAAACAGGTACTGTCAGTCCGAGATTAGGGTGGACCTGGAAGTCATGGTGATAAAGGAGTACTCTACATTCTCCACAGTTCCAGAATTGGAACTTCACTAGATGCAGTTTACCTTAGACCCTCGGCCACAGCCTTCAAGCATATATACGATAACAAGGCACGAAGGGTTGCCATAAGGACAAAAGGGTTTGGATAATCATATGGGTTCTATGGTATGACCTGACCAGCCGATTGATCGGAGGGGTCTTCTCTGTTGTATACTCTCTTTCCTCACATTCTTACTTCTATTTTTCTTCTGCTCATCTTTTCAATCTTACGTTCTTCTTCTTCCAGCGTCTGGACTTCGTCTTTGGGACTTCGTGTCTGGTCTTCCATTGGGGATTCCTCTGTATCAGAAGCCCTGTGTCATTGGCAGTTTTTAGATAATAACACAAGACTTCGATTTACTTAGATCACATTTTATTTCGAAATCCCAACCAGACTACCTGCGCAGATTAAGTCGGCAGCGTGCATAACACGACTTGGCCGATTTGACTAAAATATCTTTCTAATCTAACCCGGAAGAGGGTCTTCTACACCTATTCTCACGGTATTCACCGGAAGGATCAGGATGAGGTCAAGCCTTGTCATTCAATCCTTCAAGGCCGTGGACTGCAACTTATAACAGCCATTTTGGCTTTCTACACTACTGTACATAAATATTAGGAATCTAATAATTATCTAACATTCTCCAAGTGCCCGCCTAAGTAAAGCCAAAGTGGAATGTTACATGACAGGAAAGTTCAGTCAACAGGATTCAATTTTTAAGCATCACAAGTCGACATCCAAGACCAACAGGCTGGGATGATTTTAATGCTATATAGAGGTGTAGTCAGTGTATTCTATAGATGTAGCCGATAGGGCGGAAAACGCATGATGAATTCCTTTTGTAAGATTCAAAGTCATTAATTGAATTACAGCTCCGACACGTTGTGAGACAAAACATTTAATAGGTGTACAGCACATGGTAACGATAAGATACATAAAGTACATAGATACATAAGACACAAATAAGATATAAGAGTAGAGATAAAAGGACACATTCATGAATGGTAAATACAAGATACAATATTTAGGTATAAACGAGATACCCAAATGTACATAAAATATAAATGTTACAGACATGGAACTAAATGATAGTCCATGCTGTATAAAAGATTTACAGTAATGTAAGGGGGGTAAAGCCCCACCGAGAAGGGGGTAGACATAAGTCTAACCCATGTGCTCGTTCAGAGGCAGTAGGGAAAGAGAGACAGAAGCATTTGAATCAGCCGCTTATATACGAGAGGTCCCCTAGTGGGAAGATAACTGTTCCAGGCAAAGGGAAGATAATTCCCTACACTTTTAATCCTATGTTCACTTGTGGCTAATGTTACAACTCACGAGGGTTCATAAATTGTAAACGTGCCTGTAAGCTCGTTTTAAATAAATTTCGTTAGATTTGAAACCGGAGGTGGGTAGTTTTCCATAACTGTTGGGAGTTATGATTGACATTTTAGATGACCCCCAACTGACCTTGAGAATAGTTAGTTTAGTTATCAAATTCGACCTGGCTTTGGAAGGAGAAATACGTAATTGTCTTCTCTCTTGAGTCATCTCATCCGCGCGGAATTGAAACAATCATGGGCTAGATAAGTAATAAAAACTTGATCAAGAAAACTTGTTGGTTATTAAATATGAAAACAATAGCTAGACCAAAGAAGTCCACTAGAAGAATCAGGACTTGGCTTGAAGTCAATTCAACTAGACAACAAGATGTCGGCCAGTAGAGATATAAGAAGCAACAGAAAGCAGTAAGCAGTAAGCAGTCAGCAACAAATAACCAGAAGTGAAGTCATCAAGTAAGACCATCCTCTCTAATACGTCCCTGTCTGTCTGTCTGTCTCTGTATCTGTCTCTGTCTCTCTCTGTCTGTCTGTCTGTCTGTCTCTCGCTCTGTCTCTGTCTCTCGCTCTGTCTCTGTCTCTGTCTCTCTCTCTCTCTCTCTGAACTCACACTCTCTCACGGTTTATGTACCCGATGTTCGGTAAAGAACGTATTGGTATACAACATTCGACAAGAAAGTTTTGAAATACACATAATATATCATGCTGGTTCCTGTGATGATCAGGTACATTACTACCCAACAATTAAAACTCCTATCAATGCCACCTGTCTTTGTGAGAGACCAGCTTATTTAAGATATACCCGCAACGATCAGCAAATTGCGCATATTGGATGCACACGATAGGTAAACAATATCAGAGTACATACAGAATCGTTGATAAATAAGTACACCCCTACACAATTTTCAATTAAAAAATATTTTCATTCTGAATTAAATTCACACAGATTTTTAAAATTTCTGCTGGAACATAAAATCAAAAAATAATGTTATTAGATATAGTATTACCTACAAATAAGTACTCCCTGCCAATTAAAAAATAAATTCTCGTAAGCAAAATTTGACATGATTTTATTATTACTAGCGAAACATTATACAATTCAAAAGAGTATGATTATATATAGTATCTCTCATACAACACAACTATATATATAGTATCTCTCAGACAACACACTTAACCAATTTTAAAAATCCTCTTAACAAGGTTTAATAGGATTTCATTATTCCTAGTGGAACATTATATAAATAAAACGTATATTAATGGATAGTTTATCATAGATAAACAAGTAAACACTATCAGTTTTATTTAATCCTGTAAAACAAATTGAATTAGATTTTATTTAATTCTTAGTGAGACATAATTCAATTTAAAAGGATATAATTGAAAAACTCATCAGCAATGAATAAGTATACCTCAACCAAAAGTTTTCCTAAAAATAATAATTCTCATCAAAACCAAATTCACCAGAATTTTACAATTTCTTATTATGACTTGCTGTCCATCGTATCCGATGATGACACCACACGAATCATTTTCCTCCAATTTATTCAGTCTCTGGTTGCGTCTTGCCAACTGCCTATGTGGATGTTAAAGTCCTTCACGTTTCTCTTGATGCTGTCTTTGTGTTAAGTTTCTGGCCGCCATACTTGGCCAGTTGTAAAGAACTTAAATTAAATGAGTAAGTAAGTCCTGAGTTATAGAATCCTTTGGTAAGTGAATAAGTCCTAAGTTTTGGAATCCTATTTAGTGACAAAGGTCCAGTGATATAATCCTATGATCCGTCGTCCACGAAGATCCAAGTAATGTGTGTAGCTAAGATTAGAGCAGCCAGTATAAATAATAATATCAGTAGCAGAATACTGCCAGTGGTTGGTCAATAGGTTGGTCACATGATTATTGCCGAGTCTATAAATAAGAGTAGGCATCTAAGACACACCTTATATACAGAAAAGTCAACACTTTGTACCTGAGCTTGGTCTACCGATTCTACGTGATCCCTCTCTCAGTTGAGAGTACATAATCTGCTTTGGTCGTCTGTCATCATCGTCTGTATAAGTGGCCAGACCATCTCAGGATGCATTGGACAAGTATTTCGAGCATACCAGGGATTCTAGTTTTCTTCAATGTGGGCTTTTCGAAACATATTGCCACCACTTGACATTTAATATGCTGAGCGAGAGACGCATGGGGTAGACATGTAGTTTGTGGGCATCCGCTTTGTATACCGTCCAGGCTTCCACAGCGTACAAAAGAGTTGAGAGAACTGTTATTTCTTGTGGGTCATTATAAATTAAGAATAATTTTTAATTCCTACCCGTTTAATAGAAATTATTGTAAACTAAATTTACCATTACTCTATTATTTCTAGTCGATCCTTGTAAGATTAAAAAATATTATTGAATATAGTATCGCCTGTAAATAAGTTTAATAAAAACTGCCTTCAATCTGCTTAAGTATTTTTCCCAGTTTTTCATTTATTTTAATACATTCATGTCCAACAAACAAAAATTAAAATATTTAGATATGCTTTTTTTTTTTTTTAACTAAAAAATACATTAAACATTTTAAAAATCCTGAAGATTTAGATATTTTTTTTAATATTCTAATAAAAAATGTCAGGCCCTTTTGAATTTTTAAAAAATATTTTATTTTATGGTTTACGCCATATTGCAGGAAGAAACGTAATATACTTTTTACATAAAATGTAATAATTTATTAGAAAAGTTACAATTACTTTATTATTTCTAAGTAAGTAAAAAGTAAAGTTGTCGGGGTGGCCTAAAGTTTGTATCAACCAAACAGCGAAAGTGCATATTCCCTTTTCTCTAGCACTGGACCAAGAAGATTGTTTTCAGTGTCTGAAGTGGAGCCCACACCAATCATCAGCTCCTCACTTTACCGCACATATCCCTGTTCTACTTATACGCTGATTTGGCGAGGGCCGGTATCGAACCAGGAACCGTGTGGTTCCTAGTTGGACGCTCTACCGACTGAGCTAATCAATCAAAATTATACATTTTGATTGTATCATATTTTAGTAATAATGAAACCCTTGTGTCGTTGGTTTAGTTGAAAACCAAGTTTTTATTTAAGATAAGGATGTACTTATTTATGACAATGTAAATTTTACATTTTAGATTTACCTTTATTTAATTGTGAAAATAAAAGTCAATTCCCTGTATTGATTTATAGAACATACAGTTCTATACGGGTTTTCCGAGTTCCTGTCAGTCAGTCGATTTTTCGCTTTCTGTTGCCAGCTAAACTTTGAGGTACGAGCGAGCTTCAGATACACTTATTCTAATAAGCTCACTAAAATTTATTTTTAGAAAATTCTAACTTTCGCTGCATTTTTTTTCTAGAAAAATACATCTTTACAATCCCTCGTCACTGTCAGCGTGGTGACAACGTTATAGTGTCAGGGCTATTCCGTTCGGAACCCAAGTTCTTGGAAAGGCCTCACAAGACGGTATTGGTCTGTCATTCAGTGATATTAGAGCGACAACCTGGCTAAAAGCGGCTCTGTTGAAAATCCAAGGTTTCTATTATCGTCAGGAATTAATAGTTTTTGGCGTACTTGTCATTACATATGTGAAAAATTTGCAGGAAACAAGGATATCTCCTTACCCTGACCGGGATATGCATCCAGGGTTGGGGGATTGCTTGTGATTTCAGAAACTGTGTTCCACCATCGTCTCGTCGATCTTATAATTCTGTCTTCCCATTGCAGTTTATTTTTCTTGAAAAGTTATTTTACAACGTTTTTGTATTTGAATTCAATTTTTGTTCAAAGATCTGATTAAATCGTAAACGAAGCGAATAGATGTAAAACCTTCCAGCTAAAATCTAGATTGCTTCTTTTTGTGGTGCCTTAATTATTATGTGATCTCATGCTGATTGAATATTAGCTCACCTTCCTTTAGTCGATTTCTGTCTTCTGTTTCCTTTTTCTTAGGAGAAAGCAGCAATTGATTTTATATACCTTTCTAGTCAGAAATAACCCCAGTACCTGATTCCAGTGTTATAATACCGATGATTGCCCCATCATATTTTACTGTACCCAGTCTCAAGGTTGGGAGAGATACACACACACACACACGCACACACACACACACACACACACACACACACACACATATATATATATATATATATTTATATATATATATATATATATATATATATATATATATATATATATAATTTGGATTTTAGCTGGAAGGTTTTACATCTATTCGCTTCGGTTTACAATTTCATCAAATCTCGGCAATTTTGACTTGGGAAAAATAAAAATTTCTTGAGAAAAAGAAGTGACTTTGTGTTACTGCTAAAAAAAAAACTCTAGATGGCACAAGGCAAGATGTCCCCAAGCACCCGAAGTTGGTTTCCAGACTCCAACCATCAAGGAATTTGTAGCCAACTGAGTATCGGCTCAGCAACCAAGATTCGAGCCTCTCCAAGGATCAGTATAAAATTAATTATTTTTATATCAACACACCATGGAACATGGGAACATAATGCTACATATGCGAGTAATAATAATGAAGAGGCATTCCATACTCCCCAGATATCCAGAACCGGAGACTCTCCATCAGATAGTTTATACCCAGGACAACCCTTTTGGGGATGGGGGTCCTACCACTCCTCAGGGGATACTATTAGTGCATTCTAAGCACTGCCGAATGGGCGGTCATATAGGTGTGTAAAAAATAATGTATTAATAATCAACTTTACAAAAATATAAATATAGATATACAATGTTGGCTGTTTGGATCTAAGGAAATTGTGACATAGTTTCGGTCACAGACAGACGGTTACATAATCCCCATTATAATAAGATGTGACCTAATGGTTTCCAAAATCATTTTACATCCTTTAAAACTAAAGGCCGGTTTAGCTCAGTCGTTAGAGTACTTGACTAGGTAATCGCAAGGTTTATGGTGCGATACCGACCCTCGCCACCTCAGCGTATGAGTAGTACATGGATCTGTACGGTAAAATGAGGACCTGATGGTAGGTGTGGCGTTACATCTCAGACACTAAAAAACAATCTCCTTGGTCTAGTGCAAGTGAAAAGGCGATATACTCCTTCGCTGTCTGGCTGATATCAACTTTAGTCTACCCTGACGACTTAACTTTTTACTTACTTAGAAATAATACAGTGATTGTAACTCTAATGGAAAATTATCATCTTTTATACCACCCCAACTACTTTACTTACACTACATGCCAAATAAAAGATCCAACCTGTCTATTATTTAACAATGATTCGATCCTCATTATTTTTCTTTATATTCTATTTTACTTTCCAATCGATTTAATTTTTGTTCTTTTTCATTTTTGATTCATCATTTTATTAGAAAAAATATATTTTAACGACAATATTCCAGAAAAGATTGTTAATATTTCGCACAATGATAAGACAAAAGAAAGTAAAGAACCTTAAGCAAAAGTTCAAATGATCGAAGTATTCTTACTCGTTAATTAAAAGAACAAAAAAACTCTAACGATTATTTTTAGAGACAGTCTCAAAAGTTGCCAAGAATGTCTGCTCGGTTTTGAGCGTTGGCTACATTGGAACATCAGCAGCAGCAGCAGCAGCAGCAGCCACTCGAACAATGATCTGTGAGAATTATCTGTTAAGATATCGCGTTCTATTTATTTTTGTTCATTTCTATACCTCACCCTTCCTCACCCGCCCCGCCCCGCACCACACACGCACTTCATTCTTTAGCTTTTACTTCTTGCAATTTTTTTTTTTTTTTTTTTTCTGAGATATTTTTTCAAACCTTTCATACCTCGCTTTTAATTTTTTTTCCGTCTATTAATTTTCCAATCTTTTGGTAGATATGAGTTACGGTCGATATTCTGACTTTTATTTATCAAGCTTGCCTCCACCGTATAATCGGGCAGAATGTGTTTATTTGAGTTGTATGAGTGAGACTATGTCTTTGCAGACATACACACAAAACTATTCATACGCAGAGGCATATTTTTGAATATGAAAATAAGTATGTGTTTGATTTGAACAGTGCATATAAACATATAGGGCATGGAAGAATGAATACACACACAGATATATACACGCATATACACCAATACAATAATCTATACACATATAAATACGTATATACATTCATGGCCATGTGTGTACATTATTGATCAAGCTTGTGCATTTTAAATGTACCATCATAAATACGCCGAAAATATCGAACAGATCCTGGGAACGCGCACAAAACTGTCTGTGCACGTTCATATATATATATATATATATATATTATATATATATATATATATCAAACGATATACAATATATATATATATATATATATATATATCATATATATATATATATATATATATATATAATATTTCGATTTTTCTGCTACACAGATTTCCTATCTCGATGATTCACACTTGCTTTCTTAATATTTTTTTGAATATCCATAATACATACATAACATATACATACATATGAGTTCACTGTTAACCCACTCACGAGAAAATACCATTTCCTTTGTGGGTACATCTAAGATGTTGCGGACACTAAGATGACTTGTAACATAATTCCTTTGTAGCTTATGACTTATGTACGCACGGTAGTTAGAACAAATTTGAATCTCAGTTCGCTAGATTCAAAATAACGGGAACTGAGTGGAAAATTACCAGCCGTTACGGTTAGCGTTATTGGCAGATAATAAGCTTTTGTTAGACTTTCCGGAAACGCTCGATTAGAAGCGTGAGACAGTTTTATTTGAGTTTTGATCTGTTACGTCCTGAAATTCAGAGTGGGCGGAATTGGATGTCTGTCTCACCGAGATGTTGCTCGTTACCGCGTGATTGCATCTTGGGCTGGGCTTGTTGTTTTAATAAAGACATAAAGAAATGCAACAAAGTTTTGTTGATGGATTATAATAAGAATGCACAGGTACCCAGCCCAATCAGAAAGAAGAACCAACCCGATAGAACAGCCAAACAGAGAAGATGGCCGGCGAAATAGCAGCAGGAACAAGTAATCAGTATGTTCTTTTGTTAATCAACACTAGGTCTGGTCTCCTGGCTGGGATAGGGTGATCCGCCTTTATCTCAAAGTCCTAGAGAATGTTATGCGTTTCATCTCAAGAACAGATTCTGGTTTATGCATATACCATTTTGTTGTATGGTCAAAATTTATTTTTTTGCATAATTCCTAGTGGATCACTTTCCCAATCCAGTCGTGCATAGCTTTGTATTCCCGTTGTGCTAGTTTGCTACATTCACTTAATATATGGTTTACAGTCTCATTTCTGTCACCGCACATTCTACATTTACTGTTTTTTTGCGTCTTATCAATTTTATTATTATTATTATTATTATTATTATTATTATTATTATTGTGTTTCATAGCAGCTTTAGCTGGTGGTCTTTTCCTGGAATCTGATTGACAATAAGTTTCCCCAGGTCTGCAAGACTCTTCCGAGTATTTTAGCTGATCTTAACAAGCTTGTGTTTGGATGGTTTCGATTTTTCCTCCGATTTCCAATTCCTCCGGTCTCCTTTCCAAACTTTTGGGGACCGTGCCAAGAGCACCAACTACGATTTCTGGCAAGGTTCAAATATTTATTATTATTATTATTATTATTATTATTATTATTATTATTATTATTATTATTATTATTATTATGTTCTGTCTGTCTGTCTGTCTGTCTGTCTCTCGCCATTATATGCCTAGGTAAAGGGGTATATAACAAACTCTTCAGTCCATTGAAACATCTGAGGAGTCTTCTGTACAATATTCCTGGTAGGAAGCGCGTGGTGTAATGGTTAAAGTAATGGGAAATGGACTCGTCGCCCCGAGTTCAAATCCTGGACGTGGTAAGTACAGTTCACTTAGTGCTAATACCCTTGGGAAAGGTATGAATCCTACTCTCCCTCCAGCTATGGGCGAATAGTGGGGCAGACTGGGCTCTTTAACCTTGGTTAGACAACCGGTCTAGGAAACGGAAAAATCTGAATTCAGAACTGTTGAACACCGCTTAAGAAATGTACCTTGTGCCACATCCTGCTCGCGCGGAGGGTTTGGTAAATATATATACAATATTCCTGGTAACACTTGGCACAAGACTATTGTATCTGCTAAAAGATGACTCCCAGTCCAACTTTTAAGGGACACACTCTTCCACATAAATACATGTGAGAATTTCTTTTTTTGAATGCTGAAGGACTTGGATTCAACCTTTGTAACAACGTTTTTAATTTGTTCGTATCTAATCCGGTGTGACTCATTCATTCGCAGACATGAAGATGGTGGCTCGTCGGGTTTGTCTGTTAGAAGTTAGTTTCTCCTAGTCATCAATAGGAATGGAAATTTGAGCAGTTCTGAGGTAAAAAAAAGCGTACAACTGAATCATTATGCAACAACTTTAAATCTATACAACATCAATTAATTCTGTCCTTTAATTTACAAAAAAAACAAAAAAAATTAAAAATGAATTAACGTATTAAGTTATGTTTTCCTTAGAGTTTCGGTTTTATTAAAAGTGTTATCCCAGTTGAGAAATTAAAAATATATACATTGGACTTCCTTTCATATTCCACTAACATCTGCCCGGACTATGGTAAATAAATACACCCCTAGATTCACAGTCTACATTTGTGTTTGTGCGTTTGCGTGTGCGTGTGTGTGCACGCGCGTGTGTATATGTGTGTGTGTGTGTCTGTGTACCTGTGTTTGTGCTTCTGTGTCTGTGTCTGTGTGTTGTTTCTTTTTTATTAAAAGTATTAATCCTATTTGAGAAATTAAAAATATATACATTGGACTTCATTTCATATTCCACTAACATCTGTCCGGTAGACTATGGTAAAAATTACGCTCCTGAATTCACAGTCTACCTATGAGTGTGTGTGTGTGTGTGTGTGTGTGTGCGTGCGTTTGCTTGCGTGTATATATATATATATATATATATATATATATATATATATATATATTAAAATATATACATTGGACTTCATTTCATATTCCACTAACATCTGCCCGGACTATAGTAAAAAAAAATATACCACTGAATTCACAGTCTACCTTTGTGTCTGTGCGTTTGCGCGTGTGTGTGTGCCTGCGTGTGTGTATGTGTGTGTGCGCGTGTGTCTGTGTGTGTGTCTCTGTGTGTCTGTGTGGTTGTGCTTCTGTGTCTGTTTCTGTGTGTGTTGTTTATTTTTTATTAAAAGTATTAATCCCATTTGAGAAATTAAAAATATATACATCTGTCCGGTAGACTATGGTAAAAGATTACGCTCCTGAATTCACAGTCTACCTATGTGTGTGTGTGTGTGTGTGTGTGTGTGTGTGCGTTTGCATGCGTGTGTGTGTGTGTGTGTGTGTGTGTGTGTGTGTGTGTGTGTGTGTCTGTTGTTTTCTTTATATCTCAATTTAGGTATACATAGATATCGTTTGGAAATTGAGACTTCCTTGTAAAGTAGTTTGTTTAGGAGTCGATAATCATCCATGCAAACTAGATAACCCGACCCCTAAAGACGAGATCTCAAATTGTGGTGAGAATTTGATACATTTCAGCGGCCAAGACGAAACCCAAACCTTCACGATAAAAACTTTTGAAAGCCTCCATAAAATCTTTTAAAGATCCAGTGTCTATTTCTTTCCTGATTGACTTGTAACTGGCGAGGATCTCCGAACTGATTCTCTTCTGAAAATACAACAAACAAACAAACAAACAAACAAAGCAATAATCATTACAAAGAAAGAAAGAAGGAAATAAATAAAGAAATAAGAAAGAAAGAAAGAAAGAAAGAAAGAAAGAAAGAAAAGATTGGTGACGCGTTTCAAGTACAATGGTGTCTGTTTCATTGGACAACGACAATCTCCTTAAAATCCTGCAAAGGAAGTTATGTCAGAATCTCTCAAATGTCCTGAAATATTGTTTGTATACAACTTATTGTCTCACAGGTGTACAAAAAGACAGGAATCACACTGACACGGCATAGCACGGTAGATATCTTAATGCCACAATTGCTCCAAACCTTCTTCTTAAGCAAACCAAAGGATCTGGTAATTTTCTGCAACCCGAGGGAAATTTCAGCATCCAATGATTTGTCTTGAAATAATGTGCTCCCAAGATATACAAAAAACAAAAACAAAACACAAACTCTTAGACGATCGCCATACACAAAGAGAGTTCCATGGTACAGGCTTTGGTGAAATAATAGGTTATGCATTTCATACCGCGTGTGTGTAACAAAATCATAGTCATCTGCATTTAGAACCTTCTGCATAATAGAGGTTGAGAGAAAGGTTAAGAGAGAGAGGGGGGAGGGGGAAAATGATAGAGAGAGGGGGAGAAAGGGGGGAGGGAGAGAGGTTGAAAGAGAGAGAGAGAGAGAGAGAGAGAGAGAGAGAGAGAGAGAGAGAGAGAGAGAGAAAGGTCGAGAGACCAAAGGAGAGGAAGAGAGAGAAAAAGAGAGTGAGAGGTTGAGAAAGATAGGGGGAAAGAGGTTGAGAGAAAGGTTAGAGAGAGAGAGAGAGAGAGAGAGAGAGAGAGAGAGAGAACCTTCTGCATAATAGCCCTGATTGAATAAGTATTTAGACTTTTTATATTAGATATGTTGATAGATGATCTGTGACGAATATAAATGCCATTGATATTAGTTTTTAAAGCAATATTAAAGATGATAAAAAAAGATTCCAGATATTTGTGGTGAAAAAAACGAAGCCCTTTCTCACATCATTCACAACCGAGGCAAACTCTGCAAGAGTACGATTATATCATTATTGAAAAGACTGAATAGTAACTACAAAATAGGGAGGACAATTCAACTTTTCTCGAACCATCGCGGTTGTTTTAAATGATTTCATAAGCATCTTATGATTTATGTACGTACCTGTAGTTAGAATGTTTGGTACTCTTCGCTGAAAACCGTCCCGGCCTCCTACCTCAAAAATCGCTACCCGATTGAAGTCAGTAGCCGAAGCGGTGTCACTTGCAAAAAAAAACAACCCAAAACAACCAACTTAGGGTTTTTTTCACGAAAACCCAACCCTAATCCTAACCCTAACCCTAAATCCTAACCCTAGTTAAAATTAACAGTTTTATTAAAAAATGGTGGGTCACCCTGTATACAGGGTGACCCAGAAAAGATAGATCCCAAATTATTTATTTATTTTCCCATTAAACTAACCCTAAATCACAACCCCATCCCCATCCCATTCCCCATCCCCAACTCTAGTTTTTTTTTTTTTGCAAATGACACCACTTTAGCTACGGACTTCAATTGTAGCTGGTGTTTTTTTCAGCAGCCACCGGGTAGCGATTTTTGAGGCAGGAGGCCAGGACGATTCTCGGCGAAGAGTACCGAATTTTTAATCAGGGTCCGTTTGATATGAAATCGGAGGTGGGTAAATGTCCATTGCCGTTCCAGTTACGATTGGCATGCTGATGACTCGACTTCAATTTCCGGTACAAGCGATTAGGCGTGAGAGTTTTAATCCGATGCAAACAAATCCTCGAGAAGCGTGGATGTTGTTGTCAGCCCTCGGGGTCGCTCTCCCACCGCGGTTGAATCAACATGGGCTGTATTTGTTTTGTTGAGTTAGTATCGAAACAAGCAATGACCAGCCCAACAAGAACAACCTGAAGAAGATGGCCGCCATCGCATCTCTACTACTACCACTACTACTCTATCTCTCTCTCACCCCTCTTCTCTCTCTCTCTCTCTCTCTCTCTCTCTCTCTCTCTCTCTCTACCGTTTATATACCCTATGTCTTATAAGGGGTATATAACAGGTGACCGTATTAAGCGCCTTCAAAAGATCGAGGAGACTGGTAGGTTTTATTCAATGCCTTTTCCTGCAATTGTCAAACCGAGACCATGTCAGTCGTGCCGAGTACAAAGCTGACACCATCTTGGGATTCTAAAGCAATATGGTGACATGTTTTCCTCCAAGCGTTTTAAAGAATTCTAGCAAAAAAAAAAGTGTCTACTAATGGAAAGCAAAGTAATTTCATGATATTTCTCACAGAGGATTCTAGAACCGTTCTTGAACAATTGAAGGAGAAGAATGCATCTCTAATCCTGAAATCAGACCTTCAGTCCAAGCGTATAACAACATGTGTAACATTGCATTAAGCAGAGAGCCACAACATTAAAGTAGTTCAGACCTACTTTTCTCCAGCCCAGAGGCTTTTCAACCATTCCCTTGGGCAACGGCCTTAGAAATCTCATAAATAGTTGGTTGATTATGAAGCTGATCCTTAATGAGAAGAAGATTGAGTTGGTCTATAAAGCCATTATCAACATTAGATGGTCGATTCAAGAGTTCATTAAAGTACTCTCCCAAGCGATCAGGAATATCACAATATACATATATACATATATAGATAAAATATAAATACGTTGGATAAATTCGAGTGCAATTGTTATCGTCGTAGTAAATAGACAAAACGATGCTGTTCGCATTTCACTTAGCGGGAAAATAAGCATCAAAATATTCTCCTTGCAGCTATGAGTAAATAGTAAGGAAGACTGTGCTATTTAACCAGTATATTATATATATATATATATATATATATATATATATATATATATATTTATACATGTAGAATTAAACAAAAGGCACATCTCCTGTTTAACAATTTTATTTTTGATCTTTTCCAATTTTCTGGCCAACTTTTTAATGTCTGTGTGGAATTGATGGATAAGTCCACCAAAGTTCTGTTCCCGAGTACTTTCGGCACTTCGAAGCGCCATCATCAGTTTTTTTTAAAATTTTTTTTTAATATTAATGTGGAGGCTGGAAGGAGAAGAATTGGCGAGAAAGATGTTATAGGCATTTTAGAATGTGTGTACTGCATTGGAAATTAATTTTGTTCAAGGACGGTTTGTATTGTTTTATGTATAAAGCTTCTAGTATTTGGAGTTTTTGTTTATTTTTTTTCTCTGTGCAAAATGTGTGTATTTTTGGTTAGAACATTTCGGTAATTAGAGCGGAGGCATGAATGTAATTTTAGGTGTTGTGAAATAGAGCTATTGTCTGTTAAATGGAGGGTCAGACGCCTTGATAATGTGGTTGAGGTGAGTCCAATGTATGTATTATGATTTTCTGGGAGACTACATATAAATATATATATATATATATATATATATAATGTGTGTGTGTGTGTGTGTGTGTGTGTGTGTATGTGTGTGTGTGTGTGTGGTGTGATTTACATACAGTCATGTTTTGAAGTATCACGTCTCATCAGTATGGCAAGACATGCAGGCTGTTTCAAACCGAGATCGAAACTCAATCGATATGTCGTCAGACTTACTTTGAGAAAGAGAATTAACTAATTTAAACATATTAGTCCACCAGGAGTGCTCAATTCGTTTTGGGAGCTGTGCAATTTTAGCCTATTTAGCGGCCACCAGAAAATTCCATTTTCAGAGAGCTCATCCAACCAGGTATGGGCGTTTAGCATAACAGTTTTAGCTAAATATAAAAGAGTAAGCCCCTAAAAAAATAGTATCGTACTTTTCTCGAAATAAGGGCCTGCTGAACCGACTGATTATTTGAAGTGAGCACACTCGTGCACTCACTCCAAATTTTTTTATTCATTTTGAAGAAAGATACATTGGATGTGTACACAACTCGGGATATAGCCGGAGGTTTTATTTGGGGTAAGGGGAAGTAAAGCTGGTCATGCTTCCTTAGTTTCTAGCTAGCTAGGTTCACTCGTCTACCGATTCATAGCAGACTGCTCTTATGATAAATACATTTGGAATTTTAATTTACACTTACTAACCTCAATATTGATCACCAGTGTGCTTTTCCGAACTAACTCATCTATGGATTATTTTACATATTTTAAAAAAGAAAACAGACTTTTCTTTAAGATTATGATTTTTCATTTTATTATATTTTCTTTCATTTCACGTTTAGATTAATGCACCATCTGCATTTGTTTTGAATAAAAAAACAGTTATAGAAAATTCATATTTTAAAATACATAGATAAAACGAGATTTTTTAATATTTTTATTACAATTTTTTATATTATATTCATTATATTTATTTTTATCATTTATTATGTAAATTATTTTTATAAAAATATAAAAAATGTATATAGTATTATTTAAATTATATTATTTATTATATTATTATTACGTAGATAAAACGAGATTTCATTATATTTTTATAACGATTTATTATATTATTATATTTATTTATATTATTTATTATATACATTATTATTATAAAAATATACAAACATATAGTATTATATGAATTATATTATTTATTATATTATTATTACGTAGATAAAACGAGATTTTATTATATTTTTATAACGATTTATTATGTTATTATATTTATTTATATTATTTATTATATATATTATTATTATAAAAATATTTAAAAAATATATAGCATTATATACATTATATTATTTATTATATTATTATTACCTAGATAGATAAGACGAGATTTTATTATATTTTCTTTCATTTCATGTTTAGATTATGGTTCCATCTGCATTCGTTTTGAATGAAAGAAAATAACTTATAGAAAATTAATATTTAACTTTACGTAGTCAAAACGAGTTTCTCATGCAGCTGAATTACAAAATCTTAAGTAATCCTATCAACGGTTCTTCTCTTCATCTCCACTGCAATATTTTTTATATATGTTGAATTCATTTTCTTACTAAAAACTCTTTAATATTCGGTAATTTCAACAGTCATCTTTTCGACATTGATGTTTTTTTGCCGATATAAATTTCAAATAATCTAATAACCTTTAGTCAAATTTGTGTTGCAATATTGTTTATTAACATCTGTTAACAGTTTTAGAAAGTGTTATATACAGATCAATACATTTGAGGAATATAGCAAACAGCTGCATATGAAATTCTAGCTGTGAAAATAACAAAACAATTGAACGAAAATCGATGAATCAATATAAATGTTTTTAGAATTCAGGTTGACTTATCAAAGGTAATTTTTGACCAAGATAGAAAGATTCCTTCACCTTTATCTTTCGAAAAGAACTGTCGAAGTCATAAAAAGGAGAAACAAAAAAAAAACTGTTATTAATTAGTATTTTATTACTCGAGGATATCTTCTTTTGTAATCAACGAAAACCTTTGCTAATTAATTATTTTATGAGACTGATAGAGATTCAAAGCTTATGCTTGACGGTCTGTGTTATTAAAATGAACGGATGTGACCAACATGAAAGGAGGCGTTGGGAATTGCCGCGGAATGAAATGGGATAATAATTATTAATATAAAAAAAAGTACCTATTCTGATAAGATCTTTAAAATGCTTTGAAATTGTATCTCATTCATAATGAAGCTCTGGCTTCATTTCGCTTTTTAAAAAAATAGATTTACGTCACAAAATAAATATTCAAATATCAAATAAGTGTTATTAGTCAGTATTTGTTTTATATAAGGTTTCATATGCACAATTTCAATGTTTTTGTTTTTTAATGATGACAATTCTAAAATAAAAAAGTAATTAATGAGGAAGTGCGTCCCGGTCTCCCGCCTCAAAGACCACTACCCGGTGCCTATCAAAATAACAACCCCAGCTCGTTAAATAAACAAGTATTACGATACTTGTTTATTTAACGTAATTTGTCGTAATTCTTGTTTAGATATGAAGATGAATATATAGTTTTGAATAGACTGAGATAGATAGATAAACAAACAAAATAATATAGATAGATACGAACAAATAGAGATAGATAGATATTTTCGACAAGTAAATGTATTGGGGGGGGGGCGTCGCTTCATTTTTTGTCATAATTCTTGTTTATTTAAACTAAAATCAAGACATTAAACAAACATGAATAAAAAAATCTTAGTATTTAAAGTAATATAGATAAATGTGACCAAATTGAGATAGATAGTTAGATGGATAGTTTTGAATAGCTTGAGCTGGGTCGTTATTTTAATAGTCACCGGGCAGAAACACTTGAGGCAGGAGACCGGGAAGCACTTCCTCATAAATTACCAATAAAAAGAAATGAATTCTAAATATAATATGTTTTTACGTAAGGATTTTAATGGGAATTCGTGCGAGGATCTAACTCACGATTCAGTAATAATGGATCTGCGAGACTCAAATTTCTTGCCTCTTCTACCCAAGAGACGTCTGGTAGCGGCTTCTAGTTAAGTATAAAACGTGCATGTAGCGATAACCGGTGCTTACGTTAGGATATGTTCTCTCAGAAATTATGAAAATAATGTCTTAGTGATGACATTTCTAAAAATAAAAAATAAATGATTTTTAAATATATAAAAAGAAATGAATTTCAAATATAATATGTAAAAAAAATATAAAAACCCACTTATTTAATGAAAAATGTTGATGTTTCGGACTGTTGTCCTAATCTTTATTGTGGTATGTATGAAGACAATGTTTCGGCCACTGTATATACCGGTCTTCTTCAGGCGTTCCCTGTATATACAGGCATACTAAAGACCCAGCCTGGAGAATCATTTTTAACAGGTTAGGTCCTTACTATGTTTTTACGTTTCAACCGCTGTATACTCTGGCCTTTTTCAGGTGTACCATGTGTAGTAATGACACAACCTGTTAAAAACAGTGTTGGGTCATGAGTATGCTCAGATATACAGATACAACCTGAAGAAGGCCGGAAGATACAGCGGCCGAAAGGATGTGTTTAGACATACCAGAATAAAAATGAGGACAGCAGTCCGAAACATCCAAATTATTCATTAAATAAGTGGGCTTTTTAAAAAAAAAACATATTATATTAAAAAAAATTATTTTTTATTTTTAGAAATGTCATCACTAAGAAATTATGAAAATAATCTCTGTGAGAACCTATCCCAATGTAGAGCAAGTAACACAGAAAGCGCCGGTTCACGCTATATAAAAGTTTTATACTTAACTAAAGCGGCTACCCAACGTCGCCTGGGTAGAAGGAGGCAAACATTTTAGTCTCATAGATCCATTGTTACTGAATCGTGAGTTGGATCTTCGCACTATGTCCCATTAATATCCCTACGTAAAAAAGAATTTGCATTGGTCCGGTCTGGTGGCGCATCCGTGAAAAAGTGTTCACTCTGAAAAGAGAAATTAACGTCTCCTATTGTTGCATACCTCTTCTTCTTTACTTCTATTTCTTGGACATCTATCTCTTTGGCTGTCTATTCTTCTGATCGTCTTTGGTATTTCTATTATCTTGACTTGGTCTGGTCTCTGGTCTAGCGTCTTGGATCTTCTAAGGTCTGAACTTTCTTTTGCAATGTTCCTGCTGGCTGGTCGTCCTGGATTCATTTCTTAGTCTTGTTACCAAGACATTCATCAACCACAAGAACATATTAATTATACAACTTTTATTTCCTTAACTATACATTTCATGTAACTAAATATCTGACTAACATAGTGCGCGTGAGTTCCAGTTTAGGCAGGACTTAAATAGCCGACTTCTCTGCCTGACGTCTAACTGAAAAAAAAACTGGGGACTCAAAAGGGTCCCACGTGACTTCACATATTTGGCGGGCTTCTGTAATTTTCCATGGAAGGACCCGGCCATGATATGAAAAGGGTCATCCCCTCAGAATTACAGGGGATTGACAATGATCTTATGCAACCGCATAGATTATGTAACACTATTTAAAATATTGAATGCCAAAAAAAAATCAATACTGGTACTATTTAAATTTTATTTCTTAATTATATTCAAGAATAGAAATCAAATATTCATAATATTTTGCTCAAAATGCATGACGAGATGATAGTTAATGTGTATATATGTTTACTTTATTGTTAATTGTTTTATGTTCGTAGTTATCTCCGTTATACTAGTTAAATACACACGGGGGTGTGTCAAAATGTATTGCCATTTTGTTTAGGGCAGATATAATTACCAACACAGAAACATGTATCATACATCAAAATGACGCTGGTCCTCTGTGGATAACATCCCTACTTCTCCACATAGTCGCCGTTTCTCTCAATAGCACCTTTGAATGAGAGAATGTCCCGTAAAATTATGTTGACTGTTTTTTGAACCATTTCGTCACTACAAATTTCACTTCCTCATCACTGGAATAATGTTTGCCTCTCAAACCCTATTCAATGGGTCCGAAGATATGATTGTCTGAAAGGGCTAGATCTGGTGAGTATGGAGGATGCGGTGAAGTTGTCCACTCGAATGAGGCGATTTCCCCCTTGTCCTGATGCTTGTGTATGGTCGAGCATTGTCATGCCGAAGGAGGACAATGTCAAGTTAGGTCTTACTCGTCGGATTCTTACCCTGAGCCTCGTTAATTAGTTTAAAAGAAAAGTTTAAAAAAACTTAACATGAGATAATGAAAATGGCATTACTTTTTGACTCACCCTCGTATATACACAACAACCACGCTTTATATATGTATAGATGGTATCTGGCATTAACACACAAGTAAACAATTTAAAAAATGATTACTGAAACATTTACCAACACTATACAAATACAAAGATGAATAACCGCACAAAGTATATTTTGTAAATCATTACTCATACGAAAAATAATACAGACAAAGACAATGCTTTTTCTAATAAAAAACTCCTGTTATTTGTTTTGATGTTTGCTTGTTTTATTTCGAATTCATTTTAGCATAAAGCTTTACATCACTGTAACCATCAAACACAATTGCTTCAATATTAAACTACATTTCGTGACGAACACGTTAGATATAATCCACTACAACATTAAGGCTAACCTAGAAACACAATGATACAACATTACCGACATTATTCACAAATATCTTATTCGTTGTGGGTTTTTTTATTATTATCATTATTATTTCTTCAAAGTAGATTTATCGTTAAACTCTGTTTTAACATTATTTTCTATGACTCAAACTATCGTGTTACGACTATTGGTAATATTTGCTTTTAATGTTTGGCAGTTCTTTTGTAATATTGACGATAAATAACACGACGAGGTGGGGGGGAACTTTGGGGGGGAGGATTTGCTTGTAGATTGGGGATGAAAATAAACACGAAGGCAATATTTTATGGGGAAACAATTATTGAATCTTTTTTTTTTTTTAAATGTGTAATATAAACAAATTGGTGAGAGGTGGTTTGATATTTCTTCTTTTTTTATATATATACAACTAAACATATGAAACAATACTTTACGAGGCCGAATATCACGATTTTATGAAGTTATGAACAAAGATATTTAACTGAATACCTTTACACTTCAAAGCAGAATTTTCGGTTTATTTTAATACATCATCATCATCTTCATCATCATCATCATCATCATGTCATTTTCATAATTCTCTCTCTTTCTGTCATTTTCATAATTCTCTCTCTTTCTCCCCTCTCTTTCTCTCTCCCCTCTCTTTCTCTCTCTCCCTCACTTTCTGTCTCTCTGTCTCTCTGTCTCTGTCTGTCTGTCTTTCTGTCTGTATGTCTCTCTCTCTCTCTCTCTCTATATATATATATATATATATATATATATAATATATATATATATATATATATAGTTGAATAAATTTTTTGAAAATGTGTAATATAAACAAATTGGTGAGAGGTGGTTTGATATTTCTTGTTTTTTTTTGTTTTTTTTATACACATCTAAACATATGAAACAATACTTTACGAGTCCGAATATCACGATTTTATGAAGTTATGAACAAAGATATTTAACAGAATACCTTTACACTTCAAAGCAGAATTTTCGGTTTATTTTACTACATCATCATCATCATCATCATCATCATCATGAAGTCATTTTCATAATTATCTCTCTATTTCCCCCCCTCTCTCTCTCATTATATATATATATATATATATATATATATATATATGGACTCTCACGTCAATTTTCGACGCATGAGAGTTCACACACACAATGAACACCCATACATTGATTTGTTTATAGTGGTGAAGGCTTGTGTTGGACCATCCACACTTTTTGGCACAGTCGATAGGAAAGAATTAGTGCACGAATGCCACAAACCCAATCAACGACTGACCTCAGGAATTTTGAATTCAGAGTTTTCCCTCTCCTAGACTGGCTACTTACCCAAGGTTAGAGAGCCCAGTCTGCCCTACTATTTTACCCATAGCTGAAGGGAGAATATATGGATTCATACCTTTCTCAATGGTATTAGCGCTATGTGAAATGCGAACAGGTTCGTCTAGGAATTGAACTCGAATCAACGAGTCTATTTTCCACAACCCTAACCACTAGCCCACGCGCCTCTCTCTCTCTCTCTTCTCTTCTCTCTCTCTCTCTTCTCTCTCTCTCTCTCTCTCTCTCTCTCTCTAGCGTAGGGAATACCCCCACGCCCAAGAGAGGCACTGGGCAACGTGTGCGATGTTCCATGATGGACGGAGGCGAGCGTATATCCGGTCAGTTACGCAACCCGAACAGAGGCTGGAAGCTCCATGAACACCCGGTCAAGGAGCCGTTTTGCTCGCTCGGATCCGCCGAGAGCAAAGCGGTGGAATAGCATGTGAGAAGACAAAGTGAAGCAGAGAGAACGGATAGGGAGGAACGGTTCGCCCCGGAGATGCCGCGCAACCATGGGGACGCGCCTTTACTCGGTGAAGAGGAGGACGCGCCGCCCACGACGAGACCGCAATGCACCGGATCCCCACCAGCACCACTGAGCCACAACGCCGAAGAACTAATATATATATATATATATATTATAATATATATATATATATATATATATATATGAATGTAGATACATAGATAGATATGAGCATATTGAGATGAATAGATGTATATAGATAAATATTTAGACATGGACATATTTTATTGTATATATATATATATATATATATATATATATATATATATATATATATATATATATATATATATATATATATATTTTGCAGTATTAGGTTTTTGTTGTAAACTCATTTTGACTTTCCTCTCCGACCCAAACAACTACGGGAGTGAATGAGCTCTGATGATGATTTTTGTAAAATCGAAATATTGATCAGTATCAGCTATGATTATATTATAAATTGTTTTCTTCTTTAACAGCATTGTGTGATGTTTTCATTTCACCTTTTCTTACTCATATATATATATATATATATATATATATGTATACGCTTACACTCACACTCATAGATACACAC
>CM042149.1:64600813-64608313 GCA_023376005.1 Doryteuthis pealeii | reverse complement strand
GACAAGTTTACACTTTAATGACTTTCATTCATGAGTACGATTTCTTTGCGATAACCTTACTATCTGTTTGTATCGTGAGTCCATTCATAAAGATATTTCTTTCGTTGTAAATAGACAGACTAATAACACCAGGTTTTACTTCTCAAAAGTTTATTATGTTCTACAACTTTTGAGAGAGAGAGAGCCCCTAATAATCTTTGTCTTAACAAGAGGTGTATTTTAACTGGATTCAACTTCGAGTTTTTAGTCCTTAGTAAACTTCTCGGTGAACAAGCTTTTCTTAGCCTTTCCTTATCGTCTTTAGTGACCACAGCTTAACTCCGTACTGCCACGCACGCCTCCTGGCTCTAACTCCTTGACTCTCGGATCCTCAGACCCTAACTGACTGCTCTGCTCGCGGACTCCAACTGCAACTGACCTTTTTTGATTCTATTCGTGTGTCTTAAATAGTATTTCTAAATTCTTCTAGACGATTCTTTCTCTAGAACGTTCCAGCCCTTTCGATTGTTTCGATTTGTTCCAATCTCTCTGGTCACACAGAGTTCACGAAGCTAAGATCAAAGGCTTATTGGTGCCCAGAGGACTGGTTTTTCCTTAATCCTAGACTTATCGTCTGCTTTCTCTCATTAAAAGATGTTATCTATCCTAACTACTTTTTCGGTGATTCTAACAAAGACCACCCAGTAATCTAAGATAATCGGTAGTACATTTTTCTAAGGTTCTTTTCCAAGTCCGGCACAAGGCCACAAATATAGGTGCTGAAGGGGCGATTACATAACAACTACAAAATTTAATGGATTCTAAAGAAATTCAACTGGCACGGAAATTACACTACTGTCAACATGTTTCACTCAAAATAACCGCCATTTGCGTCGATCACATCATTAATCCTGTTCCGGAACCTAGAGCTAACTGATGTTTCCCAGGGAAAAAAAAACTACATTAATTCTGTCGATTAACAGGTCTTTTGTTGTACTGTCAAGGAGATTTGTGTCTTTCTGTGGCTGGTCACGTCAACCCCTAGCACCTATATGATTTTCCCAACCCTATTGCCCTTATGGCAAACCCCAAATGCTTTTTATCATATGGATGCTAGAAGGCGATGACTGTGGGTCTACATGTCCTGGGAATGATGTTAAACTCTATCTGATGGTGAGGTTCGAGTTTTGGAGGTTTGGAGAATGTGGAGCACCCCTTGATCACCATTGCTCCCTGGTCCACTTTGACCCGGAGTGGTAGTACCTGTTAGGGTCCCATCTATGGGTTAAATAGAAAAATGTATTTATAAAAAAATTGTATTATCCATAAAGAATTGATTTATTTCAAAACTTTATCGGCATTAAATGACCCACTGAGGTTGATATGCCATAAACCAAATACATAATAATCAATGCGGTTATGATCTGAGGAGATCGGAGGCCAAACATTGGGACTGGTGTTGTCGTAGAAATTCGCCGACAGCCATTTTTTACTTTTCCCAGAGGTGTGACATGGGGCAAATCCTGCTGTCAAACATATGGTCTACCATTGACTACCCTTGTTACCCAGGGCTTGACTATAGAAACTCCTCGTAGGCATCTGAGGGTCCTCCAACACTTTTTCCTGTAGATTTTCGAGGAATTATGCTCTACTCATCGTCTGTTATGTTGCTTTCTTCTAGCCACAGCCTCGTAGTCTCCACTGCAATTCTCCAGTTCATGCCTGATTGTTTATATATATATATATATATATATATATATATATATATATATTGATATTGATATTGATATTGGTATTGATGATATTGTATGGTATATCTATAACAAGAGATATCTCAATATCATTGATAGAACATGGGGTCAATGACGCTTGGTAAATAAAGTTTGTCTCCTATGTGATTTCTGCATAGCCAAGAAACTGTCAACTAATAAGCTCCGATGACTTCAAGTCCACTCTACACTAACTTATATACATGTCTCTCTCTCTCTCTCTCTTCTCTCTCTCTCTCTCTCTCTCTCTCTCACACACACACACACACACACACACCACTCTCTCTCTCTCTCTCTCTCTCTATATATATATATATATATATATGTATATATATATATATGGAGAATATGTGCTTAAATGAAGTCGAACCTATTTTTTTTGAAATTTAATTCATTAATAATTAATTAGGCGGGATTAACTATTTAAATGTAAGGCTAAACAAATCGAGAAAAATCAATCTCTGTATGTACATTTCGGCCTTAGGCCTCATCAGCAGAGCTATAGATACGAAGACCGCCCCGTGTGTGATTCGAAACCTGTTGTCAAATTAGCAGGCAAGTGTCTTACCTCCACACCAAACGGACTTAGCAGGATTCTCTTCGCTTTGTTAAGTAGTAGTATTTTATATTCCTCTTAAGTGACCTCTGCACGAACTTACGAGACGTAAAACATATATATATATATATTATCGAACTTACGAGACGTAAATATATATAATATATATATATATATATATATATATATATATATATATATATATATATATATATATATATATAATATAATGGCAATTCGCTTCCCGTTTTTGTCTGTAACAAAATTTACGTCACTGATTACGTCACATGACCCAAAATCGTCATAACGTAGAATAAATAAACTGAAAATTTGAACATGCAGCATTAGACAGTCCTCACTGTTTTTTAAAACAAGTTTTAATAAATACACATGACTGGTATTATATATCTATATATAGTTTGTTTTATTTTAATACATATTTAAAGATTACATTTCGAATTGTTTTATTTTTTGATCCTTTAATGAATTTGATGATTTTACTTACTTAGGGTACAAACTCGCTGACATTGAATTTTTTACTCCCATCCCTCAGGTAATATGTTTTAAAATCTATTTTTATATCGCCCGGAGGGTGTTTTTTTTATTCTGTACTAGTATATATAATAGGATAATAACGTTCATGTTGTCGATCCTTTTATGAGCTACAGTCCAACATGTCTGGAATATGTTAGATTAAAAAGGGGTACATATTGTTTACTGGGCGGCCAACACAATATATATTCTAGTGGGTGGGTTTATTATCGTTTGGTTAGCGTGCCAATTATTGAATATATTTAATATGTGTTGAATTGTCTGAGTATGTCTGTATTTGTATGAGCTTACGTTTGTGTATATTCGTATGATTATGTGCATTAATGAGTATTATTAAAAGCTATTATTTCGTATTCATATTGACTTTTTATTCAGCAATTGAACTTCGTTTATTAATTATTTCACTATTTTTCTATTCCGTTAGGATTTCATTTATCTTAATTTTTTATTATACGGGACGTTTTTTTTTATTTATTATTTGTTTGTTTATTTATTTATTTTTGCTTTTTTCACACATTACCTTTTTCTTTTCTTTTCTTTTTATATGGTACTAGAAGCGGCTACCCGGTACCGCCTGGATAGAGGGAAGAAGTAGTCTCGTAGATCCATAATACTTGAATCGTGAGTTCGATCCTCACAGGATGCCCATTAAAATCCCTATGTAAAAAAGACGTTGCATTGATCCAGATAATTTGAAATGAAAACTCAATATCTCCTATTTAAAATACTAAATGCAAGAAAAATCCATGATGTTATTATTTAAATTTTATTTTTTTAATTAACTTCACAAATATAATCAAGTCTTCATTATTTTTGTTCAAAAACCAAGCCCCAGTGATATTCAATGTAATATATATATATATATATATATATATATTATATATATATATATATATATATTTACTTTGTTGTTAAATAATTTATTTTCGATGTTTTCCCCGGACATAAACATACACACAACTGCCCTTTATATATGTAGAGATGTTTCTTTCGTCTTATGCCGCTTACCTCTCATTCGGATATTCTACATTTTCTATTTCATTTCATATAATTTATTTTTCTTAACCAAAATGCACCGTTTTGGTTTATTTCTTATTCCCCTGATACTCTCTCTTCTTTTCTTTTGATTCCATTGCCAACATATTAAACAGAATCAATTTATATTTACACTGGCGCAATTCATTTGCGTTTCTCTTGGATAAACAAACATTTGGAAGCAAATATTTAAGGGAATTTATTTAAATCTGGCCAAATTAAAATCCCATCAAAGATCATGTGGCTTAAACGAAGAACTTAGATGCTGAAACACGCACTGTTTCCTTTTCATTATATGAGAGTCCACTCTCTTAAAGGGACACACAATTTATGTCCATTTCACAATTTAAAAATAAACTTCAGTTTTCTTTTATTTTTGAAAATCAAATGATTGCTTTACCCACGACTTAAAGAAACTTGTCTATTTTACAATATCATTCATTCCACGATTGATAAAAGGCTCAAAGATATTGTTTTGAGAGGTAGAGAGCAGGTCACAAAGCACCTGCTGTTATAGGTCTTATATATATATATATATATATATATATATATATATATATATATATATATATATATTATATATATATAAATAAATAATATATTGGTATTTGTGGAAAAAGTGACTTACCGGTGAAAATGGTCACAATGGTTAGTTGATTCAAGTTTCACAATGATAAGACAGTGACATAACAAATATAAAGTGCTCAATACGTTAGTAGAGCAAATTTATTAACATAAAGGTACGCGGTAATATATATATATATATATATATATATATATATGGTATTTGTGGAAAAAGTGACTTACCGTTGAAAATGGTCACAGTGGTTAGTTGATGCAAGTTTCACAATGATAAGGCAGAGATATAACAGATATAAAGGGCTCAATACGTTAATAGAGCAATTATAAATATAATATATATATATATATATATATATATATATATATATGTGTGTGTGTGTGTGTGTGTGTGTGTGTGTGTGTAATATATATATATGAAGATGGGAGAGTTGGAGTAAAATCCGACAGTATGAGGTAAGGTAAAAGGAAAAGTGGACAAAAAATAATGACTCAAACAAGTAGATGTAGAAGGGAAATATTTCGTTCCGCTTTACGCGAGGAACTTCATCAGTCTAATTTATTCATTACCAGTCTAATTTATTCCTCACCAACTCACTTTCTCTTCTATGAATACAAATGTACACACCTTGATTTGAATAAATTAGATTGATGAAGTACCTTGCGTAAAGCGGAACGAATATGTCTCTACTAGTTCTACTTGTTTGAGTCATTTTTTTGTCCACTTTTACCTTACCTTACCTCATATATATATATATTATATATATATATATATATATATATATATATATATATATATAGTTACAATTATAGGAAGTGGACTCGTAGACTCGAATTCAAATACTTGAGTAGGGTGTTTGCATTTCCTATAGCGCTAATACCTTGGAAAATGATATGCATCCAACTACTCTCTCTCTCTCTCTCTCTCTCTCTCTCTCTCTCTCTCTCTCTCTCTCTCTCTCTCTCTAGCTATGGGTTAATCTTAGGATGGACTGAGCACTTTAATCTTGACGAGGTAACCAGTCTAGGAGAAGCAAAACTGAATTTAAACCTGTTAGAAATTTTTTAAAAATACCTTGTGTCACATCCTGCACACGGAGGTGTTGTTATTATATATATATATATATATATATATATATATATATGGTTGGAAACCTTCCGTCTATTTTAGATGATGGCGTCGTGTCCATTTTTAAATTTTTTTTACCTACAGCTACGTGAGTGGCTGAACAGACCGATCCTTGAATGGCAGTCTCTGGTGCAGTGGCTGCAAACAAAAGGTGATGCTTTCTGTAGGTGTTGGCGGTGCTGCTGTTTCTCCTTTCTTTTAGCTCTCTTTTCTGTGGCAGCTTTTTAACTCTCTTTTTTCACTTCTTTTTGTTCCTTGTTTGATGAGGAGGCGCCAGGTTGCACAAGCCTCCCCCCAAACACATACACATATATATATCCTTGGTTTAGCGCTATTGAAAAGGGGATAGACTCCCTCGCTGACTGGCTGATACCGACTTTAGGCCGCCCCGTCGACTTTACTTTTTTACTTATATATATATATATATTTATTTATTTTACAGAGTTTTCACAGATCAATGTTCATTATAAACAGCTACCCAGGTTTCATGCCAAGGGGCAATCATCAGGTTGTTGAGCCAGATCCCGTGGTGTTTGTTGAAGACCTTTACTCAATGTCACATTTTGGACCGCAAATAACCCCGGTTAGTTCTGCGGACGCTATTGTAGTTCGGATTTACTAAAAATAATTTTTTTCAAAATTTGCATTTTTTTTGTAATAATGCCAACGAAGTTACCTCCCTTTATTCGTTAAAAATAGAAATTTTTTTATTTTGAAAACTTTTTTTAATTTTTTATTTTTAAATTAATTCCGTTTGATAAAGGATGTATATGTTTTCAAAAAACCATTTTTATATATATGGTAGAGTCTTTTAAATTTGTTCCAACATAATACAAAGGTGGATGGTGTTGTTCCTTTGTCGAAAATATATACCTATATATATATATATATATATATATTATATATTATATATATATATATAGGTTAAATTATTATTATTGTTGGAGAATTGATTATAGAGGGCTCAATTACTTATGTAAGAGCTTTATTTATTTATTTATTTATTTATAATTACAAAGTCGCTCCTACCATTGGTTTCTGAATAACCCTTTTTTTGGTGTTATTCGTCTTCAGAGGCGTTTGAAGACGAATAACACCAAAAAAAGGGTTATTCAGAAACCAATGGTAGGAGCGACTTTGTAATTATAAATAAATAAATAAAATAATATATATATATATATATATATATATATAATATATATATATATATATATATATATATTATATATATATATACGGGTCTGTTTGTCTGGATGTGTGTTGTATGTCTGTATATAATGTTTCACTTTATATTTGTCCATTGAAAGTCAGTGGTTTATTTGATCAATTCACAATAATCGTCAGCCTACACAGACTCCATATAATTTAACACTCACCACGCCTATACTTACATTGAAATTAACTAATACGCTCATGCACATAGCAAGAAACATTTCATGTAGTTACACATATACACATATAATTGCATAAACGAAAAGACTAAAATTGAAATTGAATTCACATTGATCGCTGTTAAATCGAAAATGTCATTCCCATGCGGCATGTGAGGACACTTTCCAAGAAAGTTATATGTGAAACGTTTAGTGGCAGTTGGATTTGAAGGAAACAAAACGACATATATATGGCAGTAGTGTCAATTTACTAATCTCTTGATATTATATGATATGTAACATTATATATATATAATATATATATATATATATATATATATATATATATATATACATATATATATGTGTGTGTGTGTGTGTGTGTGTGTGTGTGTGTGTGTGTGTTGAAATTATAAATAACTAAAAGAAAAAAAAATGCTGGATGGATAAAAATGGTTTAATGAAATGCGAACACATGTTTCGGCCGAGAGTTAAATGTCAAATATTTTGACCTGAAGAGGGTCATTTCTT
>CM042149.1:64590813-64598313 GCA_023376005.1 Doryteuthis pealeii | reverse complement strand
TTTAAATTCATTATAATGGATGGTACTCAATTTCTTAACTACAATTTTTTAAACACATTTTTCCAAAATCATTTTCTTATCTATCAACCCATCTAGATGAGCCCTCATAGTAAAATGGTAATGAAGGGGTACCACACATTCCCCGAAGCTCCAGAATTGGAACTTCATGTTACGATTATTATGGACCATCGTCTAGGATTCAAGCAAGAGCGCTTGTTCACGGAAATCCTTGTTAAGAATCCCGTTGGTTGTTTCCTTATGATGATTCTCCAGTATATTGCAAGTTCCTCGTTCCATGATTGCAACGCGTCAGCATAGTAGTCAAACCAGCCACACTCAATATGGCTGTTGATTTGACTGAGGAAGTAAACCACGTGACCTCCTAGTCTATAAAATTTAGGTGGTGTATTTTAGCACGTCTTATATGCCAAAATGATAATTGCATTCATTCGTGTTCTAATACCCTTGGGAAATGAAATCCTACTACTACTCCAGCTAGTTGGATAAATATAGGGCAGACTGGGCTCTTTTAACCATGTTGCAATTTGGCAATCAGTGTAGGAGAGGAAACTCTGAATTAAAAACCTGTTTATTAAACTCCGCTTAAAAATGACCTTGTGTCACATCCTGCTCGTGTGGAGGAGGTGGTAAATATATATATCACCAAAATAGTCCAACACTAACACCCTAAGATATACTTTAACATCATAACGAGGAGACTAAGACCCTCAGCCACAGTCTTCTAGCACATATGATAAAAAGGGTTAGGGCGGGCCATAAAAGCAATAGCGTTAGGAAAATAATGTGCTTGGACTTCAAGTGACTAGCCAGATTGATCAGAGGGTGTTTTCCTACCGGTATTTTAGCCTAAGTAATTGCCAAATTAGAGGGTGTCATGTCATGGATATTTCAGCCACAATGACTCTATCCATAAACATCACGGGTCACCACCCACGGCCAACGCGTTAAAGAATATTTGAATCAAGGTCCGTTAGATTCAGCATAATGGGATCCAGTGAGAAGTTACCTCGCCGGTTATTGACGAGTAATATGCTTTTTACTTTACCCATTGAAAAAACGCGCGATTAGATGCATGAAAATTAGTTAGTGAGATGGACCAGAAATTTCACAGCGAGTGGATTTGAAGTCACACGCTCTGAGGGTCGGTCTTTCCTCCACCTCACGGCGATTGAAAGATGAACTGGTTTGTTGAAATAAAGCTTTCGAACAAGACAAAACAGAAAAAATATTTTTTTTAATTAATTAAAAGCAAGAGATGACACCCTCGAAAAAAAGAAGAGTCAACCCTTAACAGTAAGCCAACTGAATTAGCCCAACAAAAAAAGAATATGGTGGCCGACAAGTTATAAGTAATAAAAGATAAGTAACAAGAACGAGCCCTCATCCCATCTCATCTATTATCTTATTCCATCTATCTACTATCCGATTGTCTGTCTGTCTGTCTGTCTGTCTGTCTGTCTCTCCCGCCATTATATACCCGATATATTATGTGGGTCTATAACAGTCTAACTAACTACCCTCGCCAAAACTGTATCAATTCACAAGAAAAATAACTTTCATCTTGTAATGGAAGTGAAAGGCCTGTAAAATAAACTGGGGGGGGGGATTGTTGTAATTTATAAATAAATGACAAAAATAGTTGAGGGAGGTGTGTGATACTGTGGTTGAAGACGAACATGGTCAGAATATAAATAAATAAATAAGAAAGAATAAATAAATAAATAAATAAGAAAGAGGGAAGGTCCGGCATAAGTAAAAGGGGTGGGTGGCTGACCTTTTTATGAATCCAAAGATTAGGTCGTAAAGTTTAAAGAGACCTGTATGCCACCATGAAATGGGACCACTTGGTGATAATATCTTAGGCACCCAGGTATTAAAAGCAAAAAGGATTTTTAGGAGAAATTCTCTTTTGAAAAAATTAATGATCAACGTATTGAAGACGGATTGTCTGAAAAAATATTTGAGTACTTTAATTTTAAGGGTTAATGGCGACTAGAATTCGGCGATTTATTTAAGTGCTGGCCATTTGTGTGGTCCGGAGAAGATTGGAACCATCGAGAACACAGCATTGTTAAAATCTGCAAGAGGAATATAACAGCAATAAAACAATGGCTCATTTTCACACATTACACTATCTTATTATAATGGAGATTGGATGTTTTTCTGTCTGTAACCGAAACTATATCACTACTCAAGTCATAATTCCCTTAGTTATTGACATCACATTCTCAATGATTTTATTTTTATTTAAACCTCAATTATTAATAAAATTGTTTTATATTATTAATACTGTTAACCATATCAACATACTAATAACGTGCAATTATATTTATATATACAACAAAATAGCGGTTTACAGTATGAACGGGAAGGCTAATTTGCATATTGATATTAAAAATGTGATTTTAATAAATATGTGCTTAGTATTATTGATTTCTAACTGTTTGGTTTTATTTTAATGAATATAAGCAAAAATCTCTTCCATGAATCTGAAATGAAATCCATTAACAAGATAAAATAACTGTCATTTTATTCTTTACTTCCTCTTTTAACTAAATACTTAAATTAGAAAAAATAACAATGAAAGACGAGAGTGGTGGAAGAGTAAGTTTCAGTTGTTCCATTTTTTATTATACTTCCTCTGTTTCAAATCTTTTATTATACTCCTCTGTTTCAAATCTTTTTATCTGTATTCTTATTTAGTTTCATTAGCCTTTTTTAATTTAATACCATATTTTATTACATTAAAACTTAAATACTTGCACCCGGAAGTTGCTAGTATATATAATAAAAATATATTGAAAATGAAGAAGAGATAACCGTATCGTTTCTCTATATAATATACTAATGGTTACATCCTACACATATAACCTGAAATATAATAGAGTCTTTGCATATTGACAATACACAGACGTACGTATTTCCTGCAGAGATTCATTTTCCAAATATAAAAAAAATAAATATCTGATGACCTGCCTAAAATGTATTCATTGGAGAATGAGTTGATGTCAGCCGAAAATAAACCAACAAGAAAAGTCAGAATTTTCTTTTCTTTTCTTTAAAGACATTTTATTTTTATTATTCTGTTTTTGTTTTTTTTTGTTTTTTGGGGTGGGGGGAATTTTTTTTTCTTCTTCTTAAATACGTTCTTCCACATATTGAGGTTTGATGATGCCAAAATCCTGAAATAATGATAGGATGTTGCGAAAGGGAAAACACACACATACACAGAGTGGCACACACACACACACACACACACACACACACACACACACACACACACACACACACACCTGCGCACAGATGCACACACACAGACACACACAAATACAGTTACTCACTTACTCACTGACTTACACATACAGAGACACACATTGGCATTCAAACACAGAGGTGCGCATACGCACCACCAACAACACACACAGCTAGTAAAAAAAAAACTATATAAGCCTTGATAACAGTTCCTTAGGTCTATGTATATTTTTTCACCGGCTCAGACACTGGGCGCCGTGACAAAAGTTCGACGTTTTTGCGTTGTAAGTGTACCATATCCGTCTGTGATCAGGTGCAAATGCAAAAGACTTCGTTTTACGGGCAGACGTTCACTTTATCTCCGTCTGAGCCTATTTCTGCAGTGCCAAACTAAGCAATTTATGCCTAATCTTCGCAATTTCAGACAACCTTTCCATGATTCCAATGGAATGGCGAACGGGTGCAATAAAACTCAAAGAAGCATGAAGCCAATTTAAAGAAAGATAGAATGTCTAAAGATACAAAGTATCGGTTAAATCAATATAGAATCTATAAATAATGAAGATTCGCTTCCGGTTTTTGTCCGTAGCAAAAATTACGTCACATTATCCAAAATCGTCATAACATAGAAATAATACACACAAAATTTGAACATGCAACATTAAACAGTCCTCATTGTTTTTTTAAAACAAATTTTAATAAATACATGACTGGTATTATATATCTATATATAGTTTGTTTTTTATGGCAATTTGTTTCAAAAATCTATTTTTCCATCACCTGGAATTTATTTTGCTAGTACGGATAATATTTAAACAGAATTGTTTGACCCATAAATGGCACCGTAATACTATTAAGCGCCCTCTCTCATATTCTGCTTCGACTGGGGATGATGATCTTCTTCAAAGTGGGGCCGTTTTTTCTTTAACATCTTTTCCGGCTGGGGGTGCCTCTGATTTTTTCTTGCCCTCTTTTACTCGCACGTTGTTTTGATTCCTACATTCAAAGATGTGGACATCTTCCTTTGGGAAGAAAGAGCACTAAAATATTTATACAAGGGTGGATAAAAAAAAAGTAATCCAATTTTCTTTATTTCATGTGATTTTTTTAAAACTGAGGCGTTCATTGAGACGCTAATGAGGCTCAGAGCAAGAATCCGATGAATAAAACCCAATTTGCTCACCAACAATGTTCCCCCTCTGCATGACAATGCTCAACGACACATCAGGACAGGGGAGAAAATCGCCTCATTCGGGTTAACAACTTTACCGCTTTCTCCATATTTACCCAATTTAGCCCCTTCGGACTATCATCTCTTCAGCCTTAGGAAAGAGGGAGTGCGAGACAAATATTATTCCAGTGATAAGGAGGTGAATAAGTGGCTCAAATAACAGTCAACAGAATTTTACGGGGCGGGGATACATGCTCTCATTCGAAGATGGAACATTGCTATTGAGAGAAACGGTGACAATGTGGAGGAATAGAGATGTGATTCACAGAGGACCAGCTTCATTTTGATGTATGATACAAGTTCCTTTGTTGATAATTATACCTGTCCTAAACAAAATGGCATTACTTTTTGACTCACCTATGTGGAGAAGTAGGGATGTGATCCACAGAGGACCAGCTTCATTTTAGTGTATGATAAATGTTCCTGTGTTGGTAATTATACCTGTCTTAAACAAAATGGCATTACATTCTGACTCACCTATGTGGAGAAGTTAGGGAGGTGATCCACAGAGGATCAGCTTCATTTTGATGTATGATACATGTTTCTGTGTTGGTAATTGTACCTTTCCTAAACAAAATGGTATTAAATTTTGACCCCCCCCCTTCGTAGTACACACATTTCTTTATTACTTCTTAGATACGATGTCTTCTATATGCTGAGTCAACCCCTTTGCATTCGGGTGATGGTGCGTTTAAGGAAGCTGAGTTGTCCAACCTCTTACTCTAACATATAGATACAAACTGATTGAATTTCAAAACCCTTTCTATGTCCTGGGAATGACGTTAAACTCCCTGATGGTGAGGTTCCAGTTTTGGAGGTTTGGGGAATGTGGAACACCCCTTCATCAAAATTGCTCCCTGGTCCACTCTGACTCGGAGTGGTAGTACCTGTTAGAGTCCCATCTATGGGTTAAATAGAAAACATGAGTTTATAAACAAAATTGTATTATCCATTAAGAATTGATTTATTTCAAAGCTTTATCGGTATTAAATGACCCACCGAGGTTGATATGCCGTAAAACAGAACAAACCAAATCAAAAACCCTTCCTCTAACTTTCTATTGAAGACTGATTACAAGATTATCTAAACAAATCATGACAACGTTATCACAATTGACCTCAGGGTTATCTCCTATCCTTCAAATTTATTTGACTTAATGTCTCCCGAGTACAGTCTCTATTTTACTTTTGAAATCTACACTACACTCGAAAGTACTATATAAATAATGGAGATTGTCTGTATTTCTATCTGTTACAAAAACTACGTCATAGCTCTACGTCACTGCTTACACCCCAATATTCTTATGCTATATACACCCAAAATTTGAGTAAGCAATTTTTAAAATTGTTTTTTTATTCTCGTCTTTTTTTTAATAGTAACAAGAAGTTAACTAAAAAGTTTACAAATAAATAAATACCTACGATTTTGTGTGAAATTGATGTGGAAAATATTCAAAGTATTTGTTTGATTATTACATACACGCAAAATTTTATTTGAGAGTGAATGGGCTCAGTTTTCATTTAAAGTTGTTTTATTTATTTTTTTTACTCCTTTAATAAATATGAGGATTTGTCTTACTTATGATACAAACCCTCTGACATTGAATTTTTAACTCCCACCCTCTCAGGCAATGTATTTCAAAAATTAATTTTTACGACGCCCGGAGGGTGTTTTCTGTTGCTAGTACAGCTAAAATATGTACGGGTCAAAGGCAATGAAAAAGTACACGGCATTTTCAAAATATCCATATCTTATCCCGAGATCTCCATCAGATTCAATTTAATGTAATATATATAATCTGTATAGGAAATTACAGAAAATGCAATTTCTACATTTCCTCAAATAAATTTAACTAATTCATCAAATTTTTCGAAAAAAAACAGAAATAAAAAAGATGTAATATTTCATAGATCTTTCATTTCACCTGAACCTCACCGGGCACATGATTTAATGAAAAAATCGAATACAGAGATAAGTAAAAAAAATAGTCAAAAAGCTTAGCTTAGATGAGGCACAAATCCAGAATTATGCAGCTCCCAATGAGAATCGGACCTACTAACAAGGTCTGAAAATCTGGTTTGCTAATCATTACACCGCATGAGGTGCCCAAGTTATTTACTAAGTTTAGCCTAGGTGTGGCGAAAGGCCAGAAGCATTGGGCGTCCAATGAGAATCGAACTCACTAACAACGGTCTGCAAATCTGGTTTGCTAATCATTACACCACATGAGGTGTCCAAGTTATTTATCAAGCTTTGCTTAGATGTGGCAGAAGGTCAGAAGCATTGGGCGCCCTATGAGAATCGACTTCACTAAAAATGGCAGCCATATTTGATTCAACGTCATTTTCAGTGAGAAAATACGACACTTTTCAAATCCATTTTAATGCATGTTTTAACTCCAAAATATCATAAAGTCTTTTTAATAACAATTAAGTTAATTTCAAATAATGCGCAAGTACAATTTTATTTAAGGAATTTAGTCATTTAAAGTTCAAGATTACCTACTTTCTATCCTCTTTTCTTTTTGTGTCTATTTTTCAATTGTTTTTGTTTGTTTTGTTTTTGTTTTTGTTTTTGTTTTGTTTTATTGAATAGTATCTATGTCGATTGTCTTTCATGAAACAACATCTATTCAAGACAGGAAGACACCAATGGAATAAATAAAAAGCAATGAAAAGGTGACGTGAAATCATCATCAGATGATGCTGACAGAATGGATATACATGACTCTCCCACCAGCGTCCTTATCTGCCATCTTCTATTTGAGGTTGTCCGCACAGCATCAAGAATCCACACAGATCTGATTGATGTAGGGTTTTGTTGGCCGTCTTACATTAATGTTTCCATATATAGGTCTCCACAGGAGAACGTCACTTATGGGTGCGTTCTTGCCTCTCCGTCAGTTTCCAGCATGTCTTCTTTGTCTTAGCCGGATGGTTTCTGTGATAGATGACAATTTGCGGTTCACCTGCTTTTTTTGTAGAGTGCTGCTTCCA
>CM042149.1:64568313-64585813 GCA_023376005.1 Doryteuthis pealeii | reverse complement strand
TACACATACACACATATATATATATATATATGTATATATATATATATATGTATGTGTGTGTCTGTATGTGTGTGTGTATGTGTGTGTGTGTGTGTTATAATGCAGGAGAAAGAAAAAATGACTATAACCTCACTTTTAATGTGTAAAGAGAAAAGTACATGCATGCAGAAAATGTTTACTTACATACACGTGAATCAGAGTGTCCTTTTAATATTCGGTATTACATGGTTTGTAATGTGTCTCTTCCAGTTACATCTTTTATCTTGTTTTATTTAATTTCAACTGAAAAGCGGTTTTTATATCAGACCTATTCCTGTCATCTTTTTACGAACAATACATTGATATGTTAACACGATTTTTTAGGACAACGATACATGTCGAGATAAAATTATGAGGTGATTAAACTATGGATATGAACGATTGAATAAATTACTTTCTTAGGAAGTTATCGATCAATGGGTTCACCGGAAGGCGATGCTGTTGATGTAATCAGTGTCATCTTTATTAGTTTATTAACTGTAACCTTCAAAATGTCTTGGATACATGGATTCCTTCACGTATAAATGTTTGCAGGATTGATGCATCTTAATATGGAGTAAAGTTTAAAGAATAATCAGGAAATTTATTTCATATATATATATATATATATATATATATATATATATAAGAGAGAGAGAGAGAGAGAGAGAGAGAGAGAAATTTATTTCACATAATATATATATTTATATATATATATATATATATATATATATATATATATAGAGAGAGAGAGAGAGAGAGAGAGAGAGAGAGAAATTTATTTCACACATATATATATATATATATATATATATAGAGAGAGAGAGAGAGAGATGGATAGATAGATAGATTAGTTTAATTTACTAATTGTAACCTTGTACCTTTACTAGGATGATCAGATTTTTTTCTCATATAAATGTTTGCAATATTTAACCTTCATGTCGTTCAGTTTTAAAAACTTTAATCCCATTTTTTTGAATACATGGATGGTAGCTCAGTTGGTAGAGCGTTCGGCTAGAAACCATAAGGTTCCTAGTTCGATACCCACCCTCGCCAACTCAGCGTATGAGTAGCACAGGGATCTGTGCGGTAAAGTAAGGAGTCGATGGTAGGTGTGGCGCTCCACCTCAGACGCTAAAACAATCTCCTTCGTCTAGCGCTATTGAAAAGGGGATATACTCCCTCGCTGCATGGCTGATACCGACATTAGGCTGCCCCGACGACTTTACTTTATATATATATATATATATATATATATATGTGTGTGTGTGTGTGTGTGTGTGTGTGTGTGGCTGTCTGTCTGTCTGTCTGTCTCTGTATAAATATATCAAGATATGAGAGAGGAAAAAGGAATGAGAGAGAGAGAGAGAGAGCGAGAGAGAGAGAGAGAGAGAGAGAGAGAGAGAGAGAGAGAGAGAGAGAGAGAGAATCAAATAGTGTAGTCTGCTGAAATGGTCATATTTGAATTTCTAAATGTATAGTAATACTCGTGTTTCTTAATTTCCCGACCGTTAACCTATTGCAACACCCTCTGGTTAAAAATGAGACGTCCAAATTCAAAACGGTAAATCCTGATCATTTGGCGTTGCTTATGGGCCGAATTCTTAATTCTTGTGGGTGTTTTCACCTCAGCTGAATAAGCGACCATTCTGTTTTTATATATTTTATCATAAAACAGAACGGATAAAAGGACAGTCCCATAGTAAAATATAATAAGAAAGAATGAACGAAAAAAAGAAGTAGTGTACAGAGAGCCAGAGACAGAGACAGAGGGGTGAGCGCGTGGAAGTGATGGCGTTAATCTGTTTCAAACAAACATAATGAAAAGAAGAATAGAAGGAAAGAAAGAAAAAGAATTAGAGTTAAATCAAAAGATACTTGATAAATAAAAAACGCGTCCTTACAGAAACTGAACAATGAGTTTTATTTTCTCCGCACGAGCAGGATACTAGACAAGGTCAAATTCTTAAGCGGAGTTTACCAGGTTTGAATTCAGAGTGTTCCATTCTTCTAGACCAGTTGCCGTACCAATGTTAAAAATCCCAATTTGTCCTACTATTTACCTATATACATGTATAAACTCCTTTAGGACAACGTTAGACAATGAATACATTTTTCAGCATCACTATAAAATAACTTAATTGTCATATATATTTATTTACCTACCCTTCACACGAGCAGGATGCGACTCAAGGTATATTTCTTGAACGGAGTTTAACAGGTTTGAATTCAGAGTTTTCCTTCTCCTAGACTGCCCTGCTATTTACACATAGCTAGATGGAGAGTAGAATTCATACCATTCCCAAGGGTATTAGAGCTAAGTGAAATGCAATTACCACGTCCAGAATTTGAACCGGGCGACGAGTCCATTTCCTACTACTCTAACCATTAGCCACGAGCAAGGTCTATTTCTTAAGCAGATGTTAACAGGTTTGAATTCCTAGTTTTCCTTCTTATAGACTAGTTACCTAGCCATGGATAAAGAGCCCAGTCTCTCCTGCTATTTACCATAGCTGGAGAGAGAGAGGGAGTATAATTCATACCTTTCCCAAGGGTATTAGCGCTAAGGAAATGCAATTACCACGTCCAGGATTTGAACTCGGGGCGACGATCCATTCATAGGACTCTAACCATTAGCCCACGAGCAGGATGCGACTCAAGGTCTATTTCTTAAGCTGATTTTTAACAGGTTTGAATTCAGAGTTTTCCTTCTCCTAGACTGGTTACCTAGCCATGGATAAAAGCCCAGTCTCCCTGCTATTTACCCATAGCTGGAGAGAGAAGATAGTTAATTCATACCTTTCCCAAGGGTATTAGCGCAAAGGAAATGCCAATTACCATGTCCAGGATTTGAACTCGGGACGACGAGTCCATTCCTACGACTCTAACCATTAGCCCACGCGCCCCCATTTTGATTGTTATATATAATAACTTTATAGTCACATATAATTTTAGTCATATATAATTATTTCCTGATAAAAATTATTTCTTTACACACTTCCTAAATAAAAATTGAGAATACGCAGCTCCTTTTTCACGCTTTAGATGCGTGGATAATTTTAAATGTATCTACTCTTCTGATGATTTTTTTGTTAAAGTCAAAAACTTTTCTTTTTTTTTTTCAATTAGGAATTAATGTTCCTAATTATTAGTTATGATCTAAGTGAAACATTAACTTCTTGATATAATTTTATACTTTACGAAACAATTTAATTTCACGCTGTGAGAATTACATTCCTTTCATATTTTGCAATTTTACCGGAACAAAAAAGCAACAAAACATTGTGAAAATGTGTCGGGTGAAATAATCATGTTGTCAAATTAGATTTTAACTTTCTTTTTTGAAAATCTACTCGTCACTTGTAAATCTTAAAAGTCAAATCTAAAGTTCATTTCTTCGCTAAAGAAATTCAAAGAGCAAAAAGTCAGGAAAATAGAAATAAGAAAAAAAGAAGAAACTCTTGATAATTCTTCATTATATTCACAAGATGTCTGTCTCCTATAGAATCACAATACAAAGACTATTATTATTCCTGATTAAAAACTTTAAAATACCGCTAACCGAATTAAAAACTGCTTGTTTTAGTGCAAATGCTTGTTACTTGCGGCATACATTTTCTTAGGTATGTCACTAAATTCTATTAGATGTTCTAGTTCTAGAGATCTAGAGAAAATGGAGTACCCCTTCATTGTCATCATTCTTAGGACAACTTTTAGTCGAGGTGTTAGTACATAAAAAAAGTAAAGTCGGGGCGGCCTAATATCGGTATCAGCCAGAAAGCGAGGGAGTCTATCCCCTTTTCACTAGCGCTAGACCAAGGAGATTATTTTTTAGCATCTGAGGTAGTGCGCCACACCTACCATCAGCTCCTCACTTTACCACACAGATTTATGTGCTACTCATACGCTGAGTTGGCGAGGGCTGGTATTGACACAGGAACCTTGTGATTCCTAGTCGAACGCTCTACCGACTGAGCTAAACCGGCCCTCAGGTAGAAATAGAGCCGTTACTTTCCTTATATATATATATATATATATATATATATATATATATATATAGATATAATATTAACCTGAGTGCTTGGGATAATCTAGCATTGAATCGGAAAGTATGTCGTAAGACATGTTTCGCTAAATTAAAGAGCTTTGAAGAAATTAGACTGAAACACCGAGATCAGCTTCGTCTAACTTTAAAACAGAAACATCTGACTCCCACTTTAGGAAATTCCATCTGTCAGTGTGGCTCATAGCTCGCAGCCATGCTGGGTTGCTATCCCATTCAAGGAAACACAAAATATCTTCTTGATAGCATGCACAACATGGGAGGAAACAAATCACTCACTGCTGACCCTCATCTATTGTTGAAGATAGGAGAGTCCACCATTATATATATATATATATATATATATATATATATATATATATATATATATATATATATATATTAAAACTGTTTTTCTTTTTTGTTATTCTGTTTTTTCCATGCTTAAAAAAAACAGCGTTAACAAGAACAAAGTCATACACAATATATATATTATATATATATATATATATATATATAGTTGTAAAATAAGTTGTTTCCCGGCCGCGGTTTCGGTGTTATTCCAACACCTTCCTTTTTACAACTATTAATGCTCTATATTCACAATATTGAGCCCTATTAGATTAACTACTTACGCTATGTTCACATAGTAGTACCCATAAATAAATGCATATATATATATATATATATATATATATATATATATATATATATATATATATATATATATATATATATATGGTAAATTAAATGAATTCCGGGAATATAATATCAAGTTATTGAAACATTGACGGTTGATACAAATATTAACCGAATAAGTCTGGGTTATAAAGAATATGAAGTGCTCAATACGTTAGTAGAGCAGATTTAATAGAAAGTAATATATAGATAACCTACATAAGACTCACAAAAAAATCATCAGGGTTAATTGATCAAGATATTGATTAATTAAAGATGATTGCTGAAATGAATAATGCAATTATAGTTGTTAAAATAATTTCGCAGTGAATATAAACACCTTCATTCATCATCCTTTCATGGGCTCGTTGATGACTTTTCTGTTCAGCCTGTGACTTGCATATCTTAGAGCAAATTTAGAACTCATGACGATCGGTTTTGACTGAGACGACAGGCACGGTGTACACGTCACCGTGAACGCTAAGGAGACACCTGAGACTACCAGCTCTTCGGCATACTTTAATGCAGTTGGAGCATGCACATTTTTTAATGTTTGGAATCAGAGTGTTGCGCGGGACTGCTTACATGTGATTTCATGTGATTAACCAGGCCTATCTTTGACAACAGGACCCGGACACACTCCTCACAGATGTAAAAAAAAAAATGTAGCGAGAGCGAACGGCAAAACTCACGAACCTGTGATGAGCCAACAACGGTCCGTCGGTTGAAGAGACAGCGGGGTGGCATGTTGCACGTGTGGGCGGAAAAAAAAAACATGTGGCGAGTCCGACTAGTTGTGGAGGTAAAATCGTGAGTGTCCTTGAGGCGGCGATTTATAGTGTCAAGTCTCGTAGCTGGCGAGACGAGAGTTGTGACGTCTTGGCCAGACCGAGTATAAAAGAACAGTGGCGACGGGGCAAAGGACGACGAACTTATTTTGTTTAAGATCTTTACAAATTGTTACGGTGTCTTTGGTAGAAGCAGAAGTAAATTTCGTTAGCTAATTAGAAAAAAAAACTTCTGCAAAAGCTTCAAGCAGTGAAATATCACAATAATTACCATAGACTGACTTCTTACCCTTTCCCTCGTACAACATAATCAAAATGGCATCTATCCAGTCTTAAGGAACCTGGTTACCCCTCCATGTAACTATCACTCAAGAGTGGATTGCACAATGGACATTCCTACCACCCTGTTTCAAAACTATGGGTTAGTAGTGTTCTGTTTCAAAACTATGTGACTTTTTACTCTAGTTTCATATCTACAAGTTTCATGTATCAACTCTGGAATAGAAGACATAATAATTGGATGAAATTTTATTAGTTAATAACATTTTACCTGATTGTATGTTCTTTTCTATAAGGTAGAATTTGAATTACTTTTAGTTATTATGCTGCTCTGCTGGCCAGTGATTGAGCACTTTTTAATTTATCAAACTTTCTTTCTTTAAATGAATGTTTATTCTCATCTGTTTACAATATATATATATATATATAATATATATATATATATATATATATATATAATGAAGCAATTATCTTTTTTGTTCACAGAGTGGATCTCTGTGGTGATCGTAAAATTTATAAACTGATGTATGTAATTAATGGTTTAAACACTAACCCTTAACGGCAGTTGTCAAATTGCTGAGAGGTTAATGAATCGGGCTGAGAAAAAGTCGGTCTGATTTCGCTCCTGGTCAGAGGTAGTTACTGTGTCTAGTCACGTGAATATCATCTAGTTATGGATATCTGCAAGAGTCGTTTCATGTCAGGTTTAAGCTAAAGGGTCCGCTATGGAACACTATCTATAGCAGCAAAATCCACATTGGAAGGTTTGTGAAAGAGATCTCGAATATTTCATGCCAACGGCGCATAATTCCATCTGAAGTTTTCATAAGGTTTTCATCCTTTGCCAGCAGTGGTGTAGTTGAATAAGTTTTTGTACCATATACCTGCCAAAGCAGAGCATAAACCCTTTGATTCCTTCTGGTCATAAGGCTTCTGTATCTCCTTCGAGCGATATTTACATACATGCACACATACACACTTGTGTGTGTGTGTATTATTATGTATATATAATATATATATATATAAATATGAATATATATATATATATATAATATAAAATATATATATAAATATAAATATATATATGAATATATATATATATGAATATGAATATATATATATATTACAATATAGGTTCAAGTGATAACCTACTCGAGTTTCACCATAAGGATCTTCAGGATTAAATCCACTGAATTAATCAAGATATTGATTAATTTCAGTCGATTAGACGTGTGTGTCTTTCACGTAATCCTGTACTTGTATTTATATTGTAATAAATTTGCTCTACTAACATATTGAGCACTTTTTATTTGTTATATCGCAGTCTTCCCTTTCTGAATTTTGCATCAACTAACTATCTTGACCATATTCACCGGTAAGTCACCTTTTCCATTATATATATATATATATATATATATATATATATATATAGCGAGAGAGAGACAGAGAGAGACAGAGAGAGATAGGGAGATAGATATTAAATGATATTGTGTTTTTTATGTGCATATGTCAAGAATAGAGATAAAAAATATATATTTATTATTATTTAGATTTTTCGGACTGTTGTACTCACCTTTATTTTTATATACACAATGCTTCGGCCATCTACATGCCCTGTTAAACACATAACGCAAAATATATTTGGGTTGAGTTGATAGAGTTCTAAGTGGCGATCATCTGGAAGTTGCAAAGCCAATTCTGACGACAGCAAAAATAACATGGAATACTTGTCATAGCTTAATACTACTATCCAATCGTGTTCAATAGAATGAGAACAATCCCCCAAATAGATTAAATAAAAGGGTTCGGTTCAAAGTTCAGTGACGCTTCAGATTATGATATGAATGCTGCCAAGTTCGACAAGAAGATACCTGAGTTCGACAAGAAACCTATGAAGAAGGCTAGATGACACATCAACCGAAACACCTAAATAACAATAGAAATAAGGACAACAGTCTGAAAAACGTATAGCAATATAGATTATCAAGTATTATCAAAAGTTCTTCATAGGTAGCATCGTTTCCTATTCATATTAGTCGTTCATTTTATACACACAGGATTTATAACTAGTAAAGAATTTAACTAAAACATTATCATAACAAATAGCCGTTTTTTGGTAGACCTAAATAAAGGCTATTTGTTAAAATCATTAAGCTTTTATTCAGCTTTCTTTTCAATTTACGACGATACGGCAAGGTTAGGCAAAGAAAAAAGATAACCTTCGATATTTTCAAAACTTATCTTGTGTAATTGGTATTTTTAGGTTAAAGTTAGTCTTCAAAAGTCATTATATCTGTCGAAAAAAAAAATGAAAACGACTCACCTGCAATCTTCTGGGGGGGGGGAGAAAACAGGAATAAAGATTGCGTAGTAATATATACATGTGGTTGGTGTCTAGTTTCCCTTGATTGGTCGAATTGGTAAATAAATACCTTGTCACCACTCACGAAGGACGAACGTTATTTTCTGGACTAATTCTACAAGACCTAAGGTTACGATTCCCTTTTACCTACTTGCAAGGTCACAACAAGGTTTGTTGTAAGCTTTTTTCCCGGTTAAGCTTGACCAGGAAGTCTTTATTTATCTCCTCACTCAAGTGAACTGACAATTCGCCAAATATCAGAGTAAGAAATATGAAAAAATGCAGAGATGTTGTTAAGTAATGTTGTTTTATTAGCTTATATTGCAATATTTCAATCCGTTTTGGATCATCATCAGAGCATTTCTATTATACAAATGAGAAAAAAACAGTTTATTGAAAAATATATACAAGCTAAGGAGGACTCATAGGATCGAAGATACGACAAGGTTAGGCAAAGAAACAAGATAACCTTCGACATTTCCAAAACTTATCTAGTGTAATGAAGGAAACCTTGGTAATTTTAGGTTAAAGTTAGTCTTCAAAAGTCATTCCTTACACGAGAATATACGGTTTTCATAAAGAGATTAATTCATTGATGGAAAAATATTATAAACATTTTTATTTCCTGGAGATTTTTTTTTAAATGACGTGTAAATCGCTCTCAGTCGGTAGAGCGTTCGGCTAGAAACCATAAGGTTCCTAGTTCGATACCGGTCCTCGCCAACTCAGCGTATGAGTAGCACAGGGATATGTGCGGTAAAGTAAGGAGCTGATGGTAGGTGTGGCGCTCCACCTCAGATGCTAAAAACAATCTCCTTGGTCTAGCGCTATTAAAAAGGGGATAGACTCCTTCGCTGACTGGCTGATACCGACTTTAGGCCGCCCCGTCGACTTTACTTTTTACTTTTACACCTGAAAATAATTTTATTTTATAAAATCTTTCACAATACAAAATGATGTGTTTTTGTTGTTGATGTTTTTGACATTAAGAGATAAACAAATGATTATATATCAGATATTTTTTTTATATTTTTCAGTCGTTCTTCTTAAACATTAACAGTTTTACAAGTTAAGACATTTTTTTACTGACACTTTAATTCTGAAGGAGAATCTATGGAGGTGCTAAATTTCATTTTTTAACTTGTTTCTTTCGTTATTTTTGAAAAAAAGAAAAAGGTTTACTAGTTTCTGTGAAATATACGTTTCTATAATTTGAAAACACTAAAAGTGATGAAACCTTTTCTGTAGTGTAAAATAATTAATTTTGAAATCTGACAGGGCGTAATATACTGTGGTTAGTTATTTTGCAGAGCTGAAATCAGTAGAAATTACTTAAAATCTCCCGAGTAGATATTGTATTCGACCCGCTCTGTCGACTGCACCTCTACAAAAAAGATGGCAACCTGTGATTTGTGAGGACAGAATCATGGTGGCACAACAGTCCATGTCTAACAATAGTCCAATTTGACACTACCTTAGGCTAGATGGGCGGTTGGAGAGTCCCCCTCTGATATATTGGCTAGTCGCTTCAAGCACTATTATCATTGTTCCGACCTTATCCCTCAGTTTCTCACATTTCAACCCCAACCCTTTATCATATATATAATATATATATATATATATATATATATATATATGATAAACTCCGCTTAGAAATTGACCTTGTGTCACATCCTGCAGAGGGGTGGTAATATTATATATATATATATATATATATATATATATATATATATATATATGTCACTGACGAACGTAAAACCATATACAGGTATGTGCTGCTAGTATATATAAAAGAGCCGAATGAAAACTGTTAAGAATTTTTGCGTTTATATGGATTATACTTGTTCGTGAAAATCTTTAATATTTTCTTAAACATATTCTATATTAATAATTATCTTTTAAGTAGAAAATCTGTAAGAGAAATTGATTTTGCACGTTATGTCTCAAAGTAGAAATGATTTAGCGTAACATTTCGTGAGTTATTGGGGAAAATCAACAAAAGTCTTCATAATTGTAAATGTCTGCGCGATGAAATAGAAAATAATCTTAATAACATAATCGAATGCAATTAACTGACCTAACAGAAATATAGACTCAGACATGGTCGGTTAAAAACTATTATTTACTGGGATTCGATCAAACTACGTTGGTTTGGCTATCAAAAGAAATAGTAGAATCAATAAGAAAAAGCTGTCCTAACAAATGATAGATTAACTATTATCTTTAGGGGGTGGGGATCTGAAATAGATAATATAATATAACCCTAACCCTTAAAAACGCTTGTAGAACGCCTTAAAACTATGAAATTAACATTCCAACTGTTGATTCTAGTTTGGGGCTGTAGGGATTATCTTCCCGTTGAGTTGTCTGCCCGTTTAGTTTGCTGGTTCCCGCTAGGGGGTCGTTTTATATTTAAGCGGCTGGTTCAAACGCTTCTTTCTCTTTTTTCCTGGTTCCTTGACCTACGAGACACATGGGGTAGACAAGGTCTACCCCTTCTCGTTGGGGCTTTTGCCCCCCTTACATTAGTGTAAGTTATTTACAGCATGGACTATTCTTAGTCTCATGTCTGTACTTTTATGTTTATCTTTCTACATGTAACTTTGTTATACCTATGTATTATGTATCTTGTTATATCCATGTGCTGTATACGAATTAAATGTTTTGTTTATCATACCTTTGTCGGAGTCTTGCATTCAAGTATATATAACTTTGAATTTTTTCTTACAGGGCCATGCCCGTACACTTTACCTGATAGTTGATACGTTGGAAAAATTTGGGGAAACTTTCCAAGTCGGGGTTTGAAAGGCTTTTTTTTTTACTATTTCTATGAATGTTTGAGATGAGGCTTGATGATTAGTATTATCTGCATTATTCGGACTACTGTCCCCATATTTATTGTTATTTGTACAACGTTTCGGCCGATATGCCCTCCGGCCTTTTTCGGGTATTTCTTGTCGGACTCGGGAACTTTCTCGGACTCGGGAACCTTCTTTTCGGACTCGGGAACCTTCTTTTCGAACTCGGAGATTTTCTTGTAATCTTGTCGTAATCGGGAGCCATCACGGAACTTCGAACCTAACCCTTTATTTAGTCCACGTGGGTATCCTGTTCTCATTCCGCTCACCATAGCTGTGGAAGGAGTTGTGTTAGTTATTGGACACATGGCCTAGTGGATAAGGTAGTTAGGTTAAAACAGTTCTAAGTGACAGTTATCTCTGGATTCCGGGTTCAATCCTGAGTAGAAGCAGTAACGTAGAAAAATAATTAACACAAATCCTAAATGGGCTGTTTTGATGTATTTTTCAAGTGTTTTTACACTTGAGAAAGACGCCAAAACAGGCCATTTTTTTTACTTTGTTTTGACGCATGTAAAAAAACAAACATAAAATACTTGTAGAACACCTTAAAACTATGAAATTAACATTCCAACTGTTGTTTCTAGCAAGGTGCCATGTCCGTACACCTTACCTGATTGTTGGCACGTTGAGAAAAAAAAGAAGAATTGATTATAAATAAAAGTAAGTCACTTATAACATGGATACTGCAGTCTGTCTAATCCAGGCATGTCAAACTGAATAGCCCTCTAGGAACGTATGGATTACATATGTATGTCATGAGGGCTGCACAGGACAACTAAGTCTTTCAATCTTTCTTATATTAACCAAACAAAGTTATGATTGATATCATTGATTTATTTCTTTATTATTAACTAACAAAAAGTCTTATTTGTATTATTCGAACTATTGTCCTCATCTTTATTGTTATCTGTACAACGTTTCGGCAGATATGCCCCCCACCAGTGTTATTCGGGTATTTCTTGTCGGACTACAATTGGGCACATAGCCTAGTGGATAAAGGAGTTAGGTTAATACAGTTCTAAGTGACAGTTATCTTTAGACTGCAGGTTCAATCCTGGTCAGAGGCAGTAGTAACATAGAATGATAATTAACACAACTTAACACCTGTAACCCAGCTACAGTTAGCGAAATGAGAACAGAATACCCCCGTGGACTGAATAAAGGGTTGGGTTTAAAGTTCCGTGATGGCCCCCGATTACGACAAGAAGTTTCCCGATTATGATAAGAAGGTTCTCGAGTCCGAGACGGTTCCTGAGTCCGACAAGAAATACCCAAAGAAGACCGGGGGCTGAAACGTTGTACAGATAACAATGAAGATGACTAATACAAATAATACTAATTATTAAGCCTCGGCTAAAAAACAATTCAGAGAAATAGTAAACTAACCAAAACCTTTTTTTTTTGTTAAAAAGAAAGGAAAACATATTACTGACTCAGTTCAAACAATAAAGTGTACGAGGGTCACTTTCAATTTAAATTATAGCCATGTGTTGATTGAAGTCGGGAGGAGGCAAGGAGAAAAACAAACCCCATTTTATTGACTGAGTTAACCTCTTCCTTTCGCAACTCAAAGGAAGAGGGTCTTTATGTCCTGGGATTGATGTTAACCTCTATCTGATGGAGAGGTTCCAGTTCTGGGGGTCTGGGGGATGTGGAGCACCACTTCATCAACATTTCTCCCCGGTCCGCTCTGATTAGGATCCCATGTATGTGTTAAATTTTTTTTCAAAATGTGTTTAAGATTGTTATGGTAATTTACCACGTACGCATGAACTCTTCCAACTATAAATATCATTAGGTACTGCTCTTAAGCGGGAGTCAATATTCCAGCGGTATGCTCGGACAGGTGATAGACCGCCTCGCGAGTAACCTTCTCCTTTGTATATGTTTGTACTACTCTTCTTTGTTGATATATTTTTAAACTGATTTTCTGTCTTGTGTCTTTATTTTTGCCTCATCTGATAGATTTTACAAAATACTAAAGAAAATCGAATAGAAATATAATCACCAGAATAAATATCCTTGTATGAATCTATGAGTTTGAATATACATGAGCATACAATATGGATGTACAGTAAGATTTTGATGATTCTGAACAGAATCATCCCTTACTTACCAGTTAATTGGATTCTCTCTCTCTCTCTCTCTCACATACACACACACACACACACACACACACACACACATATATATATATATAGTGCAATTGGTAAACAGACGTGACTTTGTTATTATTATTATTATTATTATTATTATTATTATTATTATTATTATTAAATAAAATGTGTTCTTAATAATAATTAAGTTCTTTTTAAATAATGCGCAACCACAATTAAGAACACATTTTATGATATTTTTGTGTCAAAACATGCAGTGGTATTGATTCGAAGAAATTCGTATTTTCAGTGTAGATTTACGGTGAAATGAAAATGGCCTACCAAAACAAACGGCTTCCTCAAAGTGAAACATACAAGGGGAGGTTACTCTCATTTATGTAGCTAATGTTCCGCTTACCTATTTTACTTCTATAACAGGACATTCTTAGTTGCTTCTTATTTTTTGTTGAAAGTGTAGAACCAGCAATTTTGTCTATATTCATAATGCTTTATGGAGACATAATACAGCATAATGTGAGCCTTGACAAAAGAAGTGAGCATATTTTCTTTGTATTTTTAACAACTCAACACATACAAAATTCAGAAGTTATCATATGCTGTTTTCACGTACGTATGAGCCTGGAGATGTTTCCTATTTTGGGAGAAATTTCCCTTTCTGACATGACAGTTCATAGCGGGAATTTTTGACGCCAACATAGCGTTGACAATCTCCACAGATGATGTATCCCTTTCGGGTAAGGAACTCTTCTCTGTTCAAATATATATGTTTAGTTAATTTAATAGTAGTATTAGTATGTATCTAAAGTATGTTCCAATTGTTTTTTTCTTCAACTTAGATGTTCACAGGGAATTCTCGATATATCCTGTATTTCTGTTGTATACTATATGATCATACAATAGAAATTATACTAGTACATCCAATTTTTTTTTGCTATACATAGAATAACTTGCAACAGAGGGCTGAAACATCGAAGTAGAGGGTTCGCGTAATGGTTCCGTAATCTTCAGTGTCAGTAATCACCAGCTGTTCTAAACAGCAGTGTATAAATGATATTGGACCAGCTCATTTACTCTCTACGAACGGTAAGTTAGGCTAGTCCACAACAATTTCTAAAGCTTAAGTAAGTCCATATTATTCATTTCGATAATTCGGATTATTTCTCGGATTTTTTTAAAATGAGGCTTGATAATTAGTCCGATAAAGTTCCCGAGTCCGAGAAGAAATACCCGAAGAAGCCCGGAGGGTACATCAGCCGAACCGTTGTACAGATAACAATGAGGATGAGGACAATAGTCCGAATGATTCAAATAATACTAATTCAGATTATATTCTATCGTAGGTTTTAAAGCAGTAGTTTTAAACCTTTTTGGAGTCTTTTTATTTCAGGGTCATATAGAGAAAATGTTAGGAAGCGCGTGTTGCGATGGTTAAATTCATGGGAAATGGACTCGTCGCCCTGAGTTCAAATCCTGGATGTGATAATTGCATTTCACTTTGCGCTAATACCATTGGGAAATGTATGAATCCTACTCTCCCTTCAGCTATGGATAAATAGTAGGGCAGACTGGACTCTTTAACCTTGGTTAGGCAACCAGTCTAGGAGAATGAAAACTTTGAATTCAAACCTGTTGAACTCCGCTTAAGAAATTTACCTTGTGTCACATCCTGCTCGTGCGGAGGGGTTGGTAAATATATGTAGAGAAAATGTTATGTATAAAACATATTTGATGAGAATCACATCCAATATTCGCCTTTTTATTGGCATTTAGTAAAAAGAATATGCTTTCCCTGGTTGCTTGGTTGAATTTTACGGCATGCCAACACATTGGGTTATTTTATGCGGAAGACCATTTGTTTTATTCATTCTTGATAGGTACTCTAATTTTTTTTAAACTCAATTTTTAAAATACTTTTAAAAAATTCATGTTATTCTATTTAACCCATAGTGGGGACCCAAACGGGTACTACCAATCCGGGTCAGAGTAATGAAGATGAAATTGTACTCCACATTCCCCAGGACTCCAGAACTAGAACCTCACCATTTAATATCATACCCAGAAAAATAAGATCGACAGCCACCGTCTTCTAGAACATACGTTTTATAAGGGCAATAGGGTTTGGACAATCATATAGGTGCTAGGGCTTGACTGGATCAGCCGATTAATCTGAGGCAACCTCTTCTTCCGCCCAACTTGCCTAAGTATGGGCAAAGTGGCGTGTTGCATGGACTTCTCAACCACTAGGATTCCCTCCTTAAGCATCACAGGTCGCAACCAACAGCCAAGCGGTGGCCCATCATTGGTCGTCTTACCTGTCTGCAGAGTTGCACTCTGTATATTCTAAAAACCCAGACGACAGAGCTGTTCCTTGCTTGGCACTAATTATAAATTGTTAGTGATATTTTTGACAAAGATACACGCACTTCACTTTGCACAACAAATCTAGATAAGCATTTGTTCATCATATTGGTAAGTACTTAAAACGCCCTTTCGCATAGATATGTTACAAAAGGTGGCAGAATTATGATCGCTTTATCAGACAACAATGGATAATCCGAAGTCATGCTAAGCAAAAAATATTTTCGAACTTTTATAGATGTGTACAAGTTCCTAGAATTACGATTTTAAAATTCAGTCGCAAGTCGGATTATATAATTTTCAAGACACACCTGAAATGGACGCTGCGAACTCTTGTGGCCCCCGGACCACAATTTGAACACCTCTGTTTTAAAGCAGTATAATAACAACAGGGATAAATCGAACTTAACGGACCTAAATTCTACCATCGTATGTCACCCCACCGAAAGAAAAAAAATACCAAAAAATGAGGTAATTAACCAGATGTAATAAAATGTTCATTGTTTATACTAGCAAATATATTCACCCTCCGGGTGCAAGTATTTAAGTTTTAATATAATAAAATAACATATTAAATTAGAAAGGCTAATGAAACTGAATAAAAAGATTTGGAACAGAAGGGGTATGATTGAAAAATAGAACAACTTTGAAACTAACTCTTCCATCATTTTCCGTTACTCCCGTCTTTCATTGGTAAATTTTCCTAATTTAACTGTTTAGTTAAAATAGGAAGTAAAGAATAATATTAGTTATTTCTTCTTGTTAATGGATTTATTTTAAGATTTATTGAAGAGATTTTTGATCATATTCATTAAGATAAAACCAAACAATTAGAAATCAATAATACTAAGCATGTATTTATTAAAATTGAATTTTTAATATCAATATGCAAAATTGGCATTCCCATTCATACTGTAAACCGCTATTTTGTTGTATATATATATAAATACAATTGCGTGTTATTAGTATGAAGATATGGTCAACAGTATAAGTAATGTAAAACAATTTTATTAATAATTGAGGTTTAAATAAAAATAAAATCATGGTAAATGTAATGTAAATAACAAAGGGAATTGTGACTTGTATAGTAATATAGTTTCGGTTACAGGCAGGCAAACCTACAATCTCCATTATAATAAGATATGAATGAATAAAAGATATAATGCACCAGTTATTTTATTTTAAAACTTTTACATTTTCCAGGTCAGTTAACTTGGAACCACGTATCTCTGAGACATAACACAGATTCTTCACATACGTGGTTCAAAATTAACTGAGCTAAAAAACTGTAAAATTCTTAAATAAAATAACTGGTGCATTATATATTTTATTCATTCATATATAAACACTAACAATTTAATTAAATTCGGTTAATTACCTCATTTTTGGTATATTTATCTTTCGGCATGGTGACATACGATGGTGGAATTTAGGTCCGTTAAGTTCGACTTAACCAAAAACTGTTTGTCGTCCATATCTGACCTTTGTTTATAGAGAATGATATCGCCATCTTTGAACTTTTTAAACCAGATTTGATTAGTGTGATCATATATTGATTAGTATATCCCCAATACCTGATATTTCCAGGCAGCACCACTGACTTTGAAGCCCCACGTAAAACAATTACTTAAAATGACAAGTATATCTGTTCTTTATTATAGCATCTGAAACAAAAGTAAGTTGAAGAATTACGATAATGTCACCGGTTTCAATCAAAACACAGAAATTATATAACGATAAGACTGCCCAGTATTAGATGAATGACCACATAGAAACATGAGATCCGAGTCCTAATCTAAGCAAAGCTTTTTAAAAGAATGAAAAGCACTGTTGTGTAATATATATATATATATATATATATATATATATATATATATATATATATACATATATATATATATATATATATATATATATATATATAATTGTGATATATGCGGGTTAAGGGATATATTCTGAAGTTGGTATTTGGTATATTATCACAATAGTAATTGGTA
>CM042149.1:64548313-64563313 GCA_023376005.1 Doryteuthis pealeii | reverse complement strand
CTCCGAACATACGCATACACACAACTGCCATTTATATATACTAGCAAATATATGCACCCTCCGGGTGCAAGTATTTAAGTTTTAATATAATAAAATATATTAAATTCGAAAAGCTAAAGAAACTGAATAAAAATGCAGATAAAAAGATTTGGAACAGAGGGGGGTATAATAGAAAAATAGAACAACTGAAACTTACTCTTTCATTACTTCTGTCTTTTCATTGTTAATTTACTAATTTAATTATCTATTTTAAAATAAAGTAAAGAATAAAATGACAGTTATTTCTTTTTGTTAATGGATTTCTTTTAAGTTTTATACTCGAGTTTTTTTATCATATTCATTGAGATAGAACAAAGAATTAAAATCCCTAATACTAAGCAGAATTTATTAGATCAAATTGTTAATATCAATATGCAAATTACCTTCCCGTTCACACTGGAAACCACTATTTTTTGTATATAAATACAATTGCATTTTATTAGTTGTATACATAGTTGAACAGTATTAATGTTAAAACAATTTTATTAATAATTGTGTTTTAAATAAAAATAAATTCACATAAATAACGAAAGGGAATAGTTACTGAGTAGTAATTAGTTTCGGTTCAGACAAGAAAAAACACAATCTCCATTATAATAAGATATATATATATATATATATATAGATAGATTAGATAGATAGATGTGAGGATACATAAATGGTTGACCAATTGTACTTCTTATATTTTTCATCATTTCAAAATCTGTTGACTAATTCTCATTTGAAGTTGTGTTGTAGTAAAGTTCGGCCATATTCGGTAGTTTCAATTGCAAACGTGTGGTCTGAGGGGCCCCTCCGATCAATCGGCTGGTCACCTCAAGCCCTAGCATCTATATGATTATCCCAACACTATTGTCTTTATGCCAAGCCCCCCCCCAGGGTTTTGTTATCTTGGGTATGACGTTAAACTCTATTTGATGGTGAAGTTCTGGTTCTGGGTCTCTGGGGATTGTGGTGTACCCCTTCATCATCATTACTCTTAGGTCGACTCTGACCCGGGTTGGTAGTACCTGTTAAGGTCCCATCTATAATTTGATAGAAAATCATTTGTTTAAAAATGTGTTTAAAAAATTTGAGTTAAAAAAATTGAATTCCCATCAAGCATGAATCTATTTAAAAACTTTATCGGAATTAAATGACCCATAAGGGTTGATGTGTCTTATGTTTTTACATAGATAAAATACGGAACGCTGAATGAAAATGCAAGACCAGGTTGTTGGAAATTAACAAGGTTTTGTTTAACACAGGTTACTTACAACTTGGTTCAGAGTGGACCTGAGAGTAATGGTGATGAAGGGGGTACGCCGTTTTCCCCAGAGCCCTAATACTGGAACATCACCGTCAGATAGAGTTTAATGTAGAGAATGCTTCTGCTGTAAATGTGACTTAACTAGCTCAAACGTGTTGTAGGCTGCGTCCACTCAGTACGAACCCCAGTCCAAAAGTATCATGGTGGAAACCTCACTTCTGGGTACCCATCAGCCCCCTACTGATCAAGGGGAATAACTGTATTTTCGTTAGGTCTGAACATAACAAGATGACATAAAACAAAATAAAGAAATACACAATTACAAAAAATAAAAAGGAAATAAATAAATAAATATTAAAAAAGAAAAATGTTTTATTTCTTAAAATTTCGTCTACGATACTTTACTACCACAGTCTTTCCGTTTAAGCAATTATGCGCAGATATGTTAGTACACGTAAACGTGTATATGTAAGGTAATTAACAACGTCCGGTTATTTTTAAATTCAAGAAAATGGAAGTCTTTATCAAAATGAGAAATAAAATGAATACCATTTATTTTAAAGATTTGATTCTTATCAGACATTTCTGCATTCGAAATTTTCTTTTTAATTTTAAAATCTTGGCACTTTGCCAATTCCAAGAACCAAACATAAATGTAACGCCGAGTATCATCTTTATAGATTACTAAAATACCAAAATTTATCTGAATCTTTTACATGAACATTTACAACATTATTAACTCTTGAAATCGAACTAATGACCGATTTTTTAAAAATCCCTGATGTTTCGGCTGCTATTTACGGCGGTCTTTTTCAGGTGTCTCTCATAATAGCTAAGATGTAAATTTCGAAATCGTGGATATTTCTTTTTAATCAACGGGTGTAAATTATAGTTAACGCCTTTAAACATCATCATACGGAATAATTTATAAAAATAATCTCCTTTAAGCGTCTATGGAGGTGTTAGGGTTAACCCTAACGAAGTTGCTCCCCTTTCCATGATTAAGGGACCTGAAACGGGAACCCGGATATGGGAAATTTCGGCCATGTCACTTTGGACAGGAGTTTTTGGGACAAGAACGCTTGAACAAGTGAACCAAACATGCATCAGCACGGTTTGGGGCTAGCTCAGTCCACTTTTAAGGGTATAACCATTTTCTACCCTGTGGGTTAAATAGGAACCTCAGCACGAGGGTGGACAAGCCACTCCTTCCCAATGTGTGAACACAACAAATAACACAAAGGACTGCCCCATTTGTGACCACATATGGGAAAACCCAGACCGCTGATACGTGGGAGCACATGTATCATACAATACAGCTTGAAAACTCCTATCCAAAACCATTCCACGACTGTATTCTCTGTCAGTTAAAAAATGAATAAAACAAAATATTGTATTTTTAAACATATTTTCACTGTTTTTTTAAATTGATCCGATTTTGGTAATATCTAACATTTCCAGATATTATTACAGGGGGTAAACGGATGTAGTTTTACAGATTCCCCATTAAAACACTAATTTTTGAACACATCCCCTGTCACTTTAAATGTAATTTGGGAAAAACGAGTAAAAGTTCTCCTCTGAACCTGATAAACTAAATTTGAATTTAATTATTTGAATTTATTTATTCCTTTTCTGATTTTTTTTAAAATTGCTATCGATTTGAACAAACGGGTTATTTCATTCAATGAATTCTGAGAAAATCTCGCTAAATTTCTGAATCAAAGTTGACACCTTCCCCCTCACCATTCCTCTCGATACTATTCTTTCCTTTTCTTCCTCTATTCTTGTTATTTTACTGTGTAAGATTTTGTCTTGACTTTTACGCGAGAACCTACAAGAATCAAATATAGATAACGAGAAAGAGAAAGAGTAACTTGGGAGTGAAACGAGCCGAGAGAGGAGAGAAGAGACAGAGACAGAGAGAGACAGAAAGACAGAGAAAGAGAACAGACAGACAGAGACAATAGAGGAGAGAAGAGAAGAGAGAGAGAGAAGAGAGAAGAGGGTTGAGAGAGAGGAAATCAAATTAATTAACGAGAAGAAAAGAGGACTGGGGGGGGGTGAAAAAGCCCCAGAGGAGAAAGAAGAGACAAAGACAGAGAGAGACAGAAAAAGACGAGAGAGATACAGAGAAAAGAGAAAAGCAGAAGAAGATAGACGGACAGAGATATAAAGACATAGGAAGAGAAGGGAGAGAGAGAGGAATTCAAATATAGATAACGGAGAAAGAAGAGACTGGGGGAGTTGAAAGAGCCAAGGGAAGAAAAGAGAGACAGAGACAGAGAGGAGACAGAAAGACAGAGAAAAGACAGAGAAAGAAGCGAACAAGACAGAGACAATAGACAGAAGAAGAGAAAACAGGGAGACAGAGAAGAGAGAGACAGAGAGACAGAGAGAGAGAAACAGAAGAGACGAGGAGAGAGAGAGAACAGAAGAAGAGAGGGGGGAGAAGAGAAATCAAATATAGATAACGAGAAAAAGAAAGAGACTGGGGCAGGTGAAAGAGAGGGAGAAAGAGAGACCGGGAGAAAGAAAAGACAGAGAGAGAGAGACGAGAGAAAAGAGTAAGAGAAGAGAAGGAGAGAAGATCCAAAATATAGGATTTAAGAAGAAAAGAAGAGACTGGGGAAGTGAAAAAAGCAGAGGGAGAAGGGAGAGGACGAAAAAAGAAAGACAGAGAGAGAGAGAAAAGAGAGAAGAGAGGAAGAGAGGTGAGAGACAAACAGACACAGAGACAGGAAGGACAGAGACGGGGAAAGACGGAGAGAGAAGACAGGACTGCAAGAGAAGAGAGGACGGAGAGAGAGAGAAAAGAAAGAGAGAGGAGAGGGGGGAGAGGAGAGGAATGAGAGAGTAGAATGGAAATTATGATGGAGTTGATTAGATGAATGCGAAGATGAAGGGAGGATTCCTGGAAAGCCAGGGAGGTGGAAAAGTAGTAAGAATAAACGAAGTAAAAATTAGTACAGGGACAAAAATAACTGTTATTTTTTTCCCCGTGTAAGGATTTAATTGTCTAGAAACTCTGAATCACAGTGTGTAATCTACACATCACATAGATTGAAGAAATAACAGAAAGAAAGAGAATGGCAGAGAGAGAAAGAGAAGAGAAAAGAGGCCAGAGAGCGAAGATCGCGGAAGAAAGTAGAAGGCGAGAAGAGGGGATGTTGGTGTGGGAGATGAAAGAGATAGCAGGCGGAGATCTCATATCGGTGTTGCAACATGTTCCGAAGACAGAGCAGACGATCACTAATGCTAGATAGACAGAAGAGACAAAAGATTTAGATTAAGATAACGATGCGTTAGAAAGAAAGAGAGGGAGAGAGAGAGGAGGAGAGAGAGAGGAGGAAGAGAGAGCAGAGAGTAAGAGAGGAGAGAGAGAGTAAGAGAGAGAGAAGAGAAAAGGGTAATAAGAATAGAGTGGAAGAGAGTATGAAAGTGTGGAAGGGGTGAAAATGAAAAAAAGTTTCAAAGTAAATACAACAAAAAAATAGCGGTTATTTTTCGTGAAGATGTTTTCCTAGATTGTCGTTAATAGGACTTACAGAAAGTCAGCGAAAAATAGATAAACGAAGAAAAAGAGAGGAGGCTTGAAGGCGGAATTGAAAGGGTTGGGAGTGTCAGATTTAGACAGACAGACAGGAGGAGAGAGAGGAGAGAGAGAGAAGGGAGAGGAGAGAGAGGAATAGGGAGCCTTTTGGAAGAGAGAGATGAAGAGAGAGAATAGGGGAGCTAGAGACGCAGATGTGGAGAGAAGTGGATTGTCGAAAGAGGAAAAAAAAAAGTAAAGAACAAAATCTATGAATAGACGAGAAGAAGAAAAGAAAGACCTCTGGCTGGGTAGTTAAAGAGCAGGGAGAGAAATAGTGGTTGAGTAAGAGAGAGAGAAAGAGAGGAGAATGAGAGTGAAGAGATAGCAGAGGAGAATAGGGATGCTTAGAAGAGAGAATAGAGGAGCTAGAGAGAGAGGAGAGAGAGTGAGAAAGAGTGTGGATTGTGGAACGAGGAAAAAAATTAAGAACCAAAATGTAGTATAACGAGAAAGAAAAGAGACTCTGTGGGGAGTTGAAAAGTAGCGAGAGGAAACTAGTTGTTTGAGAGATGACGTAGGAAGAGAGGAGAGAGAAGAGAGAAGGGAGATAGGGAGCCCTAGAGGAAGAGAGAGAAGGAGAGAGAGAGAGAGAGAGTGTTGGGTGAAGGATGAGAGTGAGGAGAGTTGGATTGTGGAAGAGGAAAAGAAAGGTAGAGGAACAAAAATTAGATAACGAGAAGAAAGAGACTGTGGGAAGTTATATAGAAGAGGGAAGAGAACCAGTTTGAGAGAGAGAGAGAGAGAGATGAAGACGAGAGAGAGGGGGTGAATAAATAAAGAGAAATAGGGAGCTGAGAGAAAGAGAGGAGAGGAGAGAGAGATGGAGATTGTTGGAAAAGGAACCAACGAAAGTTAAGAATTTTATTTGAACGAAAATTTAGATAAGAAGTACGAAAAGAGAACGGAGGGGAGGGTTTAAAGAACGGAACTTGAAAATAACCTGGAGAGAGGGGAAAGAAGAGAGAAGAGAGAGGAGAGAATGAGAGAGAAGAGAGAGAGAGAGAGAGAGAGAGAGAGGAACCGAGAAGAGAGAGAGAGAGAGTTGAAGAGCAAAAAGAACAGAGAATAGTAAAGATTAAGAGGAACAGAAAATTAAGATAACCCCAGAAGAAAGAGACCTGTGGGATGTTAAAGGGGGAGTCGTGGGAGAAAACAGCTTTTAGAGAGGAGGGGGAGGTAGTTGAGGGAGAGGAAGATGAGAGAGAGAGAGAAGAGAGACGAGAGAGAGAGAGGTGCCAAGAGAGCGGAAAGTCAAAAAGAAAGAAAGAAAGAGAGAATAGAAATTCAAGAGAACAAGAAATTAGATGACCAAATGAAAGAAATCTGTTGGAGAGGTAAAGAGCAGGAGAGAAAACATTTTGAGAGAGAGAGAGGAAGAGAGAGAGAGGAAGAAGAGAGAGAGTTGAGAGAGAAGAGAGAAGAGGGGGGTTCGAAGCGGAATAGAGAAAAGAAAGAAAGAAAAGAAAAAGAAGAAAGAAAGAAAGTAATAATCAAATAAATAAAAATTAAGATAACGAGAAAATAAAGAGTCCATGCTTAGAAGGGAAAAAGCAAGAGAGAGAAACATTTGGAGGAGAACGAGAGAGATAGAGATAGCAGATAGAGGAGAGAGAGAGAGAGGGGTAAGGGAGAACAGGTGTTGGATAGAGAAGGAGAGTGGGGGTTGAGAGAGTGGGGAGAATTGGAAGCGAAAGGAAAAGAAAGTAAAGTAAAAATTGAATAGTAAAGAAATGTAGCGCGTTGTGCGCTGCTGTGGGATCCAAGCTCGAACCATGACAAAAAGAGGATCTGACGCTTATTTGAGATAACGGCGTTCGGCGTGCTAAGAGTGAGGAGATATTTATTGACGGCCAAGATGGACCATTGAAAGCAGAGATGTTGGTTGTTATCGGCCCTTTGTGGTGGGAAGAACTTCCCCGCACAATTTGAAATTCAAGAAAAACTCTTCAGACAAAGTACGTCCCCTTGGCCAATAAAGAATATTCATTCTGGCTAATCAGAAGACATTTTCACTCAGGAAAATATACCCACATAATTAACCTTCCTGGCTACTGCGTCAACGCACAACCACATACCTCCAGTAACAAATGACGCATAGCATGGAAAACACGGGGAGTAGACGGGACCACACAAAGTCAACTAACATTGGTTTGTTAATCTGTTATTTAATATTGTGTATTTTTTATGAAGACATCTTTCATAATGGTTTAGCTATAGATTTTGTTGTTTCTGTTGGTGAATTTGCCTCACAGTTTCTTTTATTGAAGTAATAGCACTGTTTCAGTTTCTTGTATCTTGGAGATATTCGATGGTGTCCTTGTGGAGAGTATATGAACTTCCCATAGCTGGCAGACGTGTTATGTGTCAGCCAATCACCTCACCCCAGCGCACATAAGAAACACATCTACAGAGGTAACAAACAGGGACAGACGAACAGAGACACCGCAGCTCACACACAACAGTGAGCTGACACGAAGTAGTATTAAGAGTATTGTATTATATTTGGTATGGAGTATAGTATGTACTTGTCATAGGACAGTATGGTAATGTTTAGTATATGTTGTAGTGTTAAAACAAGCGTTTTTCTGAGCTATGTTGTTGTCAAGTGGCTCCGAGGAATGTGGATAATCGCATTGTGGGCGGGAGAATGTATGTGCGCTTTTTGAAGTTGAGTTGGTTATCGATGTACCTATATGTATTTTTTGAGATATGGTGTAATTCATTGATGTATGGTTTAGTATTTAGCCGGGATTTAAAACTACTTAAATGTGAGGCTATGAAAGACAATCGGGTAGAGAAAATCACATGATCTCTTGATATATGGATTTCGCCTTAAGTTAGGTCTCAGATTGCAAGTGTTATTAGATACGTAGCGACCGCGCTAAGTCGGTGTACTTGAATCCTTGTTGTGCGCAGCGCGGTTGAGAGACGATGGCAACTCGCCGGTATCTTACCATTCAGCCGAAACAGAAATCGCAGTATTTGGTCTCGCTTTTGGTTGTATGGTATTTGAGTAGCACATTCCTTATTGTTCCACTTTCGCCAAAGTATTCCGTATACATCTGCTGTAAAATTAAAAAAAGCACAGTATTCTCGCAAGTATATATAGATATATATGATGTATATATATATATTTATATTTATATAGGTATATTGTATATTAGATATTTGAATTATCTCACCAGACATCTGGGTTTTTGTCGTCCCTCCTCATCTGTGGCTTAATGAACTTAACCGAACCGATTTCTCAATTCCACATACTTCTAGAAAAATTCGATTATAATATATGATTAATATAGTATTATGATAAGTAAATATAGGTAGATGGTTAGTATGTGTATAATATATATAGTAGTACTAAGTAGAGATTAAACAATAGGCCCACTTCCCTGTTTAATAATTTTTGAAGTTGTTTTAATGCTTTCTAATTTTCGGCCAACTTTTTTAATTGTTTTTGGGTGGAATTTGGTTGGATAAGTCCCGACGAAAGTTTCAGTTCCAGAGTACTTTCCGGCAGCTGTCGAAGTGCCTATCATAGGGGTGATGTATTTCCGTTTTTTATAAAAAAATATATTAATGTGTGGGCTGGGAAGGAGAAAGAAAATTGGTGGAAGAAAGGTGTTATAGGCATTTTAGAAATATGTGTACTGTATTGGAAATTAATTTTGTTAAAGGATGGTTTGTATTGTTTTTTATAATATATGCTTCTGTTATTTGGAGTTTTTTATGTTTTTTTTTCGGAAGTGGCCGAAAGTAACTCGGAACTGAACTCAATAATATAGTATAATATATATATATATATATATTATATATATAATATATATATATGTTGTGTTTTATCATTGTTGTTTTATTATTAGTGTTATTATTATAGTTTTTTTTTATAATATTTTTAATGTTATTATAATTTTGTTAATGCAATTAAAGGCATTTTAGAACATTAGTGCTATTCATCTAAACACACTCTTGGTCCCAATACTAAATTCGGGAAAATACTCAAACGATAACACCACCAGTATAGAAACACAAACATGTAAACAACGACTAAAAATCTTAGAGCACTGCTATTAGACAACAATTAAAATCCAAACGGAAACAAAATAAACTTTGATATGAAGCACCAATGTTTTAAAAATTGCTCCTATAATTACATTTAACAAATTATAAAATTATAAATAAATATTAAAAATGATAATAAACAATATATAACACTAATATAGTTATATATATATATATATATATATAGTATATTATTATAATATATATATATATATACCGACTACATTCGGTTCGGGGAGACCACATGTGTGCACACTTTTTTTATTTTTGAAACCTACTCATTAAATTTTAAAAAAAACTCTAATTTCTATAACTGATCAAGATAACTGAAATGATTTCAATTCTAGTCACACTATCAAAACTGACTCCCGGGGCCATTGACTCTCAATCAAACCCATTCCGAAATAATGTCTCCGTTTTACAATCTATAACTCACTTTTTACACTTTTGTTGATAATAATAATTTAAAAGATAATCCGTTATTTCATGTGAAGCAGTAAAATATATAAGAAATGTTTTCTTCAGTGATTTTAAATCTGGCTGTAAAATTCAGCATTTAATCTGAATCATGAAAAATAACTGTTACTCTGAAAATTCAATGATTATTAATAAATTTAATGAAATTTTTGTTGATAATTTGTGAATAATTATTTATAAATTAACGCAAAACTCAACCACAACGTCTTGTGTTGTTAAATTCAAATAGATACAAGTTGGAATATAATGGTTTTCACTTGTATTTTTTCATTCGCTACAATATTTTAATTTTACCTGAAAAATCAATTCACTGCTGTTACTAAGATGGATTTCAACAATAAAACATTTTGCCTTCATATTTAAAGGGAAAACAGGAATTTTTAGCTCGGTAAAGTAGAAGGTTACTCTAGAGACAAAGCATCAAGTAATTTGGTGAAATCATAAGTGTGTTTTTTTAATTTGGCGGTTTGTATCTCGGAGCATGCTGCCGACGGATGATTGTTGTGGTGTGCTCAAAAGGATTTACTATTTGAGGAAGTTTGGTTTGGAACTTCAAGATCAGAAGGATTAGTATGTTTTAAACGACATGTGGGGTAACTTGTTAAGGGTTTATATTTTAATCTTAGATTTTTAGGGAATCACATTCATTGAATGTTGATATCTATCATTTTGGTCTACTCTTTTCTTTAGGAGAATTGTTTTTTTTTGGGGGGGGGGCAAGAAACATTAATCTAACAGATATATTCCTCCTATAAGTGGACCGTCTAACCAGGTAACTACCACACCCTCTGTTCAAATTGGTATTGATTCGCTGTAAGATAGGATCTGGGTGGGGTGGTTTTATTTGTGTCTATAGGAATGGGATGGGTTGGGAGTAGTCTGTGCGTTATCTCATTTAGATTGTAGTTAATTCGCCTGGGTTCGATGGTAGTCCTGTTCACTATAAGACTGATGAAGTTGTTTTATTAACTGTTTTTGGGTTTTCCTGCCTATGGTTGTGTGACAAATGATAGTGTAGGTAGGCAAAATTTATGTTGTATTGAGCTGTTATACAGTAATATAGTGTAGTAAGTCTGCATTTTGACCAAAGTAATCGTGATTCAATCATGGTCATTTTTAATAACTCGTTTTTATCCTTTGGTAGTGGTAACCAGTCCATAGGGAAGGAAACTCTTAATGAAAGTAGCCCGGCGGGACGACCAATCAATCTATTAGCTTTCACAAGATCGCTTGGTATCTGTCCTCTGTCCTGTCCTGTCTGTCTGTCCTGTTCTGTCGTCCGTCTCTCTCTCTCTTTTCTCTAGTAGAATATTAGATATATATTTTAATTATTGCTACTTTATGCAAGAAGAGAGAGAGGGGGTCAAGTGAAAGGCTAAGTGATGTAATTGATGATGGTTTCAATATTAAGTATTATATATATTACATATGTGTAATATATTATATATATAGTATATATATATATATATCTGTTATTACAGTCCCAAGTCACGCTGAAAGAATCAGTTCCCGCTCTAAAGTTACGCCGCAAGTTCCATGTAATTTTTGCTTGAGTAATGATCTGGCGACCTCAGACTTTAGATATGTATAAGAAACCTGAATTTCCTTGATGATTGCATTGTGTTGGTGGGATTTCATCGAAAGAATAAAGATTCATTCTGATGAAGCATTAAGATGACTGAAAAAGGGTTGTAGTCGCTTGTAAAAACAAAACAACATCCTCTTTTGGTTAACGTTTCTGTAATTCTAAATTCGTTAAGAACCCTACTGCGATTTGCCCTAAATTGTATTGGTTTTATTTGTTCTATGAGATGTTGTTCACAGTATAGTAGAATTACAGGTTAGTGGGAGAGCTTTCTTGTGTTCAGTTTTTAGAGTTTCTCTTTTAAAAATCGATCATGTCCAGGCGGCTATTGATTAATATTCCCATGTCCCATTGTTTTGGGAAGTGATATCATTTTTCGACCAGAATAGGCCTCCCTGTTGGACGATTGCACCTCCACTAGAGGGGTAAAAAAAGATTGACCTCTCAATGAGGCCACCTTATTGGAGCGGGCGAGTCAAGACCCTGGGTGGCTATTTAAGGACGGGAGATCTGGTGGTTGGAGTCGACTCTAGGACTTGCTATACCTTTCCCTTTGGCTCTTACTTCGTCCAGAAATAAGTGGCCGGCGCAAATCTCTTCCAATTAATCATCCTTGGGTCCTCGTTTGGAAAGCCCTTGCATCCTATATGATTGTCCCGACCGTAATTCCTTAATTTCATTTTATGGGCAAACCCCAATCCTTTGTTTATCATATAGATGTTAGTGATTGCCCACCTATATGGTATTGGGATGTTTAAGAGTGTCTTCTAATATAAGGTAATCATAAACACAAAGGAATATTGGTCGGTTTAGTGGTATCATATAAATTTTATTAGAGTTAAGTAAAAGTAAAGTAGGGGTAGAGTGGACTATTATTGGTATCAGCCAGACAGTGAGGGAGTCTAATCCCTTTTCCACGTAGGTATAGAAAGAGGACAATAGTTTGTGGTGTCTGAAGTGGAGTACACAACTACCATCAGCTCCCCACTTTACCGCACAGATTCAAGCTGTTGGCTACTCATTACACGAGTGTTGGCGAGGGCCAGATATGTAAACGCCAGAAACCCTGGTTGGTGTTTCGCTTGGCGTGAATGCCCTCCCTACCAGCTGAAAATGTTCTAAAATTAGTGAATAAAACAATTTCCAGTTCCAATTTGAGATCGATTGATAATTCCTGTGGTGGTCCCTTTGTGGGGTTTGCACAAAAGGTTTTAATGTGGTTTAGGTTGAAGAGAGGTAAGGCTGTTGCCTTTGATTTTTGGTGAGGTGTCCTAGGGCTTTGGCTTTTATACGCCCACAGTCGATGATTTAGGGTTGGTGGTTGGTGTGGTCTTCGAAAAAGGAAGATTCATGGGAGAAAAATGGAGTGAAGAGGACAGAGACAAGAGGGTAGTTTTTAAAGAAGATTTGTTTAGAACTTTATTCATCTGGTGGTTGTTAGTAGGCCAATAGGGTTTAATCTTCTCTTTGGCTGTTCAGAGGTGTTGTCGCCCATAGGGGGCTGTGTTGGGTGTTTGAAACATGCAGCCCGGGTAAAGAATTTCCGCGTTCTAGTCACTGTGCCTCGCATCCGGCAACTATGGGTCACATGGGATTTAGGTTGCTGTCTTGGTGCCCTGGTCTGGGCTCTTTAAGTGGGGGGCTTTTGGCCTTCCGAGCAAACCTATCAGTAAAGTGACTATATGTTATCTACATGTATACTCGTTTGACACTGTGGTCTTTAGGCACTTTAGTCCCCTATATCCCTTGTGGTATATTTATGTATCCGTGTGTCGAAGTGTCTAGTATTTGTAGGCGGTTGGTATTGTATCTATTTTTCCTCGTCACGTACTCGACATAATTAAGTCATATGCTTTTGGTTGTATTCATATGCATATGTCTTTTGTCCTGGATTAATTCCATGTGTACACAGTAATTCTAAGCACGTTGGAAGATTTAACTCTTGGAACTTCTAACATATAAAACACTTCTTCATTTACTAGATTGACTCGAAGTGTTGGCCCCTTAGTGTTCTGGTTTGAAAAATAAACTGCCACCTAAGGGAATTGAAGTTCAAATTCTGGAGATTATATAGGGAAGTGGTGGGAGAACCCCTCCCATTGCCAATACTTCAGATCCACTCTTGACCCAGGAATTGGTAATACTTTTGGGTCCATTGTATTGGTTATAAGAGATAAAAAGTAAGGTTAAAATGCGTTAATAAAAAAATCAGTTTAAAAAATATTTTTTTAAAAATCAAGCAGAGTTTTCAAAAAGATTTGAATATAGTACTCAGCAGAAGAAGTTGAAAGACCGACAAAGAGCGTCCGCTTCCGGCGCACCATATATAACCAACAAGTTGAGTATGTGGATGAGTAGTGGTGCGTAATGAAAGGTCCAGCGCACCAACGGACTCATGACCAAGTTTTTAGATTCGTTTTAATTCAGTTCTTGAGATGAAGGGATATCAAATTAGCTTGCTATCTCTCTATTAATAAGTCAGTTTTTTTTTTTACAATATTTTGTTGTGGTTATTTCCAGGTGAAATGTTCCCTTTATAGTCAGTTAATTAAGGGAGTCCTTATTTTGCAAAAAAAAAATTCCGATGTGGCGGTGTGCTCTCTTTTTTCCAACATACTCGCCGCTTTTCGGCGTGGGTTCGACGTCTTGTAATGTTCATTATATTTCGACCTTCTTCGACCTTTACAATACTCCTCGTAGGCATTTGAATTCCCATCTCAGGGGTTGGTAATAGAAATTTCACAAATGAACGCTGAGGCGCCTGCAGTGAACGCCATTTCCTGAAAGCTTAGGGATGAATCATACCACGGCCTTTCACCTAAATCTGAATGCAAAAATCCGTGGAAGTGGACCTTTGAGAAGTACCTCTCCAAATAAATTTCAATTTAAGAGAGCCAAATCTCGTCGGTCCAGGATGATGGGTTTTGAGAGGCAAATATTATTCCAGTGGACGAGGAAATTTGCACAAAGTACAGGTCAACATGATTTTTACGGGGCAAAATAATGCTCTTCATTTTGAAAGTTGAACATTGGCATTTATTGGAAACTTTGAATATGTTTGGAGAAGTAAGGGATTTGATCTATCTAGACCAGGTTCATTTTTTTGTTTTTCGCTCGGTGTTGGTAATTACTTCCCTTAAAGCATTACTTGTTTTTGGACCCTTCGTCCGATAGGTGGAGCATGCCTTTGGAGAAATGTGAAGAAGTAGGTGATTGATCCAACAGAGAACCATGCTTTTATTTTGATGTATAATAGTGTTCCTAGGTGTTGATTGTTATTATTAACCTGTCCTCACAAAATGGCATTAACTTTTTGCTTCTCTTGTCATAGGTGGAACATTGAATTGAGAGAATGGTGGACCATTTGAGAGTAGGATTTGAATCAAGAGTAACCAGGTTCATTTTATGTATGATACATGTTCCTGTGTTGGTATTATACCTGGTCCTAAACAAAGGCATTACTTTTTTGAGTCATCCTCCGTTCAAGAGGTGGAATCATTGATATGAGAAGAAACGGTAACAAATGTGGATGATGTAGGGATTTTGATCCTACGGAAGTGATCTCCAGGGTTCATTTTTATGTATGAATACATGTTCCTTGCCGTTGGTAATGTTATATATGGTCCTGGAAAATGGCATTTGACTTTTTGACTCACTCTTGTTCGAAGTGTGAACATTGCAATTGAGAGAAAACAGTTGACTTATATGTGGAGAAGGAGGGATATTTGATCTAACGAGGACAGTTTTCATTTTGTTGAATGGTATAAATGTTCCTGTATATTGATATTATTAACTGCTCTAAACAAATGGCATTACTTTGTGTGACGTCATCCCCTCGGTTCAATGATAGGTTGAAAAAATTGTTTATTGGAGAGAAACGGTGACTATATTGGAGATAGAAGGGATGTGATCCAGTGGATGCTAAGCGCAGCTTTTTCATTTTGATACAGTGATATAATAGATGTTCTCGGTGTTGGTAATTATTACCTGCCCTAT
>CM042149.1:64537863-64548213 GCA_023376005.1 Doryteuthis pealeii | reverse complement strand
GCCCTTATTACTTATATATATATTATATATTATATATATAAATATATAAATATATTTTATATATATATATATATAATATATATATATATTCGCTACATACACATACACACACACATATGTATATATATATTATAAACAGATACACAGACACACAGACACAGACACACACACACACCACACACATATATATGTATATATATATATTATATATATTATATATATATATATATATATATATGTTGCTCTTTGATATGAAAGAAGAAAATGAAGTGTAACTCTCAAGTGCTTTAATAAAAAACATATCAATTGTTCCGGCTTCTAAATTGTTAATATTTACTTTCTTATTGCTTAACTAAAAAATAACAACAAAATATTGGTCGTTGTTTTGATGTTTCTACTGTTAACTATATTCGTTTTATTGTAAAAAATTAAAAAGGAATATTTCCAGATTGTGAAATTTTTTTTTTTAATTTGCAAATTATTGAAGATAACAAGTGCAATAACATGTTTTTTCTTCTTTTAAAAAGACAGTTTAAACATGTTTTTATGTATTTAAACTGTCTCATTTGTTTTCTCTGCTGTCTCTTCTGTTATTCTGGGTTGGAGGTGTATGATGAATTGTTAGAACGGTAGGAAATGGAATCGTCGACCCGAGTTCAAATCTGGCCAGTCTGTTTACATTTCACTTAGCGCTAATATCTTGGAAAAGTGTGTATCCAAATAATCTCACCAGCTGTGGGTAAATAGTAGGGTAGAATAGGCTCTTTAACCGTGACAGTAGCCAGTCTAGAGAAGGAAAATTCTGAATTCAAGCCTGTTAAACTCCGCTTAAGAAATTGACCTTCTGATCTTCTTTCTGTATACTGTTGTGAGGTTTTAAGGGGTCAAATAAGAACAAAACAACGGGTAACAAAAAGTAGAAAAATGTATTAACAGAAAGTACAGAAATACAATAGAGAAATGTAGAAATTACGTCAGCGAACAGAGTATTGCACTCGCATTGGCTTGCTCTAAAGCCACAATTATCCCTGTTTATTTATAGTAAGCCGTCGCGCATTCATTGGTCAACAGGGTGTATCCTATAACATATACTTATCTTCTCCTGGCCGCTACTACATCGAAGAGGGTGGAATTCTGTTTGCTGGTTAAATTTAATCTATATATTAGTTAAAACTAGCAGGACCTGTGGGTATATCACAGTATGATAATCTAATTATTACAACGTTTGATATATTTAATTAAGAGCTATTGCAAATTTTCAATATATAAAATGTATCATAATCTTGACTTTACTCTCTATCTCTGTCTCTGTCTCTCTGTCTCTCTCTCCCTCACACACACACACACATGCACACACACATACACACATACACATACACTCTTTTGGCTTTATTTCCTTCATTTCAGCTTTTCCTTATGTTCGATCGAAACAGATTAACGCTCAGTCCTCTCTCAATCTTTCGCCAATTCTTTTTTTCTTTCTATCTTTCTTATTATATTTTTATGTGTAGCATGCCCTTTTTCTTCCCTTTCCTTTCTCTATTATGGAAACAGAATGTTTCATTATTTAGCTGGTGTGACGACACTCGTAAGAAATAAGAATTCGGCAGATAAGCAACATCAGATAATCAGGATTTAAATTTTTGCATTTCATCCTAGACGAATTAGATAAAAGCATGATTGTAATTTCTCTCACTCTCGTAAACAATTTATCAGCAATGTAATTAAAATTGGTTTTAAATTAATTTATAGTCAAAATTGCAAGAAAAGGAGTGATAAAAAAAAACCTTTTAACAATTATGTAAAATAATATTGCAATGTAGATATTTACCAACACCCGTTTGTTAAAGGTAGGACGCAACATAAAGTTACAAGTATGGGGTATTCAGCAAGGTTCAAAACTCACTATTCAGCAGAATTTGCGTCTGTGAGATTAGCTTGTTAACCATTACACCATGATATGTACATACATTGCTCATAGGGCATCATCTTATTATAATGGAGATTGTGGATTTGTCTGTCTGTAACCGAAACTATACTACTACACAAGTCACAATTCCCTTTGTTATTTACATCAGATTCTCCATGATTTTATTTTTTTATTTAAACCTCAATTATTAGTAAAATTGTTTTACATCATTAAGACTGTTAACAATATCTACATACTAATAACATGCAATTATATTTATATATTCAACGAAATAGCGGTTTACAGTGTGAATGGGAAGCCTAATTTGCATATTGATCTTAACAATTTGATTTTAATAAATATTTGCTTAGTATTATTGATTTCTAATTGTTTGGTTTTATCTTAATGAATATGAGCAAAAATCTCGGGGATAAATCTTAAAAGAAATCCATTAACAAGACGAAATAACTAATTTTATTCTTTACTTCTTATTTTAACTAAATAGTTAAATTAGGAAAATTTACACTGAAAGACGGGAGTAATGGAAAATGATGGAAGAGTTAGTTTCAAAATTGTTCTATTTTCCGATTATACCCCCTCTGTTCCAAATATTTTTATCTGAATTCTTATTCAGTTTCATTAGCCTTTCTAATTTAACATGATATTTTATTATATTAAAACTTAAATACTTGCACCCGGAGAGTGCATATATTTGCTAGTAAATATAAAATATGTATAAAGATAGCAGCATCAAAATAGCCTCACATAAAAAAAAACTATTTAAAATCATAATTCATAATTAGACAATTAACCCTTATAGGATCCATCAGTCTTGCAAGACCCCATCAATCTAAGCCTTTATCAGAGGCATTGCGAGATGACAACGGTCGTTTCAATTAAGGTACATGAGTACTGATATTACTAAAGATTAAAATAACAAAAATAACTTTGTAAATAGCACGTTTTGACCGCTGTCTTATGGAGATCGTTTCTAATTTTAACCAATGTTGACATTGGGCCGAAGTTATGGAGCATCCGGTGTGTACCGAGCAGACTATCATAATAATTATCTTTATGAGCACATAGCTGTGAGATTAATTTACAAAATTTATTTCTAAGTGACAACGAATCTGGAACTGACCCAAATCAGTGAGACCCCAAGCGATGTCTGAACTATTTTCCATAATTAGCGTGCTAAAAATTACTCTGTATCTATCGAGTAATTTAGAAAAATTGTATAGGTAATTTAAAATCATAATCAATTGTTGACACATCGTTATATCAATATTTGCACGCCCCCAAAGCGCTATTTGTTTATACACAAGGACCATATGACTTTTAGGCACCCCTTTTTGCTTAGCTGATTCATAAGTACATTTTTTTACATTTATACCGTCAACATCCGGTTGTTTGTTAGGGGTTAGGGGTTAGGGGTTAGGGTTAGTTTTAAAATAAAAAAAAAATCTAAAAGTCGTCTGTTAAAACTGTTGAATTGTGTTGATATAAGGCATGGGGCAAATGGTCACTCCTAAATATAGACTCGTTGACTACCACGTGACCTGGGGTAGATTTCTATTGTCCAATCACTGGCACTGCTGCTGCTGCTTCTGCTGTATTAATAGAGCCACCAGAATGAGCATATTTCATTGACATTTGGATTTTCTTGACGTAGGACTTACAAAGAACACAGGATTCTTATTGCTTGCTTACTTACTTATTACATCTGGAACCTAGGATGCCGACCAGATACTTAACAAAAACAACGGATATTGACGGTGTAAATGAAATACATGTCCTTTCTTAATCGTGATCAAAAAGGGTGCCTTTAAGGTAATATGGTCCTCCTCTTGACACGATAGGGTAGGGTTGGGTTTATTTCCCGGTGCCTGAGGATCAATGTCGAAGGGATCAACGTATTTTTTTGCACCCACCTCCCATGGCTTTGGTTTGTGGTTGGTTCCATATTGATGGGCAATTTGCTGGATAGTTTTATAATTTAAAAAAAAACCTCTAAAAATCGTTTAACAAACAACTGGATGTTGACGGTGTAAATGAAAAAAATGTACTTAGGAATGAGCAAAGTAAAAGGGGTGCCTAAAGATCATTATGGTCCATATACAAAAAAGAAGTCACTGCTCTGTATATTAAAATTAGACTAGGAAAACGGTATCAAAATCACCTGGTAGAAAAGTTCGTTCTTACTTTCTATGTTTCTGTTAATGTTGTTTTCTGGTGATACAATTAGTTACATTCTGACAGTATTAACACCAGTTTTAACCGTTGTTTTATTTTCCCACTAAACAACAAGTGAGAGACAGAGAGACAGAGAGAGACAGAGAGAAAGAGGGTGAGGAGAGAGGAGAGAGAGAGAGAGGGGGGAGAGAGGGGAGAGAGAGAGAGTAAATCTCCACAGATTCCTCACATTGTTCTAGATAATCTAGCTGATCTTAATTAACTGAGTAATTTAGAAAAATTAGATAGATAATCTTAAATCATAATCAATTGTTGACACACCAATATATCAACATTTTTCACGCCACCAAAGCGCTATTTGTTTATACACAAGGACCATATGAGCTTTAGGCCCCTTTTGCTTTGCTGATTCATAAGTACGTTTTTTACATTTACACCGTCAACATCCGGTTTTTTGCTAGGGGTTAGGGTTAGGGTTAGGGTTAGGGTTACCGTTAGTATTATAATTTTAAAAAAAACCTCTAAAAATCGTCTAACAAACAACCGGATGTTGACGGTGTAAATGAAATACATGTCCTTTCTTAATTGAGATCAAAAAGGGTGCCTTAAGGTAATATGGTCCTCCTCTTGACAAAATGTACTTATGAATCAGCAAAGCAAAAGGGGTGCCTAAAGGTCATATGGTCCATACACACAAAAAAAAGTCACTGCTCTGTATATAAATATAAAACGGTATCGAAATCACCTGGTAAAAAAGTTCGTTCTTACTTTCTATGTTTCTGTTAATGTTGTTTTCTGGTTATACAATTAGTTAAACTCTGACAGTATTAACGCCAGTTTTAACCGTTATTTTATTTTCCCCACTAAACAACAAGAGAAAGTAAATCTCCACAGATTTCTAACATTTGTTCTAGATAATCTAGCTGATCTTAATTAACTGAGTAATTTAGAAAAATTATATAGATAATCTTAAATCATAATCAATTGTTGACACATCGTTATATCAACATTTTTCACGCCACCAAAGCGCTATTTGTTTATACACAAGGACCATATGACCTTAAAACTACACCGTAAACATTCAGTTGTTTGTTAGGAGCTAGGGTGTGTCAAAAGGGCTGAGTTTGAAGCTGTATTTACCAAGATAGAAATGAATAATGAATGGAACGTCACTTTTTTCCAGAATACAAAGTGCGTCATAAAAGTGCCGAGTTCGAAACGGTATTTACCTAGATAGAATGAACTATGAATAAAACGTTAAATTCTTTTCAGAATACAAGGTGTGTCAAAATAGTGAGGAAAGGAAAACAACGGATAAATCTGGTATTAAAACTATCAGAGTTTAACTAATTGTATAACAAGAAAACAACATTAACAGAAACATATAATGTAAGAACGATCTGTTCTACCAGGTGATTTCGATACCGTTTTCCTACAGTCTAATATTAACATACAGAGCAGTGACTTTTTTGTGTATGGACCATATGACCTTTAGGCACCCCTTTTGCTTTGCTGATTCAGAAGTACATTTTTTTTTCATTTACACCGACAACATCGGTTGTTTGTTAGACGGTTTTTAGAGATTTTTTAAATTATAATACTAACAGCTAACCCTAACCCCTAACCCTAACCCATAACAAACAACCGGATGTTGACGGTGTAAATGAAAAAAATGTACTCATGAATCAGCAAATTAAAAGGGGTGCCTAAATATGGCCCATACACAAAAAAAGTCACTGCTCTGTATATTAATATTAGACTGTAGGAAAACGGTATCGAAATCACCTGGTAGAACAGATCGTTCTTACATTATATGTATCTGTTAATGTTGTTTTCTTGTTATACAATTAGTTAAACTCTGATAGTTTTAATACCAGATTTATCCGTTGTTTTCCTTTCCTCACTAAACAACGAGTGAGTGAGTGAGAGAGAGAGAGAGGAGAGAGAGAGAGAGAGAGAGAGAGAGAGGGGGGGGAAGTGAGGGAGAAAGAGAGTAAATATCCACAGATTTCTAACATTATTCTACATAATCTAGCTGATCTTACCAGTGATGACGTCTGGAAGAATTAGTCTATTCCTCTAATTTCTAATTCCCCTAATAGGTTTCACAAGTTATTGCAAGCCGTGCAAAGGGCACCAGCTGGAGACCAGCTTCAAGAAAGTCTTGAAAGGAACAAGTATTTGTGTCCCAATTACACATTGGTCACACAAAACTAACGCACTCCTATAAACACAAACAAGAACAACAACTACAGGGTGAAAATATGTCAAACACCTTTGACTGTTAAACACTTATTAATGGAATGCAGGTTTTTTGCTCACACCAGAAACCGTTATTTTGAAGCAAACAATATGAAGGATCTATTTGAATATGTCAACATGGAGGACATTCTGTCCTTTTTGATGGAAATAATATTATACCATAGAATATAGACTAAATCAATACCATACAACAGGATTAACATGGTGGTAACTGTTGGGCATTACATAACGCCGGACGGGTTGATATGCCGTTAAAACCAATAAACCAACCAACTACAATTGATATTGAATAGTCCAAGTTGGAAAACTATGAAGACCTACTTGAACAATGCGTCAGAAACGGATGGATAACAGATGTATTTCCCATTGAAGTCGGATGTCGGGGATTTATTACCAACTCAACCTCGACATTTTTGTCTAAACTTGGACTTTCTCTACCAGACAAGAGGAAATACTTAAACAAGATTCAGGAGAAAGCTCTAACCGCATCAGCGTTGATATGGCAGTCCTATATTGTGATATCAAACCGACAAAGTCTGTTGGTATCGTGAGATACTGATGGGGCGCAGTGGGTTAGTGGTAATGATGCCTCGGCCCCGAAACCATGCCTGAACCCAGAGTCCTTATCTGATGAAGGCTTTGTTGGTTACAATGCTACTGTGTAAATAGCAGTCATTGTATGAAGATTATAGTCTCTGATTTGTGGATGTATCATTTGTATGTATGGTCAAATGACGATCAATGTCATAATTCCCAGTGGAGTACCACACCCATTTGTATCTGTTCATGTACTCTATCTCTCCACAGCCTTTACATGCTATTCTCTTGTGTCCTCTCTATTCTAGCCTCTGTGTAGTTATTATGCGGCTACTTAGGGCTGCTATTAATAATACTATGTTTCTATGTATAGTTTCACTCTTCTGGCCATAATAGAAGAACTCAGTACATTTCGTGCGAAATGTCTTTAGCTTTTCTACCGAAGAGTTCATATAGATGTTTATTTTTTAAGTTTTTTGTTTTTTTCGTTTAATAATTCCTATTTTATTTTTGGTTGGCACGTGTGTTGTCCTGCTTTGTTTCTGCTATTATTGGCTGCTGTGATTAATCTTACTTTACACGTGTTTGTGTATTTTCTCTTTCAGTCCCTGATCTACTGCCTGCACGCATTTATAGATGTCGACACATCCTTTTATTTCTCTTTTTTCTTGTCACACATAGACGGTATGCATAATCCTTCGGGGTCTAAGGTCTTATGCAGTGTCATCTATTTACTCGTTCTGTGGGCTATGTTATTGTGCTCTTCTCTTGTATATTTTAGAAGAAAAAAAACAGCTATGGGTTAGATAGAATCACTACTGTTCTTCTACAAAGATGGCTTTGACATTAAATAACCCACGAAAGTTGGCATATGATCTTCACTTCATTGAGTCTCTAATCTAAGTAGGGGCTGTTTCAAGGGTAGTAAAATTGGTACCACTGACATCTTCGTGTTTCACAAGTGTTCTTGATCTCTGGCAAGGGTCAGCCATTTCAGCGGCCTTTCGCCTTCTTTTACTTTCACTCTGTGGTTTGGTGGTACAGCAAAATCCATTATTTGACAGGGTCTTTTGTTCTTGTTACTAAAAATTGTTGGAATTTTTAAATATAATATGTGCTCTAATTCCACGCCAGGATTCATAGACTATGCGAGATAATGTGGGCTATTCCTTAGCCAATCACTGACCATTCTGCCTGGCTGACACATTAATTAAGCGCTGATTCTTTCACAACCATTGATGAAGGAACTTAGGATTCTTTACCCGAGAGGATTACCAAAGGATTCATTATCGGAAGACTCTTTACCAAGGATCCAATTCCACTGGAAAAGCGCTCTTGCTTGAAGGCCAAATGATGGCCCATAAAAACTTAACAGGTTATGGGCCCTGAAACGCGAGGATCTTCTTCAATGGCGAAGAATCAAGCTATGAAATTTGGGAAAAAAAAGTTCCACGGGTATTTAAGAACCCTTTAATTACACAACATAAAAAGTTAACAAAAATAAGTATGTTTTTTTTTTGTTGTTGTTGTTTTCATTTTTAGTCTGAATTATAGATCCATTTGTATCTCAAAGTCCCAGATAATTCTATCCGTTTCATTTGGATAACAGCTTCTTGCTAGTGCATCTACTATTTGTACATCTGAAATTTATGGTTAAATTTCAGTTTCTCGCACAAATAGCAATGTTTTACTTTCCTGATTTGGTATGGTATGTTCTTGTGTTACTTTACTACTAGTTTGCTACAGTTCTTCTGACACTTATTTGTTACATAATCTATGCGGTTGCATAAGATTATTGTCAATCCCCTGTAATTCTGAAGGGATGACCCTTTTCATACCATGGCCGGGTCCTTCCATGGAAAATTACAGAAGCCCGCCAAAATACGTGAAGTCACGTGGGACCTGTTCGGTCGCCAGTTGGCAGTTGGACGTCAGGCAGAGCGGTCGGTCATTTTATGCTCTGTCCAAACTGGAACTCACGCGCGCTATGTTAGTCAGATATTTAGATAGATGAAATGTATAGTTAAGGAAATAAAAGTTGTATAATTAATATGTTCTTGTGGTTGATGAATGTCTTGGTAACAAGACTAAGAAATGACGACCAGCCAGCAAGAACATAGTAACAGAAAACCAGACCGAAATCCCAAAGTCAACTCCAGACGCTAGGCCTTAGAAGATATCCAAGATCTTAGAAGATGCCAGACCAATTCAAGATGATAGAAGAAATACCAAAGATGATCAGAATACTAAAGACGGCCAGAAATAGAATTAAAGAAAGAGGTATGCAACATTATAATTATTTATTGCCAGTGAAGAAGGCGCTATGCAACATATTCTCTTCTGAATGGTGAATGTAAGTATTATATTTCTTTATCTTTCGCTCTGTCTTTTCACCGGAAGAGGTGTCTTCCGTTTTCCTTTTTTCTTCTATCTATTTATTCATCATCTCCCTGCTGCTTGACCGGAAAACCTCTCTTCCGTTTCCCTTATTTTAAATATATTTTTTTATCTTTCTCTTTGTCTTTTGATCGGAAGAGGAATCTTCCGTTGCAAGATATGCAACAGTGGGCCTGTGAGTAATATTGATGAACGGCTACTCCACACAACTCAGAGCTCCAGAAATGGAGCTTCACTGTCATATAGCTTAACGTCATACCCGGAACACAAAGAACCTCAGTCACTGCCTTCTAGTATAAATATATATGATAAAAATCGTTGGGGCTTGCTATTCGGGCAATAGGGTTTGATCGGAGGGGACTCTCGATCGCCCGTTTAGCCTGTCTACTTTTGGGATTAACCTCGTATCAAAGTTCAATAAAAAAGGTAAATGCCTGACATTATTCTTGTCTGAATGGTGAATGTAAGTATCATATTTCTATATATCTTTTGTTGCGCATTTCTGTAGAAATAAGGGATTTTTTGTTGTTGTGCTATTCAGTGCTTTCATTTTCTTTCTCCTCCTAAGGGGCCAGTCACTATATTATATTCTGCAATTTCAATCCTTTTGATTTCAGTGCATGTCGCAAACGTCTGTCACGCATATTGATCTTGCTAAACGAGTCAGAATATTCTTATAATCATCTATAAGAGAATATCGATGATAAAGTGTGCCAAAGACAGTAAAGTTGATTGAAATTGCTATTCTCTTTTTTTATACGGCATGCACACTTGCTTATTATGTTTCTTACCAAAGAGACATGGAACTGATTGATTTATTTTCAACAAAAGTGATTTTAACATATGTTTATTTTACAGGTACAGAAAACCTCTTAAAAGAACTTCGGAATTATCTTCTTCTTCTTTCATATTTTCTTCTTATCCAACTTCTTCTTCTTTTTCTTTTTCTTCATCTACTTCTTCTCATTTAATATCTTCTTCTTTTTCTTTTTCTTCATCTACTTCTTCTCATTCAATATCTTCTTCTTCTTCTTCTTCTTCTTCTTTTCTTC
>CM042149.1:64520363-64532863 GCA_023376005.1 Doryteuthis pealeii | reverse complement strand
TATTCTTTTGTTAAGAATATTTTCACTTGTTTGATTTTCTTTTCTCGTTCAAATTAGCCCAATTTTTTTCGACATTCCCTTTCGTGGTTCACCATTCTGTAATGTCTACTCTGCACCTAATAAATCGAAAACAAGACCTGAGTCGTCGATAACAAATTGATGTATGCTTTCGCCAGTTTTGGGACGCTTTGTTTAACATTCTCAGACGAAAAGTAATCGGATTCCTCTCTTAAACAAGATCTTTCACTCACATCTTCGTGTTTTTATTCTTTCTTTATTAAATGCACACATATGAATTTTTATATACATATATTATATATATATATATATATATATATATATATATATATATATATATATACATATATATACATACATATACATATATACATATATATATACATATATATATATATATATATATAATATATATACATATATACATATTATATATACATATATATATATATATATATTATACATATATATACATATATATATATATATATATATATATATATATATATATATATATATATATATATGTGTGTGGTGTGTGTGTGTGTGTGTGGTGTGTTCTGATACTTTATTTTTTCCAATACGGAATTTATTCTGACTTTTGCTTATTGTTGTTTTGTATTGTTTTTTTTCATTTTTTTCTCATATTTTTTTTCTTCTGGTGTTCATTTTTTTTTTTATTTATTTATTTGACTTCTTTCTTTCAAATCGAGAAAGATCGGCCCAGATAATTTATTCGATTTGACGTGTTGGCAGATAAATACTGATAATAACAAGAGGAGAGCATAAGAAAAAAAAACTCAAGAAAAAACCAACGTTGATGAAGCGTTGATGATCAATTGGGATGGTGAATTTTCAAAGAGGAAGAAATAGAGGAAAAGTGGAAAGCAACAATAACAATACCATCACCCATATCACTATCATCACCATTAACAGTACAAACAACATCATTATCACTACCACCATTCTTCTTCTTCTTCTTCTTCTTCTTCTTCTTCTTATTATTATTATTATTATTATTATTATTATTATTATTATTATTATTATTATTATTATTATTATTTACACTCCCTTTGAGTTTTTCACATAAGCGTTAACTGAAGGTATTTCACTGACGTCTGAGTGACAACAGTCTCCTCAGGTCTCCTAGACTCTTCTGATTATACTTCTTTTCTTCTTCTTCTTCTTTTTTCTTTTTCTTCTTCTTCTTCCTCCTCTTCTCTTCTCTCTTCTTCTTCTTTTCTTCTTATTATTATTATTATTATTATTATTATTATTATTATTATTATTATTATTATTTTTATTATTATTTTATTATTTTCACTCCTTTGAGTTTTCACATTAGCGTTAGCTGAAGGTATTTCACTGGCGTCTGAGTGACACAAGTCTCCTCAGGTCTCCAAGACTCTTCTGAGTATACTTCTTCTTCTTTCTTCTTCTTTCTTCTTCTTCTTCTTATTATTATTATTATTATTATTATTATTTATATTATTATTATTATTATTTATTATTATTTTCACACCCTTTGAGTTTTTTCACATAAGCGTTAGCTGATGGTATTTCACTGGAGTCTGAGTGATAACAAGTCTCCTCAGGTCTCCAGGACTCTTCTGAGTATTCTAGCCGATTGCAGCAGTGCAGTAGTCTGGCTGGTCTCCATTCTTCCTCTAATTTCCAGATCCTCCAGACGTTTTTCCAAGTTTATTGGGACCGTACAAAGTGCACCAACTACAATTGGTATCGCTTTCACTCTCATGTTGCACAGCTTTTTCAATTCTCTGGCAAAATCCAGATATTTTATCCATCTTTTCGTTTTCCTTCATCTTCACCCTGTGATCTGCTGGGACTGCAATCTCCACCAGTTGGCACGTTCTCTTTTTTTTCTTTTTTTTTTTTGGTAATCAACACTAGCCTGTCTCCTGGCTGGGCTAGGTTGATCCGTCTTTATTATTATTATTATATTATTATTTTTATTATTATTGTTGTTGTCGTTGTTGTTGTTGTTGTTGTTGTTGTTGTCGTTGTTGTTGTTGTTGGGGTGGTGGGTATTGGTGTTGTTGTTGAAGAAGAATCGAACGGCGGTAAACTTTATCAGCAACAAAAGGCAGACATGGAACTAAATAGATAACAGCCCATAAGAAGAAGGCAATTTGGTTGCTTTCTTTTACGGCATATCAACCGTTTTCGTGTAATGTAATGCCGAATAAAGACATGTTGATAAACAAAGAACTCAAGTTGTTAACAGTACTTTCTATTGCTTGTGTGGTAGCATTGAACAGGCGCACCGCTGCTTAACTTCGGTGATCTATCGCGAACCGCTGTTTTCAGCCTGATTTCCCCGTAAGGAAGAAGAAGAAGAAGAAGAAGAAGAAGAAGAAGAAGAAGAAGAAGAAGAAGAAGAAGAAGAAGAAGAAGATATTGAATGAGAAGAAGTAGATGAAGAAAAAGAAAAAAGAAGATATTAAAGAAGAAGTAGATGAAGAAAAGAAAAAGAAGAAGAAGTTGGATAAGAAAAATATGAAAGAAGAAGAAGATAATTCCGAAGTTCTTTTAAGAGGTTTTCTGTACCTGTAAAATAAACAATGTTAAAATCACTTTGTTGAAAATAAATCAATCAGTTCCATGTCTCTTTGGTAGAAACATAATAAGCAAGTGTGCATGCCGTATAAAAAAAGAGAATAGCAATTTCAATCAACTTTACTGTCTTTGGCACACTTTATCATCGATATTCTCTTATAGATGATTATAAGATATTCTGACTCGTTTAGCAAGATCAATATGCGTGACAGACGTTTGCGACATGCACTGAAATCAAAAGGATTGAAATTGCAGAATATAATATAGTGACTGGCCCCTTAGGAGGAGAAAGAAAATGAAAGCACTGAATAGCACAACAAAAAAATCCCTTATTTCTACAGAAATGCGCAACAAAAGATATATAGAAATATGATACTTACATTCACCATTCAGACAAGAATAATGTCAGGCATTTACCTTTTTTATTGAACTTTGATACGAGGTTAATCCCAAAAGTAAGACAGGCTAAACGGGCGATCGGAGAGTCCCCTCCGATCAAACCCTATTGCCCGAATAGCAAGCCCCAACGATTTTTATCATATATATTTATACTAGAAGGCAGTGACTGAGGTTCTTTGTGTTCCGGGTATGACGTTAAGCTATATGACAGTGAAGCTCCATTTCTGGAGCTCTGAGTTGTGTGGAGTAGCCGTTCATCAATATTACTCACAGGCCACTGTTGCATATCTTGCAACGGAAGATTCCTCTTCCGATCAAAAGACAAAGAGAAAGATAAAAAATATATTTAAAATAAGGGAAACGGAAGAGAGGTTTTCCGGTCAAGCAGCAGGGAGATGATGAATAATAGATAGAAGAAAAAGGAAAACGGAAGACACCTCTTCCGGTGAAAAGACAGAGCGAAAGATAAAGAAATATAATACTTACATTCACCATTCAGAAGAGAATATGTTGCATAGCGCCTCTTCACTGGCAATAAATAATTATAATGTTGCATACCTCTTTCTTTAATTCTATTTCTGGCCGTCTTTAGTATTCTGATCATCTTTGGTATTTCTTCTATCATCTTGAATTGGGTCTGGCATCTTCTAAGATCTTGGATATCTTCTAAGGCTAGCGTCTGGAGTTGACTTTGGGATTTCGGTCTGGTTTTCTGTTACTATGTTTTGCTGGCTGGTCGTCATTTCTTAGTCTTGTTACCAAGACATTCATCAACACAAGAACATATTAATTATACAACTTTTATTTCCTTAACTATACATTTCATCTATCTAAATATCTGACTAACATAGCGCGCGTGAGTTCCAGTTTGGACAGAGCATAAAATGACCGACCGCTCTGCCTGACGTCCAACTGCCAACTGGCGACCGAACAGGTCCCACGTGACTTCACGTATTTTGGCGGCTTCTGTAATTTTCCATGGAAGGACCGGCCATGGTATGAAAAGGGTCATCCCTTCAGAATTACAGGGATTGACAATAATCTTATGCAACCGGCATAGATTATGTAACAAATAAGTGTCAGAAGAACTGTAAAACTAGTAGTAAAGTAACACAAGAACATACATACCAAATCAGGAAAGTAAAACATTGCTATTTGTGCGAGAAACTGAAATTTAACCATAAATTTCAGATGTACAAATAGTAGATGCACTAGCAAGAAGCTGTTATCCAAAATGAAACGGATAGAATTATCTGGGACTTTGAGATACAAATGGATCTATAATTCAGACTAAAAATGAAACAAACAACAAAAAAAACATACTTATTTTGTTAACTTTTTATGTTGTTGTAATTAAAGGGTTCTTAAATACCCGTGGAACTTTTTTTCCCAAATTTCATAGCTTGATTCTTCGCCATTGAAGAAGATCTCGCGTTTCAGGGCCCATAACCTGTTAGTTTTTATGGCCATCATTTGGCCTTCAAGCAAGAGCGCTTTTCCAGTGGAATTGGATCCTTGGTAAAGAGTCTTCCGATAATGAATCCTTTGGTAATCCTCTCGGGTAAAGAATCCTAAGTTCCTTCATCAATGGTTGTGAAAGAATCAGCGCTTAATTAATGTGTCAGCCAGGCAGAATGGTCAGTGATTGGCTAAGGATAGCCACATTATCTCGCATAGTCTATGAATCCTGGCGTGGAATTAGAGCCATATTATATTTAAAAATTCCAACAATTTTTAGAACAAGAACAAAAGACCCTGTCAAATAATGGATTTTGCTGTACCACCAACCACAGAGTGAAAGTAAAGAAGGCGAAAGGCCGCTGAAATGGCTGACCCTTGCCAGAGATCAAGAACACTGTGTAACACGAAGATGTCAGTGTACCAATTTTACTACCCTTGAAACAGCCCCTACTTAGATTAGAGACTCAATGAAGTGAAGATCATATGCCAACTTTCGTGGGTTATTTAATGTCAAAGCCATCTTTGTAGAAGAACAGTAGTGATTCTATCTAACCCATAGCTGTTTTTTTCTTCTAAATATACAAGAGAAGAGCACAAAACATAGCCCACAGAACGAGTAAATAGATGACACTGCATAAGACCTTAGACCCGAAGGATTATGCATACCGTCTATGTGTGACAAGAAAAAAGAGAATAAAAGGATGTGTCGACATCTATAAATGCGTGCAGGCAGTAGATCAGGGACTGAAAGAGAAATACACAAACACGTGTAAAGTAAGATTAATCACAGCAGCCAATAATAGCAGAAACAAAGCAGGACAACACACGTGCCAACCAAAAATAAAATAGGAATTATTAAACGAAAAAAAACAAAAAACTTAAAAAATAAACATCTATATGAACTCTTCGGTAGAAAGCTAAAGACATTTCGCACGAAATGTACTGAGTTCTTTATTATGGCCAGAAGAGTGAAACTATACATAGAAACATAGTATTATTAATAGCAGCCCTAAGTAGCCGCATAATAACTACACAGAGGCTAATAGAGAGGACACAAGAGAATAGCATGTAAAGCTGTGGAGAGATAGAGTACATGAACAGATACAAATGGGTGTGGTACCCACTGGGAATTATGACATTGATCGTCATTTGACCATACATACAAATGATACATCCACAAATCAGAGACTATATTCATACAATGACTGCTATTTACACAGTAGCATTGTAACCAACAAGCCTTCATCAGATAAGGACTCTGGGTTCAGGCATGGTTTCGGGCCGAGGCATCATTACCACTAACCACTGCGCCCATCAGTATCTCACGATACCACAGACTTTGTCGGTTTGATATCACAATATAGACTGCCATATCAACGCTGATGCGGTTAGAGCTTTCTCCTGAATCTTGTTTAAGTATTTCCTCTTGTCTGGTAGAGAAAGTCCAAGTTTAGACAAAAAATGTCGAGTTGAGTTGGTAATAAATCCCCGACATCCGACTTCAATGGGAAATACATCTTATCCATCCGTTTCTGACGCATTGTTCAAGTAGGTCTTCATAGTTTTCCCAACTTGGACTATTCAATATCAATTGTAGTTGGTTGGTTTATTGGTTTTAACGGCATATCAACCCGTCCGGCGTTATGTAATGCCCAACAGTTACCACCATGTTAATCCTGTTGTATGGGTATTGATTTAGTCTATATTCTATGGTATATAATATTATTCCATCAAAAAGGACAGAATGTCCTCCATGTTGACATATTCAAATAGATCTTCATATTGTTTGCTTCAAAATAACGGTTCTGGTGTGAGCAAAAACCTGCATTCCATTAATAAGTGTTTAACAGTCAAAGGTGTTGACATATTTTCACCCTGTAGTTGTTGTTCTTTTTTGTTTATAGGAGTGCGTTAGTTTTGTGTGACCAATGTGTAAATTGGACACAAATACTTGTTCCTTTCAAGACTTTCTTGAAGCTGGTCTCCAGCTGTGCCTTTGCACGGCTTGCAATAACTTGTGAAACCTATTAGGGGAATTAGAAATTAGAGGAATAGACTAATTCTTCCAGACGTCATCACTGGTAAGATCAGCTAGATATGTAGAATAATGTTAGAAATCTGTGGATATTTACTCTCTTCCCTCACTTCCCCCCCTCTCTCTCTCTCTCTCTCTCTCTCTCCTCTCTCCTCTCTCTCTCTCTCACTCACTCACTCGTTGTTAGTGAGGAAAGGAAAACAACGGTAAATCTGGTATAAACTATCAGAGTTTAACTAATTGTATAACAGAGAAACAACATTAACAGATACATATAATGTAAGAACGATCTGTTCTACCAGGTGATTTCGATACCGTTTTCCTACAGTCTAATATTAATATACAGAGCAGTGACTTTTTTTGTGTATGGCCATATTTAGGCACCCCTTTTAATTTGCTGATTCATGAGTACATTTTTTTCATTTACACCTCAACATCCGGTTGTTTGTTATGGGTTAGGGTTAGGGGTAGGTTAGCTGTTAGTATTATATTTAAAAATCTCTAAAAACCGTCTAACAAACAACCGATGTTGTCGGTGTGTGTAATGAAAAAAATGTACTTCTGAATCAGCAAAGCAAAAGGGTGCCTAAAGGTCATATGGTCCATACACAAAAAAGTCACTGCTCTGTATGTTAAATATTAGACTGTAGGAAAACGGTATCGAAATCACCTGGTAGAACAGATCGTTCTTACATTATATGTTTCTGTTAATGTTGTTTTCTGTTATACAATTAGTTAAACTCTGATAGTTTTAATACCAGATTTATCCGTTGTTTTCCTTTCCTCACTATTTTGACACACCTTGTATTCTGAAAAGAATTTAACGTTTTATTCATAGTTCATTCTATCTAGGTAAATACCGTTTCGAACTCGGCACTTTTATGACGCACTTTGTATTCTGGAAAAAGTGACGTTCCATTCATTATTCATTTCTATCTTTGTAATACAGCTTCAACTCAGCCCTTTTGACACCCTAGCTCCTAACAAACAACTGAATGTTTACGTGTTTTAAGGTCATATGGTCCTTGTGTATAAACAAATAGCGCTTTGGTGGGCTGAAAATGTTGATATACAGTGTCAACAATTGATTATGATTTAAGATTATCTATATAATTTTCTAATTACTCAGTTAATTAAGATCAGCTAGATTATCTGAAACAAATGTTAGAAATCTGTGGAGATTTACTTTCTCTTGTTGTTTAGTGGGGAAATAAAATAACGGTTAAAATGGCGTTAATACTGTCAGAGTTTAACTAATTGTATAACCAGAAACAACATTAACAGAAACATAGAAAGTAGAACGAACTTTTTTACCAGTGATTTCGATACCGTTTTATATTTATATACAGAGCAGTGACTTTTTTTGTGTGTATGGACCATATGACCTTTAGGCACCCTTTTGCTTTGCGGTTCATAAGTACATTTTGTCAAGAGGAGGACCATATTACCTTAAGGCACCTTTTTGATCTCAATTAAGAAAGACATGTATTTCATTTACACGTAACATCCGGTTGTTTGTTAGACGTTTAGAGGTTTTTTTAAAAGAATACTAACGGGTAACCTAACCCCTAACCCTAACCCTAACCCCTAGCAAAAAACGGATGTTGACGGTGTAAATGTAAAAAAACGTACTTATGAATCAGCAAAGCAAAAAGGGTGCCTAAAGCTCATATGTCCTGTGTATAACAAATAGGCGTTTGGTGGCGTGAAAAATGTTGATATATTGGGTGTCAACAATTGATTATGATTTTAAGATTATCTATCTAATTTTCAAATTACTCAGTAATTAGATCAGCTAGATTATCTAGAACAATTGAGGAATCTGTGAGATTTTACTCTCTCTCTCTCCCCTCTCTCCCCCTTCTCTCTCTCTCTCTCTCTCCCCGCCTCTTTCTCTCTGTCTCTCTCTGTCTCTCTGTCTCTACTGTTGTTTAGTGGAAATAAAACACGGAAACTGGTGTAATACTGTCAGAATGTACTAATAATTGTATCACCAGAAAAACATTAACGAAACATAGAAGTAAGTAACGAACTTTTCTACCAGGATTTTGATACCGTTTCCTAGTCTATTTTAATATACAGGAGCAGTGACTCTTTTTTGTATATGGACCATAATGATCTTTAGGCACCCCTTTTACTGTTGTCATTCCTAAGTACATTTTTTTCATTTACACCTCACATCATTGTTTGTTAACGATTTAGAGGTTTTTTTTAAATTATAAATACTAAATTGCCCCATCCAATATGGAACCAACCAACCAAAGCCCATGGGGTGGGTGCAAAAAATACGTTGATCCCTTCGACATTGATCCTCAGGGCACCGGGAAATAAACCCAACCTACCCTATCGTGTCAAGAGGAGGACCATATTACCTTAAGGCACCCTTTTTGATCACGATTAGAAAGGACATGTATTTCATTTACACCGTCAATATCGTTGTTGAAGTATCTGGTCCGGCATCCCAGATGTAATAAGTAAGTAAGTATAGCCTGTGTTCTTATGCAAAGAAATCCAAATGTCAATGAATATGCTCTTCTGGTGGCTCTATTAATCAGCAGAAGCAGCAGCAGCAGTCCAGTGATTGGACAATAGGAATCTACCCCATCACGTTTAGTCAACGAGTCATATTTAGTACCATGCCTATGCGTTATTAATGAAATTCCAAACAGTTTTACAGACGACTTTTAGATTTTTTTATTTTAAAACTAACCCTAACCCCTAACCCCTAACCCTACAAACAACCGATGTTGACGGTATAAATGTAAAAAAATTGTACTTTATGAATCAGCTAGCAAAAAGGGGTGCCTAAAAGTCATATGGTCCTTGTGTATAAACAAATAGCGCTTTGGGGCGTGCAAATATTGATATAACGATGTGTCAACAATTGATTATGATTTTAAATTACCTATACAATTTTTCTAAATTACTCGATAGATACAGAGTAATTTTTAGCACGCTAATTATGGAAAATAGTTCAGACATCGCTGGGTCTCACTGATTTGGGTCAGTTCCAGATTCGTTGTCACTAGAAATAAATTTTGTAAATTAATCTCACAGCTATGTGCTCATAAAGATTTTTATGATAGTCTGCTCGGTACACACCGGATGCTCCATAACTTCGGGCCCAATGTCAACATTGGTTAAAATTAAAACGATCTCCATAAGACAGCGGTCAAAACGTGACTATTTACAAAGTTATTTGTGATTTTAATCTGTAGTAATATCAGTACTCATGTACCTTAATTGAAACGACCGTTGTATCTCGCAATGCCTCTGATAAAGCTTAGATTGATGGGTCTTGCAAGACTGATGGATCCTATAAGGGTTAATTGTCTAATTATGAATTATGATTTTAAATAGTTTTTTTTTATGTGAGCTTTTTGATGCTGCTATCTTTATACATATTTTATATTTACTAGCAAATATATGCACTCTCCGGGCAAGTATTTAAGTTTTAATATAATAAAATATCATGTAAATTAGAAAGGCTAATGAAACTGAATAAGAATTCATAAAAATATTTGAACAGAGGGGGTATAATCGGAAAATAGAACAATTTTGAAACTAACTCTTCCATTTTCCATTACTCCCCCGTCTTTCAGTGTAATTTTCCTAATTTAACTATTAGTAAATAAGAAGTAAGAATAAAATTAGTTATTTCGTCTTGTTAATGGATTTCTTTTAAGATTTATCCCCGAGATTTTTGCTCATATTCATTAAGATAAAACCAAACAATAGAATCAAATAATACTAACAAATTTATTAAAATCAAATTGTTAAGATCAATATGCAAATTAGGCTTCCCTTCACACTGTAAACGCTATTTCGTTGAATATATAAATATAATGCATGTATTAGTATGTAGATATTGTTAACAGTCTTAATGATGTTAAACAATTTTACTAATAATTGAGGTTTAAATAAAAAAATAAAATCATGAGAATCTGATGTAAATAACAAAGGGAATTGTGACTTGTGTAGTAGTATAGTTCGGTTAAGACAGACAATCCACAATCTCCATTATAATAAGATGATGCCCTATGAGCAATGTATGTACATATCATGGTGTAATGGTTAACAAGCTAATCTCACAGACGCAAATTCTGCTGAATAGTGAGTTTTGAACCTTTCTGAATACCCCATACTTGTAACTTTATGTTGCGTCCTACCTTACAACGGTGTTTAAATATCTACATTGCATATTATTTACATAATTGTTAAAAGGTTTTTTTTATCACTCCTTTTCTTGCAATTTACTATATTAATTTATAAACCAATTTTAATTACATTGCTGATAAATTGTTTTACGAGGAGTGAGAGAAATTACAATCATGCTTTTATCTAATTCGTCTAGGATGATAAATGCAAAAATTTAAATCCTGATATCTGATTGTTGCTTATCTGCCGAATTCTTATTTCTTACGAGTGTCGTCACACCAGCTAAATAAATGAAACATTCTGTTTCCATATAGAGAAGGAAAGGGAAGAAAAAGGCATGCCTACACATAAAATTAATAAGAAGATAGAAAGAAAAAAAGAATTGGCGAAAGATTGAGAGAGGACTGGCTTAATCTGTTTCGATCGAACATTAAGGAAAAGCTGAAATGAAGGAAATAAAGCCAAAAGGTGTATGTGTATGTGTGTATGTGTGTGTGCATGATGTGTGTGTGTGAGGGAGAGAGACAGAGAGACAGAGACAGAGATAGAGAGTAAAGTCAAGATTATGATACATTTTATATATTGAAAATTTGGCAATAGCTCTTAATTAATGTAAAATTAGAATTATATACTGTGATATACCCCAGTCCTGCTAGTTTTAACTCAATATATAGATTAAATTACCAGCAAACAGAATTCCACCCTCTTCGATGTAGTACGCGGCCAGGAGATGATAAGTATAGTTATAGGTGGATACACCCTGCTTGACCAAATGGAATGCGCCGACCGGCCCTTACTATAAATAAACAGATATTGTTGCTTTAGAGCAAGCCAATGCGAGTCCAATAACTCTGTTCGCCTGGACCTAATTATCTACATTTTCTCTATTGTATTTCTGTACTCTGTTAATAACATTTTTTCTACTTTTTGTTACCCGTGTTTTTGTCTTATGGCACCCCTTAAACCCACACACAGTATACAAGAAAGAAAGATCGAGGTCAATTTCTTCATAAGCCGGAGTTTAACAGGCTTGAATGCAGAATTTTCCTTTCTCCTAGACTGGCTACTTAGTCACGGTAAACGAGCCTATGCTACCCTACTATTTACCCACAGCTGGTGAGTTATTTGGAAATACACACCTATTCAAGATATTAGCGCCTAAGTGAAATGTAAACAGACTAAGGCCGGATTTGAACTCGGGTCGACGATTCCATTCCTACGTTCTAACATATTTCATCATACACCTCCAACCCAGATAACGAAGAGACAGCAGAAAACAAAATGAGACAGTTTAAATACATAAAAACATGTTAAAACTGTCTTTTTAAAAGAAAAAAACATGTTATTGCACTTGTTATCTATCGATAATTGCAGAATTCAAAACAAAAAAATTTCACAATTCCTGGAAATATTCCTGTTTAATTTTGACAATAGAACAGAATATAGTTAACAGTAGAAACAGTCAAACAACGACCAGATATTGTGTTGTTATTTTTTAGTTAAGCATAAGAAAGTAAATATTAACATTAGAAGCCGGAACAATTGATATGTTTCTATTAAAGCACTGAGTTTACACTTATTCTCTTCTTTCAGTATCAAAAGGCAAATATAGTTATATATTATAAATATCATAATATATATATATATATATATACGATAAATGTGTGTGTGTGCTGTGGTGATGTCTGTGTCGTGTGTCTGTGTATCTGTTATATATAGTATATATACATATGTGTGTGTGTATGTGTATGTAGGCGCCATATATATAATATATATATATATATATATACTAAATATATATAATATATATATTATATATATTATATATGATATAAATATATATATTAAGGTA
>CM042149.1:64514845-64520263 GCA_023376005.1 Doryteuthis pealeii | reverse complement strand
AAACACACAAACACACACACACACACACACATATATATATATACTATAATATATATATATAGAGAGAGAGAGAGATAGAGGGGAGAGAGGAGGGGAGGAGGAGAGAGAGAAAGTAGAAGAGAGAGAGTATTAAAAACACAGAGTGAGATAGGAAATAATTCTAATTGTCTGGCTACTAAAACAGCTCCTGGTATAAATAAACGTCCATTGTTAAGAGTTGATATTTTGTTAGAAAAAAAAAAGATTTATAATGCACCTTTGGTATTTGCGTAAATTACGACCGTTAATAACTAATGTGATTCTTCGGGTACATAACTCCAAGGGCCACTTTAAATATTATTCACTTTATAAATATTTAAAATCTAAAAATTGGAGACAGCCCAGGTCACGCTCATTAGCCTTCCGTTTTCTACACACACACACACACACACACACACACACGCGTGAGCACACACAAAGGCACACCACACACACGCAACACAAATATATACACACACATGATACTTCTATATGAAAATATTGCTGCAGCAACATTTTTCAAAAACAACCTTTAGTTTCAGTTATAAATATCAGCGAATAAGATTTTGATAAATGAAATTCTTCTTGTACAGTTTAACACAATTCCGGGTATATAATGGCGAGAAAAGACAGAAGAAACAGAGACAGAGACAGGACAGTGGTTTAAAATTAAAGGTTCCGGTTTCGAAGTTTCGGGAAGTTTCGATTAGGACATTAAGTTTCTCAAGTTGACAAAAAGTTGGAAATTTCCTCGTAAATCAAATTAGTTCTCCACGAAAGAAACAGAATAATATTTAATCGTTCCTGCCATCGGCCCCCCCCGCCCCCCCCCCCCCCCCAAAAAAAAAGTTTGTTTTGATAAGAAAATTATTCACTGTATTGGTATGAAAAACATATTAAATAAAATAAAATGTATTAGCTACTATAAATGTTGTAATGTTTATTTTTAGATTAATTTTCTTTGGGGTAACAATATGAAACTTAAACGTCGTAAACATTCGACCAAGTGAGCCTCGTAACTCGGCAAAGCCACGTAAGTCTGGAGCAATCGTAAGTCAAAGTAAAAGTCAAAAGTTAATACTGTATATATATTAGTATATATACTATATATATAGATACCACGCACACACACACACAACCACATACACAACACATATATATATATATATATAATATATATAAATATATATATTTAATATATAAATATATATAGTATTTATAAAAAGGAAGGTCCGCAAAAGTGTATTTTGTTCTCAGAAAAATTTTGTTTTTATTCTTTTGTTTAACATGTGCAATCCACGTGTTTCAGATCTTCTGGGTATCTTCTTCAGGCTTTGATTGATAATATTAGAATTTGATCATATTATCAATCAAAGCCTGTAAAGAAGATACCAGAAGATCTGAAACACGTGTTGCACATTAAAACAAAAAGAATAAAAAATGTTTTTCTGAGAACAAATAATACATTTTTGCGGAAACCTTCCTTTTTAATAAAATTATTATAATTTTCTCCCGTTGAACCAGAACAACACTGATATTATAATATAATATATAATATAATATATATATATATATATATATAAGATATATATATATATGAAAAGCGTCAGTGACCAAAGCGTTGTTGACTTCATCGTCCACGCTACCCTAGTTCAAATAAGTAAGAAGTTAAAGAAGGAAGAGGGCAATAAATAATACAGATATGGAGGCACAACTAGATAAATCATAACTCACCTCTGCCGTCAACATAGGTTTGACTTAGCAACTAACTTCAAAGGAACAAGCGTTGGAGACCACAGTGAAATTACTTTTAGTAAGGAAGAAAAAAAATAAGCTTAAATCAGGCGAATATGTTTCATTAGTCACATAGATTCACTTAGTTACTCTGAAACGGTGTACTAAGAAACACCGAAACCGTGGTAGGGAAATAACTTTTCTACAATTATATATTATATATATATATGCATTTTATAAAAAAAAGAAGGTCGGCAAAATGTATTATGTTTTCAGAAAAAATGTATTCTTAAATAAAGTGTAAAAAGAAAGGAAATGAATCCACGGTATGATATAGATAAAAGACTATGAAAACACCACAAAAGTTGTTGAAGTGAAAAACATTTTTTATAACATTGAAAACATTGTTCAATATCAGTAATGAATGTGTTATAAAATGTTTTCACTTTAACAGCATTTTGTGGTTTTTTCATATGCTTTTATCTATCTATCTATCTATCTCTTTCTCTCTCTCTCTCCTCTCTCTCTTATATAATATAGTATAATATATATATATATATATATATATATATATATATATATATATTATATAATATATATATATATAAATATGACAAAAAATAAACAGATTGGGAAGATAGCGTAGGCATGAAATCACGGCACTCGGTTACTCTCTCTCTCTCTTCTCTCTCTCTCTCTCTCTCTCTCTCTCTCTCTCTCTCCTCTTATCTATCTATCTCAATATATATATATATATATATATGTGTGTGTTGTGTGTGTGTGCGTGCGTTAATACAGTACTACCTCGACTTACATATATATAATATATATATATATATATATATATTATATATATATATATATCTCAGTCGGTAGAGCGTTCGCTAGAAAACCACAAGGTTCCTAGTTCGATACCGGTCCTCGCCAACTCAGCGTATGAGTAGCACAGGAATCTGTGCGGTAAAGTATGGACCTTATGGTAGGTGTGGCGCTCCGCCTCAGATGCTAAAACAATCTCCTTGGTCTAGCGCTATTGAAAAGGGGATAGACTCCCTCGCTGTCTGGCTGATACCGACTTTAGGCTGCCCCGAAGACTTTACTTTACTTATTATATATATATGTGCAAGCTTTGAATTAAAAGTGATGCTCATTGGGATATAACTGAAACTTACTCGCATCGAATACAAGAATAGACAACTTGAACTTTCAAATTTGATGCGCTAAGTATAATCTCCGAATTTTAGTTCTTCCATCTGATGACTTGTCTTAGAACACTAAACTATATCTTATCGTGGATACGTTGTCTATGACCAAATTAGAGATATTTGCGTCAACACCGCAAGCGACATAGCATATTACTTTAACTATAACAGGAATCCTGGCAAGAATCAGGAAAGTCTAGAAATCTTGTTTTGTTATCAGTCGCCCCATTGCTCAACGGGGTTTCCAACACCGTCCAGATTTAGCGAGGCCTTTCCAATGTGTCCGGGTCAGGCGATCAATTTGTTGTATTCCCAAATGAAGTCCAAATTTAGATGCAGAGAAGCCGTAGATGTTAAAGATTGATTTTGAGGATAGCTCGCATTGTGATCTAAATAATCAAAAAGGAAGCCTGAAGCATAGGATGGAGGTTTTAAATCATAATTTTCAGTGTAACATACAAGATTTTCATAGATAGAGATAGATTGATAGATAGATATAGAGATAGATAGATAGATAAGGATATTGGCATTACGGTGGATTTTATTAGTCACGGATAATATTTCAGCTCTATATTCTGAATTCTGATCTATAACTATAAATGCGTATTTTGGGAAAGTCATCAATTACACACACACACACACACACACAACACCACACAGACACACACACACACACACAATATATATATATATATATATATATATATATATATATATATATATATATAATATACAGTGTGTCTCTTTCGCGATAAACGGTTCGTTAACGTTAGCGCGTGGCTAGTGTTAGAGTCGTGGGAAATGGACTATATCTATTCGAGTTCAATTCCTAGACGAGGTTTTAGCATTTCCCATAGCGCTAATACCCTTGGGAAAGATATGAATCCATATATTCTCCCTTCTAGCTATGGGTTAAATAGTAGGGCAGACTGGGCCCTTCAACCTTGGTTAGGTAATCAGTCTAGGAATGGGATAACTCTGAATTCAAAATTCTTGAGGTCGGTTGTTGATTTGGTTTGTGGCAACCCTTTATGCACCAATTCTTTCTTATCGACTGTGCCAAAAAGTGTGGATGGTCCAACACAAGCCTTCACCACTATAAACAAATCACTGTGTGTGTGTTCATTGTGTGTGTGAATCCTCATGCATCGGAAATCGACGAGTGTGTCCATAATGTATATATATATATATATATATATATATATAATAATATATATATATAGGGTGTTCGGGAGAATTTATTTGACAGTCTCATGGGGAAAAAAGAAAAAAGTGCTTGGTTCACTACAAAATTTAATGGATTCTAAAGAAATTCAACAGGCACGGAAATTACACTACTGTCAATATGTTTCACTAAAAATAACCGCCATCTGCGTCGATCACATCATCAATCCTGTTCCGGAACCTAGAGCTAACTGATGTTTCCCAGGGAAAAAAAACTACATTAATTCTGTCGATTAACAGGTCTTTTGTTGTACTGTCAAGGAGATTTGTGTCTTTCTGTGGCTGGTCACGTCAAGCCCTAGCACCTATATGATTTTCCCAACCCTATTGCCCTTATGGCAAGCCCCAAATGCTTTTTATCATATGGATGCTAGAAGGCGGTGACTGTGGGTCTACATGTCCTGGGAATGATGTTAAACTCTATCTGATGGTGAGGTTCGAGTTTTGGAGGTTTGGAGAATGTGGAGCACCCCTTCATCACCATTGCTCCCTGGTCCACTTTGACCCGGAGTGGTAGTACCTGTTAGGGTCCCAGCTATGGTTTAAATAGAAAATGTATTTATAAAAAAATTGTATTATCCATTAAGAATTGATTTATTTCAAAACTTTATCGGCATTAAATGACCCACTGAGGTTGATATGCCGTAAACCAAATACATAATAATCAATGCGGTTATGATCTGAGGAGATCGAGGCCAAACATTGGGACTGGTGTTGTCGTAGAAATTCGCCGACAACCATTTTTTACTTTTCCAGAGGTTGACAGGGGGCAAATCCTGCTGTCAGACATATGTCTACCATTTGACTACCCTTGTTACCCAGGCTTGACTATAGAAACTCCTCGTGGGCATCTGAGGGTTCTCCAACACTTTTTCCTGCAGATTTTCGAGGAATTATGCTCTACTCATCGTCTGTTATGTTGCTTTCTTCTAGCCACAGCCTCGTAGTCTCCACTGCAATTCTCCAGTTCATCCTGATTGTTATATATATATATATATATATATATATATATATATATATATATATATATATATATATATATTGATATTGATATGATATTGATTGATGATATTGTATGGTATATCTATAACAAGAGATATCTCAATATCATTGATAGAACATGGGGTCAATGACGCTTGGTAAATAAAGTTTGTCTCCTATGTGATTTCTGCATAGCCAAGAAACTGTCAATTAATAAGCGCCGATGACTTCAAGTCCACTCTACACTAACTTATATACA
>CM042149.1:64497345-64504845 GCA_023376005.1 Doryteuthis pealeii | reverse complement strand
GCACTACGTAACAGTAGTAATGTGTAGAGGATGATCACTAATAAGGATTGAGCCTATTCTAGAATTCTAAGAAGAATTGTGAAGACGTGAGGTGACTTACTGTCATTAAAACTTCAATGAAAAAGCATGAGTTAAAATTAGTGTACAAAAAATGATAAAAACAAACGAAACGAGAAAAATAATTCATTAACAATTAATGTAAAAATAAATGTGGTCGTTAACATTTTGCTGTTTTTACGGGAGGCATTTTTATTGGTTGTGACGGATTTCATAATTATGTTTAATTAGTGAAACACATGCAATCAGAAAGTAGGTTAAATAGTGTCTCTTAAAATTCTTTTCTTGCAATCGCATCTCGATTTTTCCATCTAATTTAGGCGATATAAAGAATGTGCACGATGAAAATGTCCATCAATTTTTGTGATGGAACTCGATCATGGTTAAGTTCCCGAATTTGAACAAAAGAAATCCTGAAGAACGCCGGAGAGGACATCCACTGGAACATTGCGTATATATATATATATATATATATATATATATATATATATATATATATATATATATACGGGTCTGTTTGTCTGGATGTGTGTATGTATGTCTGTATATAACGCTTCACTTTATATTTGTCCATTGAAAGTCATTGGTTTATTTGATCAATTCACAATTATCATCAGCCTACACAGACTATATATATATATATATATATATATATATATATATATATATATATATTCAAAGGCCCTCTATAAATATATTTAAAGGATGGTAGGAGGTTTTTATTCTTGGTTATATTAGAAAGCATGGACAAGTTCAGTTTAAGATTAAAAGTAAGATAGTATTCATTATTTTGAATATTTATTATATTTTTCTACTTTTCAATACATCTCCATGCTTTCCAATGCTTCCAATATAAACCAACAAGGGTTCCACCATTTATTATATATCAATAACGCAAAACCAGGGAGATTGTCTTTCCGTTTGTAATGGACTGACACGACTATCATCAGCTCTGCACTTTACCGTACAAATCTAAGCTGTGCTAATCATTCACTGATTGGACAGGTCCGGTCTCGAACCAGGAACCTTGTAGTTCCGAGCCTGATGCTCTACCGATATCATCTATAAATAGAGTTTTGATCAAAATTATAATGACTTTTTAAAAATGTAACTGTTATAAAATTTTAAAAAAATTAAATTCAACATTTTTTAATGGTTCTATTTTTTAAATATTTAACATTTTCTAATCTAATATTTTTTTTATATTTGATATTTTCCTATGTAAATTGTTCTAATTTAAAATTTTAGAATTAAAATTACTTAATATGCATTTGTTATTTAACAAAATACATTGAACATATTCTTATTCATAATCTTATTATAATGGAGATTGTGTGTTTTTCTGTCTGTAACCGAAACTATATTCCTACTCAAGTCACAATTCTCTTAGAATTGACATCACATTCTTCATGATTTTATTTTTATCTAAACCTCAATTATTAATAAAATTGTCTTACATTATTAATACTGTTAACTATGTCTACATACTGACAACATGCAATTATATTTATATATACAACAAAATAGCGGTTTACAGTGTGAACGGGAAGGCTAATTTGCATATTAATATTAAAAAATCGAATTTAATAAATATGTGCTTACTATTATTGATTTCTAACTGTTTGGTTTTATTTTAATGAATATAAGCAAAAATCTCTTCCATGAATCTGAAATGAAATCCATTAACAAGATAAAATAACTGTCATTTTATTCTTTACTTCCTCTTTTAACTAAATACTTAAATTAGAAAAAATAACAATGAAAGACGAGAGTGATGGAAGAGTAAGTTTCAGTTGTTCCATTTTTTATTATACTTCCTCTGTTTCAAATCTTTTATTATACTCCTCTGTTTCAAATCTTTTTATCTGTATTCTTATTTAGTTTCATTAGCCTTTTTAATTTAATACCATATTTTATTACATTAAAACTTAAATATTTGCACCCGGAGGGTGCATATATTTGCTAGTATATATAATAAAAATATATTGAAAATGAAGAAGAGATAACCGTATCGTTTCTCTATATAATATAGTAATGGTTACATCCTACACATATAACCTGAAATATAATAGAGTCTTTGCATATTGACAATACACAGACGTACGTATTTCCTGCAGAGATTCATTTTCCAAATATAAAAAAAATAAATATTTGATGACCTGCCTAAAATGTATTCATTGGAGAATGAGTTGATGTCAGCCGAAAATAAACCAACAAGAAAAGTCAGAATTTTCTTTTCTTTTCTTTAAAGACATTTTATTTTTATTATTCTGTTTTGTTTTTGTTTTTTGGTGGGGGGCATTTTTTTTCTTCTTCTTAAATACGTTCTTCCACATATTGAGGTTTGATGATGCCAAAATCCTGAAATAATGATAGGATGTTGCGAAAGGGAAAACACACACATACACAGAGTGGCACACACACACACACACACACACACACACACACACACACACACACACACCTGCGCACAGATGCACACACACAGACACACACAAATACAGTTACTCACTTACTCACTGACTTACACATACAGAGACACACATTGGCATTCAAACACAGAGGTGCGCATACGCACCACCAACAACACACACAGCTAGTAAAAAAAAAACTATATAAGCCTTGATAACAGTTCCTTAGGTCTATGTATATTTTTTCACCGGCTCAGACACTGGGCGCCGTGACAAAAGTTCGACGTTTTTGCGTTGTAAGTGTACCATCTCCGTCTGTGATCAGGTGCAAATGCAAAAGACTTCGTTTTACGGGCAGACGTTCACTTTATCTCCGTCTGAGCCTATTTCTGCAGTGCCAAACTAAGCAATTTATGCCTAATCTTCGCAATTTCAGACAACCTTTCCATGATTCCAATGGAATGGCGAACGGGTGCAATAAAACTCAAAGAAGCATGAAGCCAATTTAAAGAAAGATAGAATGTCTAAAGATACAAAGTATCGGTTAAATCAATATAGAATCTATAAATAATGAAGATTCGCTTCCGGTTTTTGTCCGTAGCAAAAATTACGTCACATTATCCAAAATCGTCATAACATAGAAATAATACACACAAAATTTGAACATGCAACATTAAACAGTCCTCATTGTTTTTTTAAAACAAATTTTAATAAATACATGACTGGTATTATATATCTATATATAGTTTGTTTTTTATGGCAATATGTTTCAAAAATCTATTTTTCCATCACCTGGAGGGTGTTTTTTATTTTGCTAGTACGGATAATATTTAAACAGAATTGTTTGACCCATAAATGGCACCGTAATACTATTAAGCGCCCTCTCTCATATTCTGCTTCGACTGGGGATGATGATCTTCTTCAAAGTGGGGCCGTTTTTTCTTTAACATCTTTTCCGGCTGGGGGTGCCTCTGATTTTTTCTTGCCCTCTTTTACTCGCACGTTGTTTTGATTGCTACATTCAAAGATGTGGACATCTTCCTTTGGGAAGAAAGAGCACTAAAATATTTATACAAGGGTGGATAAAAAAAAGTAATCCAATTTTCTTTATTTCATGTGATTTTTTTAAAAACTGAGGCGTTCATTGAGACGCTAATGAGGCTCAGAGCAAGAATCCGATGAATAAAACCCAATTTGCTCACCAACAATGTTCCCCCTCTGCATGACAATGCTCAACGACACATCAGGACAGGGGAGAAAATCGCCTCATTCGGGTTAACAACTTTAACGCTTTCTCAATATTCACCGAATTTAGCCCCTTCAGACTATCATCTCTTCAGCCCTATGACGAGGAGGTGAAATCTGTAGTGAAGAAGTGGCTCAAAGAACAGTCAACAGAATTTTACGGGGCGGGGATACATGCTCTCATTCGAAGATGGAACATTGCTATTGAGAGAAACGGTGACAATGTGGAGGAATAGAGATGTGATTCACAGTGGACCAGATTCATTTTCATGTATGCTACAAGTTCCTGTGTTGGTAATTATACCTTTCCTAAACAAAATGGCATTACATTTTGACTCACCTATGTGGAGAAGTAGGGATGTGATTCACAGAGGACCAGCTTCATTTTGATGTATGATACATGTTCCTGTGTTGGTAATTATACCGGTCCTAAACAAAATGGAATTACTTTTTGACTCACCTATGTGGAGAAGTAGGGATGTGATTCACAGAGGATCAGCTTCATTTTGATGTATGATACATGTTCTTGTGTTGGTAATTATACCTGTCCTAAAGAAAATGGTATTAAATTTTGACCCCACCTCGTAGTACACACATTTCTCTATTACTTCTTAGATACGATGTCTTCTATATGCTGAGTGAACCCCTTTGCATTCGGGTGATGGTGCGCTTAAGGATGCTGAGTTGTCCAACCTCTTACTCTAACATGTAGATACAAACTGATTGAATTTCAAAACCCTTTCTATGTCCTGGGAATGACGTTAAACTCCCTGATGGTGAGGTTCCAGTTTTGGAGGTTTGGGGAATGTGGAACACCCCTTCGTCACCATTGCTCCCTGGTCTACTCTGACCCGGAGTGGTAGTACCTGTTAGGGTCCCATCTATGGGTTAAATAGAAAACATGAGTTTATAAACAAAATTGTATTATCCATTAAGAATTGATTTATTTCAAAACTTTATCGGCATTAAATGACCCACCGAGGTTGATATGCCGTAAAACAGAACAAACCAAACCAAAAACCCTTTCTCTAACTTTCTATTGAAGACTGATTACAAGATTACCAAAACAAATCATGACAAAGCTATCACAACTGACCTCTATTAATAATGGAGACTGTCTGTATTTCTGTCTGTAACAAAAATTACGTCATAGCTCTACGTCACAGCTTACATCCAAATATTCTTATGCTATATACACCCAAAATTTGAGTAAGCAATTTTAAAAATTGTTTTTTTTACTCTTGTCCTTTTTCTTTTTACAGTAACAAGAAGCTAACTAAAAAGTTTACTAATAAATAAATACCTATGATTTGTGTAGAATTGATGTGGAAAATATTCAAAATAATTGTTTGATTATTACATGCATGCAACATTTTATTTAATAGGGACGGGGCCCAGTTTTTATTTCAAATTGTTTTTTTTAAACTCCTTTAATAAATATGAGGATTTGTCTTACTTATGATATTGAATTTTTACCTCCCACCCTCTCAAGCAATGTCTTTCAAAAATTATTTTTTACGACGCCCGGTGGGTGTTTTATGTTGCTAGTACAGCTAAATTATGTACGAGTCAAAGGCAATGAAAAAGTACACCACATTGTCAAAATATCCATATCTTATCCCGAGATCTCCATCAGATTCAAGTTAATGTAATATATATAATCTGTATAGGAAATTACAGAAAATACAATTTCTACTTTTCCTCAAATAAATTTAACTAATTCATAAAATCTTTCTAAAAAAACAGAAATAAAAAAAAGATGTAATATTTCATAGATATTTCCTTTCACCTGGACCTCAGCGGGAACATCTTTTAATGCAAAATTCGAATACAGAGATAGGTAAAATTAGTCAAAAAGCTTAGTTTAAATGTGGCACAAATCCAGAATTATGGAGCTCCCAATGAGAATCGAACTCACTTACAATGGTCTGCAAATCTGGTTTGTTATCATTACACCACATGAGGTGTCCAAGTTATTTATTAAGCTTTGCTTAGATGTGGCAGAAGGTCAGAAGCATTGGGCGTCCAATGAGAATCGAACTCACTAACAATGGCAGCCATCTTTGATTCAACGTAATTTTCAGTGAGAAAATACGACACTTTTCAAATCCATTTTAATGCATGTTTTAACTCCAAAATATCATAAAGTCTTTAAGTTAATTTCAAATAATGCGCAAATACAATTTTATTGAAGGAATTTAGTCACTTATAGTTCAAGATTACCTACTGTCTATCCTCTTTTCTTTTTGTGTCTTTTTTTCATTTGTTTTTTTTTGTTTTGTTTTGTTTTGTTTTTGTTTTGTTTTATTGAATAGTATCTATGTCGATTGTCTTTTATGAAACAACATCTATTCAAGACAGGAAGACACCAATGGAATAAAAAAAGCATTGAAAAGATTTCATTAAATCATCATCAGGTGACGCTGACAGAATGGATATTCATGACTCTCCCACCAACGTCCTTATCTGCCATCTTCTATTTGAGGTTGTCCGCACAGCATCAAGAATCCACACAGATCTGATTGATGTAGGGTTTTGTTGGTCGTCTTACATTAATGTTTCCATATGTAGGTCTCCACAGGAGAACGTCACTTATGGGTGCGTTCTTGCTTCTACGCGAGTTTCCAGCATGTCTTCTTTGTCTGACTCAGATGGTTTCTGTGATAGATGGCAAGTTGCGGTTCACTTGCTTTTTTTGTAGAGTGCTGCTTCCAAGATTTTTTCAAGACAACACGAAGCATCCTTGTGTATTTCCCATATAGCATTTTTCTCTTCAGTTCAATTGTTGCTCATCCGACGAATTCTTATTTCTTATGAGTGTCGTCACTTCAGCTAAGTAATGCATCATTCCGTTTTTAACATAAAAAAAGAAACGGAAAAAGTGACATGGTATATAGAACAAATATAATAAGAAAGAAAGAAAGAAAGAAAGAAAAATGAGAATAGGAGAAAGAAAAAGAAAGAGAGAGAGGGGGCGAGCGCACGGAAGGGATAACACTAATCTGTTTCAATCGAATATGAGATGAAAAGAAGGAAAGAAATAAAAATGAGCGGGAGAGTTAAATGACGGTTATTATACTTTTTACATATTGAAGTATTTGCAATAGCACTTAATAAAACATATCAAACTTGGTAATACTTAAATTATCATGCACGGGTATACCCACAGGTCCTGCTAGTACTTACAATTTCTATAAAATACACACACAAACACACACCACACACACACACACACACACACATATATATATATATATATATATATATATATATATATATATATATATATAGACACTTGTTTTTTCAAATGTTCTTTATTTATATATATATATATATATATATATATATATATATATAATATATTTATATATATAAGAAAATTTTAAAAAACAAGTGTTCCGAAAATAGGATGAATTTAATTATCGATGTTTAAACATTTCGGTTTCATTAAACCTTCATCAGGATGTATCTTGGGGTGAAGAAAATGATGGATGTTTTTATATATGACAGGAGATGAAAATATTTTTAGTAACTGTATTTGATCAGCGTTATGAAACCGAAATGTTTAAACATCGATAATCAAATTCATCTTATTTTCGGAACACTTATATATATATATAATATATATATATATATATATATATATATATATATATATATATATATATATATATCAATACAGACTGGTAATTTTCTCTGTACTGATTCGGTTATGGCTTGGAAGAATCTTCACTTTATCTTCTCAGTGAAATAGAAAGAATGTAAAAGAAAAATCCACTATTCTCTT
>CM042149.1:64472345-64492345 GCA_023376005.1 Doryteuthis pealeii | reverse complement strand
CCTAAAACCGTAACCCAATTCGCAAAATGTTAATTCATAGAATGTAGGACTGACTTCTGACTTAGGTTGGAAAATTAAAACGGAAATTCTTTTGCTGGTACCCAATGAGAGTTTAACTACAGTCTATGAATTAACATTTTGCGAATTGGGTTACGGTTTTAGGGGATTAAGGTTGTTTTTAATTACGTATGGTTTTAAAAAAATAAACTCTGTCTTTAGTCTTTTTATTTATGCAGAAAATAGTATCAATCAAATATATACCACTCCGATATTACAGTCTGAATAATACAAATAATTGTAATCTTTGCGGAGTTCCGTCATGGCCTCTTGCCTCAAAACATGCTTGCCGGTGACTGCTGAAAAAACAAAATATTGAGTGTTTGCAATATTCAACATTGATGTCGTTCAGTTTTAAAAACTTTAATCCCATTTTTTTAATACATGGATGGTAGCTCAGTTGGTAGAGCGTTCGGCTAGAAACCACAAGGTTCCTAGTTCGATACCCGCCCTCGCCAACTCAGCGTATGAGTAGCACAGGGATCTGTGCGGTAAAGTAAGGAGTTGATGGTAGGTGTGGCGCTCCACCTCAGACGCTAAAACAATCTCCTTGGTCTAGCGCTAGTGAAAAGAGGATATACTCCCTCGCTGCATGGCTGATACCGACATTAGGCTGCCCCGACGACTTTACTTATATATATATATATATATATATATATATATATATATATATATGTGTGTGTGTGTGTGTGTGTGTATGTGGCTGTCTGTCTGTCTGTGTATAAATATATCAAGATATGAGAGAGGAAAAAGGAATGAGAGAGTGAGAGAGAGAGAGAGAGGGGGGGGAGGGAATTAAATAGTGTAGTCTGCTGAAATGGTCATATTTGAATTTCTAAATGTATAGTAATACTCGTGTTTCTTAATTTCCCGACCGTTAACCTATTGCAACACCCTCTGGTTAAAAATGAGACCGTCCAAATACAAAACGGTAAATCCTGATCATTTGGCGTTGCTTATGGGCCGAATTCTTAATTCTTGTGGGTGTTTTCACCTCAGCTGAATAAGCGACCATTCTGTTTTTATTATATTTTATCATAAAACAGAACGGATAAAAGGACAGGCCCATAGTAAAATATAATAAGAAAGAATGAACGAAAAAAAGAAGTAGTGTACAGAGACCCAGAGACAGAGACAGAGGGGTGAGCGCGTGGAAGTGATGGCGTTAATCTGTTTCAAACAAACATAATGAAAAGAAGAATAGAAGGAAAGAAAGAAAAAGAATTAGAGTTAAATCAAAAGATACTTGATAAATAAGAAACGTGTCCTTACAGAAACTGAACAATGAGTTTTATTTTCTCCGCACGAGCAGGATACTAGACAAGGTCAAATTCTTAAGCGGAGTTTACCAGGTTTGAATTCAGAGTGTTCCATTCTTCTAGACCAGTTGCCGTACCAATGTTAAAAATCCCAATTTGTCCTACTATTTACCTATATACATGTATAAACTCCTTTAGGGCAACGTTAGACAATGAATACATTTTTCAGCATCACTATAAAATAACTTAATTGTCATATATATTTATTTACCTACCCTTCACACGAGCAGGATGCGACTCAAGGTATATTTCTTGAACGGAGTTTAACAGGTTTGAATTCAGAGTTTTCCTTCTCCTAGACTGCCCTGCTATTTACACATAGCTAGATGGAGAGTAGAATTCATACCATTCCCAAGGGTATTAGAGCTAAGTGAAATGCAATTACCACGTCCAGAATTTGAACCCGGGGCGACGAGTCCATTTCCTACTACTCTAACCATTAGCCCACGAGCAAGGTCTATTTCTTAAGCAGATGTTAACAGGTTTGAATTCCTAGTTTTCCTTCTTATAGACTAGTTACCTAGCCATGGATAAAGAGCCCAGTCTCTCCTGCTATTTACCCATAACTGGAGAGAGAGAGGGAGTATAATTCATACCTTTCCCAAGGGTATTAGCGCTAAGGGAAATGCAATTACCACGTCCAGGATTTGAACTCGGGGCGACGAGTCCATTTCATAGGACTCTAACCATTAGCCCACGAGCAGGATGCGACTCAAGGTCTATTTCTTAAGCTGATTTTAACAGGTTTGAATTCAGAGTTTTCCTTCTCCTAGACTGGTTACCTAGCCATGGATAAAAAGCCCAGTCTGCCCTGCTATTTACCCATAGCTGGAGAGAGAGAGATAGTTAATTCATACCTTTCCCAAGGGTATTAGCGCAAAGGGAAATGCAATTACCATGTCCAGGATTTGAACTCGGGACGACGAGTCCATTTCCTACGACTCTAACCATTAGCCCACGCGCCCCCATTTTGATTGTTATATATAATAACTTTATAGTCACATATAATTTTAGTCATATATAATTATTTCCTGATAGAAAATTATTTCTTTACACACTTCCTAAATAAAAATTGAGAATACGCAGCTCCTTATTTCACGCTTTAGATGCGTGGATAATTTTAAATGTATCTACTCTTCTGATGATTTTTTTGTTAAAGTCAAAAACTTTTCTTTTTTTTTTTCAATTAGAATTAATGTTCCTAATTATTAGTTATGATCTAAGTGAAACATTAACTTCTTGATATAATTTTATACTTTACGAAACAATTTAATTTCACGCTGTGAGAATTACATTCCTTTCATATTTTGCAATTTTACCGGAACAAAAAAGCAACAAAACATTGTGAAAATGTGTCGGGTGAAATAATCATGTTGTCAAATTAGATTTTAACTTTCTTTTTTGAAAATCTACTCGTCACTTGTAAATCTTAAAAGTCAAATCTAAAGTTCATTTCTTCGCTAAAGAAATTCAAAGAGCAAAAAGTCAGGAAATAAGAAATAAGAAAAAAAGAAGAAACTCTTGATAATTCTTCATTATATTCACAAGATGTCTGTCTCCTATAGAATCACAATACAAAGACTATTATTATTCCTGATTAAAAACTTTAAAATACCGCTAACCGAATTAAAAACTGCTTGTTTTAGTGCAAATACTTGTTACTTGCGGCATACATTTTCTTAGGTATGTCACTAAATTCTATTAGATGCTCTAGTTCTAGAGATCTAGAGAAAATGGAGTACCCCTTCATTGTCATCATTCTAAGGACAACTTTTAGTCGAGGTGTTAGTACATAAAAAAGTAAAGTCGGGGCGGCCTAATATCGGTATCAGCCAGACAGCGAAAGAGTCTATCCCATTTTCACTAGCGCTAGACCAAGGAGATTATTTTTTAGCCTCTGGGGTGGTGCGCCACACTTACCATCAGCTCCTCATTTTACCACACAGATCTCTGTGCTACTCATATGCTGAGTTGGCGAGGGCTGGTATTGACACAGGAACCTTGTGATTCCTAGCCGAACGCTCTACCGACTGAGCTAAACCGGCCCTTAGGTCCAAATAGATCTGTTAATTTCCTTATATATATATATATATATATATATATATATATAATATATATATGTATGTATGTATATATATATATATATATATATATATATAGTATGTATGTATATATATATATATATATATATATATATGTATGTATATATATATACCTGAGTGCTTGGGAGAATCTAGCATCAAATCGGAAAGAATGGCGTAAGACATGTTTCGCTAATTTAAAGAGCTTTGAAGAAATTAGTCTGAAACACCGAGATCAGCTTCGTCTAACTTTGAAACAAAAACATCTGACTCACACTTTAGGAAATTCCATCTTTCAGTGTGGCACCTAGCTCGCATCCAGGCTGGGTTGCTATCACAGTCAAGGAAACACAAAATGTCTTCTTGATAGCATGCACTACATAGCAGGAAACAAATCATTCACTGCTGACCGTCATATGTCGTTCAAGATAGGAGAGTCCACCATATATATATATATATATATATATATATATATATATATATATAATGCTGGTTGTAATACCGTTCCCGTAATTAAATAAATAAAAGCAAAAACTTTTATTTGTTTTGATTTCTCATTGAACTATCAACGCTCTATCACAGATATTGAGCACTCTTCTAATAACACTGTACGTTGGATTACTATTACTTTTTCTAGTATACTAGTGCCAACCATACACATTAATATATATATATATATATAATATATATATATATATATATATTAATACATATATATATATTATATATATATATATATATATATATATATATATATATTAAACTCTGTTTTTTTTGTTGTTTTTTTTTCTGTTTTTTCCATGCTTCATAATACCCAGAAAACAACGTTCACAAGAACAAAGTCTATACACAATAAATTTATACTTATATATATATATATATAATAAATAATAAATGATAAATTAAATGACTTACCGGAGAATATAATATCAAGTTAATTGAAACATCGTCAGGGTTATAAAGAATATGAAGTGCTCAATACGTTAGTAGAGCAGATTTAATAGAAAGTAATATATAGATAACCTACATTAGACTCACCAAAAAATCATCAGGGTTAATTGTAATGAATTGATGAAGATATTGATTAATTAAAGATGATTGCTGAAATGAATAATACAATTATAGCCGTTAAAATAATTTTGCAGTGAAGATGAACACCTTTATTCATTGTCCGTTCATGAGTTCGTTGGTGACTTTTCAGTTCAGCCTGTGACATGCATGTTTTAGAGCAAATTTAGCACTCATGACGATCGGTATTGACTGAGACAACAGGCACGGTGTACACATCACCGTGAACGCTAAGGTGACACCTGAGACTACCTGCTCTTCGACATACTTTAATGCAGTAGGAGCATGAGAACATGTTTAATGTTGGGAATCAGAGTGTGATACGGGAGTGTCAACAATTGCAGTCAGATTGCTCACATGTGATTTCATGTGATTAACCAGGCCTATCTTTGACAACAGGACCCGGACACACTCCTCACAGATGTAAAAAAAATGTAGCGAGAGCGAACGGCAAAACTCACGAACCTGTGATGAGCCAACAACGGTCCGTCGATCGAAGAGACAGAGGGTGGCATATTGCGCGTGTGGGCGGAAGAAAAACGTGTGACGAGTCCGACTAGTTGTGGAGGTAAAATCGTGAGTGTCCTTGAGGCGGCGATTTATAGTGGCAAGTCTCGTAGCTGGCGAGACGAGAGTTGTGACGTCTTGGCCAGACCGAGTATAAAAGAACAGTGGCGACGGGGCAAAGGACGACGAACTTATTTTGTTTAAGATCTTCACAAATTGTTACGGTGTCTTTGGTAGAAGCAGAAGTAAATTTCGTTAGCTAATTAGAAAAAAAAAAAACTTCTGCAAAAGCTTCAAGCAGTGAAATATCACAATAATTACCATAGACTGACTTCTTACCCTTTCCCTTGTACAACATAATCAAAATGGCATCTATCCAGTCTTAAGGAACCAGGTCACCCCTCTATGTAGCTATCACCCAAGAGTGGACTGAACAGCGGACATTCCTACTACCCTGTTTCAAAACAGTTAGCAGTGGGTTTTTTTTTAAACTATGTGACTTTTTACTCTAGTTTCATAACTACACGTTTCATGTATCAACTCTGGAATAGAAGACATAATAATTGGATGAAACTTTATTAGTTAATAAAATTTTATCTGATTGTATGTTCTTTTCTATAAGGTAGAATTTGAATTACTTTTAGTTTTTATGCTGCTCTGCTGGCCAGTGATTGAGCACTTTTTAATTTATCAAACTTTCTTTCTTTACATGAATGTTTATTCTCATCTGTTTACAATATATATATATATATATATATATATATATATATATATAATGAAGCAATTATCGTTTTTTGTTCACAGAGTGGATCTCTGTGGTGATCGTAAAATTTATAAACTGATGTATGTAATTAATGGTTTAAACACTAACCCTTAACGGCAGTTGTCAAATTGCTGAGAGGTTAATGAATCGGACTGAGAAAAAGTCGGTCTGATTTCGCTCCTGGTCAGAGGTAGTTACTGTGTCTAGTCACGTGAATATCATCTAGTTATGGATATCTGCAAGAGTCGGTTTCATGTCAGGTTTAAGCTAAAGGGTCCGCTATGGAACACTATCTATAGCAGCAAAATCCACATTGGAAGGTTTGTGAAAGAGATCTCGAATATTTTCATGCCAACGGCGCATAATTCCATCTGAAGTTTTCAATAAGGTAATTTCATCCTTTGCCAGCAGTGGTGTAGTTGAATAAGTTTTTGTACCATATACCTGCCAAAGCAGAGCATAAACACTTTGATTTCCTTCTGGTCATAAAGCTGTCTGTATCTCCTTCGAGCGATATTTACATACATGCACACACATACACACTGTGTGTGTGTATTTATGTATGTATATATGAATATATATATATATGTTTTATATATATATATATATATATATATATATATATATATATATATATATATTAGAGAGAGTAAACAGTCTGTTTGAGATGGCGATAGCCGATAATTTTTGGGAGAATATGTGCTTAATAGGAGTCATACCTAATTTGAATATTAATTAGTTGAGAATTAGGCGAATATATCTGTTCAAATGTAAGGCGTAAAATTTTTCTCGTTTTGTTTACGCCTTACATTTGAACATATATATTCGCCTAATTCATTAATTATGAACTAATTGCTTTTCAAATTATGTATGACTTCAATTAAGCACATATTCTCCCAATATATAAATATATATATATATATATATAATATATATATATATATATATATAAAGAGAGAGATAGAGAGAGAGAGAGAGAGAGAGAGAGAGAGAGAGAGAGAGAGAGAGAGAGCAAGAGAGCCAGAGAGAGAGAGAGAGAGAGGGGGGAGATAGATAGGGAGATAGATATTGAATGATATTGTGTTTTGTATGTGCGTATGTCAAGAACAGAGATAAAAATATATATTTATTATTATTTAGATTTTTCGGACTGTTGTACTCACCTTTATTTTTATATACACAATGCTTCGGCCATCTACATGCCCTGTTAAACACATAACGCAAAATATATTTGGGTTGAGTTGATAGAGTTCTAAGTGACGATCATCTGGAAGTTGCAAAGCCAATTCTGACGACAGCAAAAATAACATGGAATACTTGTCATAGCTTAATACTACTATCCAATCGTGTTCAATAGAATGAGAACAATCCCCCAAATAGATTAAATAAAAGGGTTCGGTTCAAAGTTCAGTGACGCTTCAGATTATGATATGAATGCTGCCAAGTTCGACAAGAAGATACCTGAGTTCGACAAGAAACCTATGAAGAAGGCTAGGTGACACATCAACCGAAACACCTAAATAACAATAGAAATGAGGACAACAGTCTGAAAAACTTATAATAATGTAGATTATCAAGTATTATCAAAAGTTCTTCATAGGTAGCATCGTTTCCTATTCATATTAGTCGTTCATTTTATACACACAGGAGTTATAACTAGTAAAAAATTTAAGTAAACCATTATCATAACAAATAGCCTTTATTTAGTAGACCTAAATAAAGGCTATTTGTTAAAATGATTAAGTTTTTATTCAGCTTTCTTTTCAATTTACGACGATACGGCAAGGTTAGGCAAAGAAAAAAGATAACCTTCGATATTTTCAAAACTTATCTTGTGTAATTGGTATTTTTAGGTTAAAGTTAGTCTTCAAAAGTCATTATATCTGTCGGAAAAAAATAAATCGACTCACCTGCAATCTTCTGGGGGGAGAAAGCAGGAATAAAGTTTGCGTAGTAATATATACATGTGGTTGGTGTCTACTTTCCTTTGATTGGTCGAATTGGTAAATAAATACCTTGTCACCACTCACGAAGGACGAACGTTATTTTCTGGACTAATTCTACAAGACCTAAGGTTACGATTCTTTTTTACCTACTTGCAAGGTCACAACAAGGTTTGTTGCAAGCTTTTTCCCCGGTTAAGCTTGACCAGGAAGTCTTTATTTATCTCCTCACTCAAGTGAACTGACAATTCGCCAAATATCAGAGTAAGAAATTTGAAAAAACGCAGAGATGTTGTTAAGTAATGTTGTTTTATTAGCTTATATTGCAATATTTCAATCCGTTTTGGATCATCATCAGAGCATTTCTATTATACAAATAAGAAAAAAAGTTTATTGAATAATATATACAAGCTAAGGAGGAATCATAGGATCGAAGATACGACAAGGTTAGGCAAAGAAACAAGATAACCTTCCAAAACTTATCTAGTGTAATGAAGGAAACCTTGGTATTTTAGGTCAAAGTTAGTCTTCAAAAGTCATTCATTACACGAGAATATACGGTTTTCATAAAGAGATTAATTCATTGATGGAAAAATATTATAAACATTTTTATTTCCTGGAGAATTTTTTTTAAATGACGTGTAAACCGCTCTCAGTCGGTAGAGCGTTCCGCTAGAAACCATAAGGTTCCTAGTTCGATACCAGTCCTCGCCAACTCAGCGTATTAGTAGCACTGGAATCTGTGCGGTAAAGTAAGGAGCTGATGATAGGTGTGGCGCTCCACCTCAGATGCTAAAAACAATCTCCTTGGTCTAGCGCTATTGAAAAGGGGATAGACTCCCTCGCTGACTGGCTGATACCGACTTTAGGCCGCCCCGTCGACTTTACATTTTACTTTTACACCTGAAAATAATTTTATTTTGTAAAATCTTTCACAATACAAAATGATTTTGTTGTTGATGTTTTTGACATTAACAGATAAACAAATGATTATATATCAGATATTTTTTTTATATTTTTCAGTCGCTCTTCTTAAACATTAACAGTTTTACAAGTTAAGACATTTTTTTACTGACACTTTAATTCTGAAGGATAATCTATGGAGGTGCTAAATTTCATTTTTTAACTTGTTTCTTTCGTTATTTTTGAAAAAAAGAAAAAAGTTTACTAGTTTCTGTGAAATATACGTTTCTATAATTTGAAAACACTAAAAGTGATGAAACCTTTTCTGTAGTGTAAAATAATTAATTTTGAAATCTGACAGGGCGTAATATACTGTGGTTAGTTATTTTGCAGAGTAGTATATATATATATATATATATATATATATATATATATATATTTTGCAGAGTAGAAGTTACTTAAAATCTCCCGAGTAAATATTGTATCCGACCCGGTCTGTCGACTGCACCTCTACAAAAAAGATGGCAACCCGTGATTTTTGAGGACAGAATCATGGTGGCAGAACAGTCCATGTCTAACAATAGTCCAATTTGACACTACCTTAGGCTAGATGGGCGGTTGGAGAGTCTGATATATTGGCTAGTCGATTCAAGCACTATTATCATTGTCCCGACCTTATCCCTCAGTTTCTCATATTTCAACCCCAACCCTTTATCATATATATATATATATATATATATATATATATATATATATGCGTTTGTGTGTGTGTGTCTGTGTGTGTAATGTTGTAAAAATTGAAAAAAACACAAGTTTCATTAACGAATGATATTTATTAAGCCAACGCTGCAGTGTTTCGGTCTGTTTCGATAGACCTTCACCAGGGCTTTCGTTGGTACAAGGAAAAAATAAATTATAACAAAAGTATGCGAGCATTTTGTTGTGTGGTTACTTTTGTTGAACTTCAAATGTGAGGAAGAAAAAACATGCTAAAAGTTGCTGACTAACGTTGGCGTCTTAATTAAAACAAGGTGGAATAATTCATCCCCTAGTTTAATAATGTTTCATAGGCTGGACACGAGTGCAGGATAAAAACTAAAAAGAATTTAAATCTGACTTTCATATTTTTCTTTCATTAGTAAATCTGCTATTTTTCCATTGAATGGAAAATACATTTTCTTTTCACCTGACGATTGTTTTCCCATAAAATATGTAACTTTTGGTAATGAAGAAAAATAAGATGAGATTTAAACTGGTTTTAGTTCATCTCTCTCTTTCTCTTTCTCTTTCTCTCTCTCTCTCTCTCTCTCTCTCTCTCTCTCTCTATATATATATATATATATATATATATATATATATATATATATATATATATATATAGTTGTAGAAATAATTTATTCTCTACCACGGCTTCGGTGTTCAAGGTGCACCTTCCTCAGGAGAATTAAACTTTTAGTTCTCCTCAGTACGTGTACCATAAACACCAAAAACTTTTCTCTGCAACTATAAATATATATATATATATATATATATTATATATATATATATATATATATATATATATATATATGGGGGGGTATGGGAGCGCATGGTTTAATCGTTAAAGTCATGGGAAATGGACTCGTCACCCAAGTTCAAATCCTGGACGTGTTAATTGCATTTCACTTAGCGCTAATACCCTTGGGAAAGGTATGAATCCTACTCTACCTCCAGCTATGGATAAAGAGTAGTGCATACTGGGCTCGTTATCCTTGGTTAGGCAGCCGGTCTAGGAGAAGGAAAACTCTGAATTCAAACCCGTTGAACTCGGCTTAAGAAATTGACCTTGTGTCACATCCTGCTCGTGCGGAGGGGTTGGTATATATATATATATATATATATATATATATATATATATATAGGTTTGTGTGTGTTTGGGTATATGTGTGTGTCTGCGGGGGTGGGTCTATGTCACTGACGAACGTAAAACCCATATAAAGGTAAGTGCTTCTAGTATATATATTAAAGAGCCGAATGAAAACTGTTAAGAATTTTTGCGTTTATATGGATTATACTTGTTCGTGAAAATCTTTAATATTTTCTTAAACATATTCTATATTAATAATTATCTTTTAAGTAGAAAATCTGTAAGAGAAATTGATTTTGCACGTTATGTCTCAAAGTAGAAATGATTTAGCGTAACATTTCGTGAGTTATTGGGGAAAATCAACAAAAGTCTTCATAATTGTAAATGTCTGCGCGATGAAATAGAAAATAATCTTAATAACATAATCGAATGCAATTAACTGACCTAACAGAAATATAGACTCAGACATGGTCGGTTAAAAACTATTATTTACTGGGATTCGATCAAACTACGTTGGTTTGGCTATCAAAAGAAATAGTAGAATCAATAAGAAAAAAGCTATCCTAACAAATGATAGATTAACTATTATCTTTAGGGGTGGTGGATCTGAAATGGATAATATAATATAACCCTAACCCTTAAAAACGCTTGTAGAACGCCTTAAAACTATGAAATTAACATTCCAACTGTTGATTCTAGTTTGGGGCTGTAGGGATTATCTTCCCGTTGAGTTGTCTGCCCGTTTAGTTTGCTGGTTCCCGCTAGGGGGTCGTTTTATATTTAAGCGGCTGGTTCAAACGCTTCTCTCTCTTTTTTCTGTGCCTCAAACTACGAGACACATGGGGTAGACAAGGTCTACCCCTTCTTGTTGGGGCTTTTGTCCCCCTTACATTACTGTAAGTTATTTACAGCATGGACTATTCTTAGTCTCATGTCTGTACTTTTATGTTTATCTTTCTACATTTAACTTTGTTATACCTATGTATTATGTATCTTGTTATATCCATGTGCTGTATACGAATTAAATGTTTTGTTTATCAAACCTTTGTCGGAGTCTTGCATTCAAGTATATATAACTTTGAATTTTTTCTTACAGGGCCATGCCCGTACACTTTACCTGATAGTTGATACGTTGGAAAAATTTGGGGAAACTTTCCAAGTCGGGGTTTGAAAGGCTTTTTTTTTTTACTATTTCTATGAATGTTTGAGATGAGGCTTGATGATTAGTATTATCTGCGTTATTCGGACTACTGTCCCCATATTTATTGTTATCTGTACAACGTTTCGGCCGATAGGCCCTCCGGCCTTCTTCGGGTATTTCTTGTCGGACTCGGGAACTTTCTCGGACTCGGGAACCTTCTTTTCGGACTCGGGAACCTTCTTTTCGAACTCGGGAATTTTCTTGTAATCTTGTCGTAATCGGGAGCCATCACGGAACTTCGAACCTAATCCTTTATTTAGTCCACGTGGGTATCCTGTTCTCATTCCGCTAACCATAGCCGGGGAAGGAGTTGTAATAGTTATTGGACACATGGCCTAGTGGATAAGGTAGTTGGGTTAAGACAGTTCTAAGTGACAGTTATCTCTGGATTCCGGGTTCAATCATGAGTAGAGGCAGTAACATAGAGAAATAATTAACACAACTCCTAAATGGCCTGTTTTGACGTCTTTTTCATGTGTTTTTACACTTGAAAAGACGTCAAAACAGGCCATTTTTCACTTTGTTTTGACGCATGTAAAAAAAACTTTAAAATGCTTGTAGAACGCGTTAAAACTATGAAATTAACATTCCAACTGTTGTTTCTCACAAGGTGCCATGCCCATACACCTTACCTGATAGGTGGTACGTTGAGAAAAAAGAAGAATTGATTATAAATAAAAGAAAGTTATTTATAACACGGATACCGTCTAATCCAGGCATGTCAAATTGAGTAGCCCTCTAGGAATGTATAGATTACACATGTCTGTCATGAGGGCTGCACATGACAACTAAGTCTTTCAATCTTTCTTATATTAACCAAACAAAGTTATGATTGATATCATTAATTTATTTCTTTATTATTAACTAACAAAAAGTCTTATTTGTATTATTCGGACTATTGTCCTCATCTTTATTGTTATCTGTACGACGTTTCGGCCGATGTGCCCCGCACCAGTGTTATTCAGGTATTTCTTGTCGGACTACAATTGGGCACATAGCCTAGTGGATAAAGAAGTTAGGTTAATACAGTTATAAGTGACAGTTATCTCTAGACTGCAGGTTCAATCCTGGTCAGGGGCAGGTGTAATATAGAATAATAATTAACACAACTTAACACCTGTAACCCAGCTACGGTTGGCGGAATGAGAACATAATACCCCCGTGGACTGAATAAAGGGTTAGGTTTAAAGTTCCGAGATGGCCCCCGATTACGACAAGAAGTTTCCCGATTACGATAAGAAGGTTCTCGAGTCCGAGTTGTTTCCTGGGTCTGACAATAAATACCTGAAGAAGACTGGAGGGATGAAATGTTGTACAGATAACAATGAAGATGAGGCCAATAGTCCGAATGATACAAATAATACTAATTATTAATCCTCAGGTAAAAACTATTCAGAGAAATAGTAAACTAACAGAAACATTTTTTGTTAAAAAGAAAGAAATACATATTACTGACTCAGTTCAAACAATAAAACGTACGAGTGTCACTGTCAATTTAAATTATAGCCATGTGTTGATTGAAGGCGGCAGGAGGCAAGGATACCCCCCCCCCATTTTATTGACTGGGTTAGTCACCTCCTTTCGCAACTCAAAGGAAGAGGGTCTTTATGTCCTGGGATTGATGTTAACCTCTATCTGATGGAGAGGTTCCAGTTCAGGATGTCTGGGGGATGTGGAGCACTACTTCATCACCATTTCTCCCTGGTCCGATCTGATTAGGGTCCCATGTATGTGTTAAATTTTTAAAAAATGTGTTAAAATTGTTATGGTAATTTACCACGTACGCATAAACTCTTCCAGCTATAAATATCATTAGGTACTGCTCTTAAGCAAGAGTCAATATTCCAGCGGTATGCTCGGACAGGTGATAGACCGCCTCGCGAGTAACCTTCTCATTTATATATGTTTGTACTACTGTTCTTTTTTTAATGTATTTGTTTTGCTCATTTCCTCTGTTGTGGCTTTATTCTTGCCTCATCAGATAGATTTTTACAAAATACTAAAGAAAATCGAATAGAAATATAATCACCAGAATAAATATCCTTGTATGAATCTATGAGTTTGAATATACATGAGCATACAATATGGATGTACAGTAAGATTTTGATGATTCTGAACAGAATCGTTTCTTACTTACCAGTTAATTGGATTCTCTCTCTCTCTCTCTCTCTCTCTCTCTCTCTCTCACACACACACACACACACACACACTCTCTCTCTCTCTCTCTCTCTCTCTCTCACACACACACACACACACACACACACATATATATATTTATATATATATATATATATATATATATATATAGGGCAATTGGTAAACAGACGTGACTTTGTTATTATTATTATTATTATTATTATTATTATTATTATTATTATTAAATAAAATGTGTTCTTAATAATAATTAAGTTCTTTTTAAATAATGCGCAACCACAATTGAGAACACATTTTATGATATTTTCGTGTCAAAACATGCAATTGTATTGGATTCGAATAAATCGAAAAATTCGTATTTTCAATGTAGATTTACGGTGAAATGAAAATGGCCTACCAAAAAAAAACGGCTTCCTCAAAGTGAAACATACAAGGGGAGGTTACTCTCATTTATGTAGCTAATGTTCAGATTACCTATTTTACTTCTATAACAAGACATTCTTAGTTGCTTCTTATTTTTTTTTGAAAGTGTACAACCAGCAATTTTGTCAATATTCATAATGCTTTATGGAGACATAATACAGCATAATGTCAGCCTTGACAAAAGAAGTGAGCATATTTTCTTTGTATTTTTAACAACTCAACACATACAAAATTCAGAAGTTATCATATGCTGTTTTCACGTACGTATGAGCCTGGAGATGTTTCTTATTTTGGGAGAAATTTCCCTTTCTGACATGACAGTTCATAGCGGGAATTTTTTGACGCCAACATAGCGTTGACAATCTCCACAGATGATGTATCCTTTCGGGTAAGGAACTCTTCTCTGTTCAAATATATATGTGCCATATGTTTAGTTAATTCAATAGTAGTATTAGTATGTATCTAAAGTATGTTCCAATTGGGTTTTTTTATCATCTGAGATGTTCACTGGGAATTCTCGATATATCTTGTATTTCTATTGTATACTACTAGCAAATATATGCACCCTCCGGGTGCAAGTATTTAATTTTTAATATAATAAAATATCATATTAAATTAGAAAGGCTAATGAAACTGAATAAGAATGCAGATAAAAAGATTTGGAACAGAGGGGGTATGATTGAAAAATAGAACAACTTTGAAAGTAACTCTTTCCTAATTCAACTATTTAGTTAAAATAGGAAGTAAAGAATAAATTTACAGTTATTTTGTCTTGTTGTGGAATTTCTTTTAAGATTTATCCCCGAGATTTTTGCTCATATTCAATAAGATAAAACCAAACAATTAGAAATCAATAATACTAAGCATATATTTATCAAAATCAAATTTTTAATATCAATATGCAAATAAGCCTTCCCATTCACACTGTAAACCGCTATTTTATTGTATATATAAATACAATTGCATGTTATTAGTATGTAGATATGGTCAACAGTCTTAATGATGTAAAAACAATTTTTTATATATAATTGAGATTTGAATAAGAATAAAATCATGGAGTATGTGATGTAAATAATTAAGGGAAATGTGACTTGAGTAGTAATATAGTTTCGGTTACAGACAGAAAAACACACAATCTCCATTATAATAAGATATGATCATACAATAGTCAGTATACTAGTACATCCAAATACAGTTTGCGCCAGACATAGAGTAACTCGCAACAGAGTGCTAAAACATCAAGGTAGATGGTTCGCGTAATGGTTCCGTAATCTTCACAGTCTCGGGTACATTTGCCTCTCATCCCACTTATGAGGGCATGACACAAGGACATTTTTATGTCGATCCCGTCGGCATTCCCCCTCGAGGAGAGCGCCTTAGGCACTGGGCAATAAACCCAGCCCTGCCTCTTTAAACCATGGGGGCAGGTATTGCCTAGACGATGTATTTGCTGCTCATCCCACTTATGAGGGCTTGACACAAGGCACCATTTTATGTGGGCCCACCCACAAGCCGAAGCTCATGGGTGGTAGGCTCAAAAAATGCGTCGATCCCGTCGGCATTCCCTCTCGAGAGGGGCGCCTCAGACGCTGGGCAATAAACCTAGCCCTGCCCCTTTAAATCAACGGGGCAGGTATTGCCTGGGGGGAAAGCCTCCTCGGATCGACGCTGTTAATTTCATTACCTAGCCACTTCAGAGGCCGAAGCGCTCTGAAGCAGGCTCAGGCAATTACCAAATGTTCTAAACAACAGTGTATAAATAGTCTTGGACCAGCTCATTTACTCTCTACGAAAAGTAAGTTAGGCTAGTCCACAACATTTTCTAAAGCTTAAGTTAGTCCATATTATTCATTTCGATAATTCGGATTATTTCTCAGAATTTTTTGAGAGGGAGAAAAATTAAAAATGATAACTGTATTGTGAATGTGTGAATAAAATGTTATTAACCGTTAATTTTTATATGTGCGTTTATTTACGAAAGCTGATGACGTGATCATTGCATGTGAAAAAATGGAAAATGAAGATCATAGGATGACACATGCAGAACGTGAATAGGCCGAGATGAAATGCTAACAAAGATATGACGTATTTCATATGGATATTAATGTTTAGAAAATAAGAAAATTAATAGATAAAACGTCCGATAAAGTTCCCGAGTCCGAGAAGAAATACCTGAAGAATGCCGGAGGGTACATCAGCCGAAACGTTGTACAGATAACAATGAAGATGAGTACAATAGTCCGAATAATTAAATTAATACTAATTCAGATTATATTCTATAGTGGGTTTTAAAGCAGAGGTTTTCAATCTTTTTTGGAGTCTTTTTTATTTCAGGGTTTATCTTATGGACTTCATGTAAAGAAAATGTTATGCATAAAATATATTTGATGAGAATCACATCTAATATTCGCCTTTTTATTGGCATTTAGTGAAAAGAATGTGCTTTCCTTGGTTGCTTGGTTGAATTTTACGGCATGCCAACCCATTGGGTTATTTTATGCGGAAGACCATTTGTTTTATTCATTCTTGATAGGTACTTAAATTTTTTTTAACTAAATTTTAAAAACACTTTAAAAAAATTCATTTTGTTCTTTTTAATCCATAGTGGGGACCCAAACGGGTACTATCACTCCGGGTCAGAGTGCACCTGGGAGTAATGAAGAGAAAAGTGTACTCCACATTCCCAGGACTCCAGAACTGGAACCTCACCATTAGATAGGGTTTAATATCATACCCAGGAAAATAAGGTCATCAACCACCGTCTTCTAGAACAACATGATAAAAAGTGTTATGAGGGCAATTGGGTTTGGACAATCATATAGGTGCTAGGGCTTGACTGGACCAGCCGATTAATCTGAGACAACCTCTTCGCCACCCAACTTGCCTAAGTAAGGGCAAAGTGGAGTGTTGCATGGACTGCTCAACCACCAGTATTCCCTCCTTAAGCATCACAGGTCGCAACCAAAAGCCAAGCGGTGGCCCCTCATTGGCCGTCTTACCTGTCTGCAGAGTTGCACTCTGTATATTCTAAAGACCCAGACGACAGAGCTGTTCCTTGCTTGGCACAAATTATAAATTGTTAGTGATATTTTTGACAAAGATACACGCACTTCACTTTGCACAACAAATCTAGATAAGCATTTGTTCATCATATTAGTAAGTACTTAAAACGCCCTTTCGCATAGATATGTTACAAAAGTTGGCAGAATTATGATCGCTTTATCAGACAACAATGGATAATCCGAAGTCATACTAAGCAAAAAATATTTTCGAACTTTTATAGATGTGTACAAGTTACTAGAATTACGATTTTAAAATTCAGTCACTAGTCGGATTATATAATTTTCAAGACACACCTGAAATGGACGTTGCGAACTCTTGTGGCCCCCGGACCACAATTTGAACACCTCTGTTTTAAAGCAGTATAATAACAACAGGGATAAATCGAACTTAACGGACCTAAATTCTACCATCGTATGTCACCCCATCGAAAGAAAAAAAATACCAAAAATTAGGGAATTAACCAGATGTAATAAAATGTTCATTGTTTATACTAGCAAATATATGCAACTTCCGGGTGCAAGTATTTAAGTTTTAATATAATAAAATAACATTAAATTAGAAAGGCTAATGAAACTGAATAAAAAGATTTGGAACAGAGGGGGTATGATTGAAAAATAGAACAACTTTGAAACTAACTCTTCCATCATTTTCCGTTACTCCCGTCTTTCATTGGTAAATTTTCCTAATTTAACTGTTTAGTTAAAATAGGAAGTAAAGAATAATATTAGTTATTTCTTCTTGTTAATGGATTTATTTTAAGATTTATTGAAGAGATTTTTGATAATATTCATTAATATAAAACCAAACAATTAGAAATCAATAATACTAAGCATGTATTTATTAAAATTGAATTTTTAATATCAAAATTGGCATTCCCATTCATACTGTAAACCGCTATTTTGTTGTATATATATATAAATACAATTGCGTGTTATTAGTATGAAGATATGGTCAACAGTATAAGTAATGTAAAACAATTTTATTAATAATTGAGGTTTAAATAAAAATAAAATCATGGTAAATGTAATGTAAATAACAAAGGGAATTGTGACTTGTATAGTAATATAATTTCGGTTACAGACAGGCAAACCCACAATCTCCATTATAATAAGATATGAATGAATAAAAGATATAATGTACCAGTTATTTTATTTTAAAACTTTTACATTTTCCAGGTCAGTTAACTTGGAACCACGTATCTCTGAGACGTAACACAGATTCTTACACATACGTGGTTCAAAATTAACTGACCTAAAAAACTGTAAAATTCTTAAATAAAATAACTGGTGCATTATATATTTTATTCATTCATATATAAACACTAACAATTTCATTAAATTCGGTTAATTACCTCATTTTTGGTATTTTTTTTCTTTCGGCATGGTGACATACGATGGTGGAATTTAGGTCCGTTAAGTTCGACTTAACCAAAAACTGTTTGTCGTCCATATCTGACCTTTGTTTATAGAGAATGATATCGCCATCTTTGAACTTTTTAAACCAGATTTGATTAGTGTGATCATCTATTGATTAGTATATCCCCAATACCTGATATTTCCAGGCAGTGCCACTGACTTTGAAGCCCCGCGTAAAACAATTACTTAAAATGACAAGAATATCTGTTCTTTATTATAGCATCTGAAAGAAAAGAAAGTTGAAGAATTACGATAATGTCACCGGTTTCAATCAAAACACAGAGGTTATATAACGATAAGACTGCCCAGTAATTAGATGAGTGACCACATAAAAACATGAGATCCGTGTCCTAAACTAAGCAAATCTTTTTAAAAGAATGAAAAGCACTGTTATGTAATATATATATATATATATATATATATATATATATATATATATTATATATATATATATATATAATTGTGTATATCCGGGTTAAGGATATATTCTGAAGTTGGTATTTGGTATATTATCACAATAGTAATTGGTATGTCGAATAGCAATCCGTCTGCCGAGCAGTCGTGGTGTCGTTAGCGAGTAAGTTTAGCTTGTAGGCATTAGGTATAGGACCAACCACAGGTGTCGACTATTTATAACATGATACTGTCCAATCAGATTATAGTGAGGGGGTACCAAGGTATTTACATATCATTATATCAAATTGAAATCGAATGGTTTAAACTAATACGGATCGTTTAAAAATATACAGACTCGAGTTTCTTGCAATAGCACGCATATTCGCTATTGCGTGAAACAAATATATATATTATATATATATATATATATTTGTGTGTGGTGTGTGGTGTGTGTGTGTGTGTGTGTGTGTGTGTGTGACGAAGCTTCATAGAAATAAACTCTGCGTAAATTTTACGAAGATGCCTTAATGTATTTGGGAGTACAGTGGTACCTTGACTTACGATTGCCCCAAATTACAAGATTTCATTGTCAGTCGGTTAATTTTTTGCTTTGTATTGCCAGCTGCAATTTAAGATACGAGTGAGCATTACATATACTGAAAAACATTTTGTTTCAGTATTTATTATGCCTAAAAGAATATTATTCATAAAAAGATAAACATCATAACATATTACAGCTCATAATTTATTGTTACATAATGGGGGTGACGTGGAGCCATGAGAGTAACCTGATCTGTATATTAGCACGGAAGGTTTTTAGCCAGAATTTAGAGATAGATGAGAATGGATAAGTTTAAATGA
>CM042149.1:64417345-64467345 GCA_023376005.1 Doryteuthis pealeii | reverse complement strand
AGGGGCCCCTCCGATCAATCGGCTGGTCACCTCAAGCCCTAGCATCTATATGATTATCCCAACACTATTGTCTTTATGCCAAGCTCCCTAACTATGCTAGAAAGCGGTAGCTGAGGGTTTTGTTATCTTGGGTATGACGTTAAACTCTATTTGATGGTGAAGTTCTGGTTCTGGGTCTCTGGGCATTGTGGTGTACCCCTTCATTATCATTACTCCCAGGTCGACTATGACTCGGGTTGGTAGTACCTGTTAAGATACCATCAATAATTTGATAGAAAATCATTTGTTTAAAAATGTATTAAAAGAAATTGAGTTAAAAAGAATTGAATTCCCATCAAGCATGAATCTATTTAAAAACTTTGTCGGCATTAAATGACCCATAAGGGTTGATGTGTCTTATGTTTTTACATAGATAAAATACGGAATGCTGAATAAAAATGCAAGACCAGGTTGTTGGAAATTAACAAGGTTTTATTTAACACAGTTTACTTACAACTTGTTTCAGAGTGGACCTGAGAGTAATGGTGATGAAGGGGGTACGCCGTTTTCCCCATAGCCCCAATACTGGAACATCGCTGTCAGATAGAGTTTAATGTAGAGAACGCTTCTGTTCTAAATGTGACTTAACTTGCTCAAGCGTGTTGTGAGCTGCGTCCACTCAGTACGAACCCCAGTCCAAAAGTATCATGGTGGAAACCTCACTTCTGGGTACCCATCAGCCCCCTACTAATCAAGGGGAATAACTGTATTTTCGTTAGGTCTGAACATAACAAGATGACATAAAACAAAACAAAGAAATACACAATTACAAAAAATAAAAAGGAAATAAATAAATAAATATTAAAAAAGAAAAATGTTTTATTTCTTAAAATTTCGTCTACGATATTTTACTACCACAGTCTTTCCGTTTAAGCAATTATGCGCAGATATGTTAGTACACGTAAACGTGTATATGTAAGGTAATTAACAACGTCCGGTTATTTTTAAATTCAAGAAAATGGAAGTCGTTATCAAAATGAGAAATAAAATGAATACCATTTATTTTAAAGATTTGATTCTTATCAGACATTTCTGCATTCGAAATTTTCTTTTTAATTTTAAAATCTTGGCACTTTGCCAATTCCAAGAACCAAACATAAATGTAACGCCGAGTATCATCTTTATAGATTACTAAAATACACAAAATTTATCTAATCTTTTACATGAACATTTACAACATTATTAACTCTTGAAATCGAACTAATGACCGATTTTTTAAAAATCCCTGATGTTTCGGCTGCTATTTACGGCGGTCTTTTTCAGGTGTCTCTCATAATATCTAAGCTGTAAATTTCGAATCGTGGATATTTCTTTTTAATCAACGGGTGTAAATTATAGTTAACGCCTTTAAACGTGTTTTAATTTGTTATTATTTCGATGTCTATCCACATCATCATCGGATAATTATAAATAAATCTCTTTAACGTCTATGGAGGTGTTAGGGTAACATAACGAGTTGCTCCCCTTTCATGATTAAGGGACTGACGGGAACCCGGATATGGGAATTCGGCCATGTCACTTTGGACAGGAGTTTTGGACAGAACGCTTGAACTAGTGACCACATGCATCAGCACGGTTGGGCTAGCTCAGTCACTTTTAGGGTATAACCATTTTCTACCCTGTGTTAAATAAGGACTCAGCAGAGGGTGGACAAGGCCACTCTCCCAATGTGTGAACACACAAATAACACAAAGGACGGCCCCATTTGTGACCACACTATGACCCAAGGACCGGCCTGATACGTGAGCACATGTATCATACATACAGCTGAACTCTATCCAAAACCATCCGACTGTATTCTCTGTCAGTAAAAATGAATAAAACAAATATTGTTATTTTTAAACATATTTCACTGTTTTTAATTATCATTTTGTATATCCTACATTTCCAGATATAACAGGGGGTAAACGATGTAGTTTACGATTCCCATTAAAACACTATTTTGACACATCCTGTCACTTTAAAATGGTAATTTGGAAAACGAGTAAAAAGTTCTCCTCTGAACACTTGATAAACTAATTTGATTTAATTTATTTGATTTATTTATTCTTTTCTGATTTTTTTAAAATGCTATCGATTGGACAAACGGTTCATTCATTCAATGAATTGAATCTCTAATTCTGATCAAGTTGACACCTTCCCCCTCCCCTTCTCTCGATACTATTCTTTCTTTTTTTCTCTATCTTGTTATTTTACTGTGTAAGATTTTGTCTTGACTTTTACGCGAGAACTACAGAATCAAATATAGATAACGAGAAAGAAAGAGACTGGGGGAGTGAAAAGAGGGAGAAAGAGAGACGGAGACAGAGAGAGACAGAAAGACAGAGAAAGACAGAGAAAGAGAGACAGACAGAGACATAGACAGAGAGAGAGAGAGAGAGAGAGAGAGAGAGAGGGAGAGAGAAATCAAATATAGATAACGAGAAAGAAAGAGACTGGGGGAGTGAAAGAGCCAGAGGGAGAGAGAGAGAGACAGAGACAGAGAGAGACAGAAAGACAGAGAAAGAGACAGACAGACAGAGACATAGAGAGAGAGAGAGAGAGAGAGAGAGAGAGAGAGGGTGAGAGAGAGAATCAAATATAGATAACGAGAAAGAAAGAGACTGGGGGGGTGAAAAGCCAGAGGAGAAAGAGAGACAGAGACAGAGGAGAGACAGAAAGACAGAGAGATACAGAGAAAGAGAAAGACAGAGAAAGATAGACGGACAGAGATATAGACATAGAGAGAGGGAGAGAGAGAGGAATCAAATATAGATAACGAGAAAGAAAGAGACTGGGGGAGTGAAAGAGCCAGAGGGAGAAAGAGAGACAGAGACAGAGAGAGACAGAAAGACAGAGAAAGACAGAGAAAGAGCGACAGACAGAGACATAGACAGAGAGAGAAACAGAGAGACAGAGAGAGAGAGACAGAGAGACAGAGAGAGAGAAACAGAGAGACAGAGAGAGAGAGACAGAGAGAGAGGGGGGAGAGAGAAATCAAATATAGATAACGAGAAAGAAAGAGACTGGGGGAGTGAAAAAGCCAGAGGGAGAAAGAGAGACGGAGAAAGAAAGACAGAGAGAGGAGAGAGAGAAAGAGAGAGAGAGAGAGAGAGATCAAATATAGATAACGAGAAAGAAGGACTGGGGAGTGAAAAAGCCAGAGGGAAAGGAGAGACGGAAAAAGAAAGAGAAGAGGAGAGAGAGAGAGAGAGAGAGAGAGAGTGAGAGACACAGACACAGAGACAGAGACAGAGACGGGGACAGAGACGGAGAGAGAGACAGATGCAGAGAGAGAGAGAGAGAGAGAGAGAAGAAAGAGAGAGAGAGGGGGGAGAGAGAGATAGAGAGAGATGGATAGATAGGTAGAATGAGCGAGAGAGAGGGAGGAGTCGGAAAGCAGGGAGTGAAAGAGAAAATAAACGAAGTAAAATTAGTACAACAAAAAATAACTGTTATTTTTCCGTGTAAGATTTTGTCTAGAATTCTACAAGTGAACTACACAATCACAAGATTGATAACAAGAAAGAAAGAGAATGGCAGAGAGAGAAAGAGAAAGAGAAAGAGCCAGAGAGCGAAAGCGAAAGAAAGAGAGAGAGAGGGGGAGGGGGGAGAAAAAGATACAGGGAGACATACGGTCAAAGTCCAAGACAGAGGCAGACATTCACCTATGCAGAGACAGAGAGACAAAAAGATAGATAGATAGATAGAGAAAGAGAGAGAGAGAGAGAGAGAGAGAGAGAGAGAGAGAGAGAGTAAGAGAGAGAGAGAGAGTAAGAGAGAGAGAGAGAAAGGGTAATAAGATAGAGTGGGAGAGAGTATGAAGTGGGAGGGGTGAAATGAAAAAAAGTTCAAGTAATACAAAAAAAAATAGCGGTTATTTTTTCCGTGAAAGATGTTGTCTAGATTTCTACAAGAGAACTACAAAATCACGAAATAGATAACGAGAAAGAGAGAGGCTTAGGGAATTAAAGGGTGGGAGTGTCAGATTTAGACAGACAGACAGAGAGAGAGAGAGAGAGAGAGAGAGGAGAGAGAGAGAGAATAGGGAGCTGGAGAGAGAGAGAGAGAGAGAATAGGGAGCTAGAGAGAGAGTGAGAGAGTGGATTGTCGAAGAGGAAAAAAAAGTAAGAACAAAATTAGATAACGAGAAAGAAAGAGACTGTGGGAGTTAAAGAGCGGGAGAGAAACAGTTTGAGAGAGAGAGAGAGAGAGAGAGAGAGAGAGAGAGAGAGAGAGAGAATAGGGAGCTAGAGAGAGAATAGAGAGCTAGAGAGAGAGAGAGAGAGAGTGAGAGAGAGTGGATTGTGGAAGAGGAAAAAAAGTAAGAACAAAATTAGATAACGAGAAAGAAAGAGACTGTGGGAGTTAAAGAGCGAGAGAGAAACAGTTTGAGAGAGAGAGAGAGAGGGAGAGAGAGAGAGAGAGAATAGGGAGCTAGAGAGAGAGAGAGAGAGAGAGAGAGAGAGAGAGTGTGTGAGAGAGAGTGAGAGAGTGGATTGTGGAAGAGGAAAAAAAGTAAGAACAAAATTAGATAACGAGAAAGAAAGAGACTGTGGGAAGTTAAAGAGCGGAAGAGAAACAGTTTGAGAGAGAGAGAGAGGGAGAGAGAGAGAGAGAGGGGTGAATAAATAGAGATAGGGAGCTAGAGAGAAAGAGAGAGAGAGAGAGAGAGAGTGGATTGTGAAAGAGAAACGAAAGTAAGATTTATTTGAACGAAATTAGATAACGAGTACGAAAGAGACGGAGGGAGTTAAAGAACGGGACTGAAATACCTGGAGAGAGGGGAAGAGAGAGAGAGAGAGAGAGAGAGAGAGAGAGAGAGAGAGAGAGAGAGAGAGAGAGAGAGGAAGAGAGAGAGAGAGAGAGAGTTGAGAGCAAAAGAGAAAAGAAAGAAGTAAAATTAAGAGGACAAAAATTAGATAACCAGAAAGAAAGAGACTGTGGGAGTTAAAGAGCGGTGGAGAAACAGCTTTAGAGAGAGGGAGAGTTGAGAGAGAGAGAGAGAGAGAGAGAGAGAGAGAGAAGAGAGGAGAGAGAGGTCCAAGGCGAAAGTCAAAAGAAAGAAAGAAAGAAAGAAAGAAAATATCAAGAGAACAAAATTAGATGACCAGAAATAAAGAATCTGTGAGAGGTAAAGAGCGGGAGAGAAACATTTTGAAGAGAGAGAGAGAGAGAGAGAGAGAGAGAGAGAGAGTGAGAGAGAGAGAGAGAGGGGGTCGAAAGCGGAAGAGAAAAGAAGAAAGAAAGAAAGAAAGAAAGAAAGAAAGTAATATCAATAAAATAAAAATTAGATAACGAGAAATAAAGAGTCTGTTAGAGGGAAAAAGCAAGAGAGAAACATTTTGAGAGAACGAGAGAGATAGAGATAGAGATAGAGAGAGAGAGAGAGAGGGGTAGGGACAGTTGGATAGAGAAGGAGAGTGGGGGTGAGAGAGTGGAGAATTGGAAGGCGAAAGAGAAAAGAATAAAAGTAAAATTAATAGAACAAAAATTAGCGCGTTGTGCGCTGCTTGGAATCAGCGCGACATGACAAAAGATCGCTTTTGAGATACGGCGTCGCTTAAGAGGAATATTTTATTGACGCCAATGGACCATTGAATAAGAAGAGATTGTTATCGCCCTTTGTGAAGACTTCCCGACAATTGAATTCAAGAAAACTCTTCAGACAAAGTACGTCCTTGGCAATAAAGAATATCATTCTGCTAATAGAAGACATTTCACTCAGAAAATATACCCACATAATTACCTTCCTGGCTACTGCGTCACGCACACACATACTCAGTACAAATGACGCATAGCATGGAAACACGGGAGTAGACGGACACACAAAAGCTCACTAACCTGTTGGTTAATCTTTATTTATATTGTGTTATTTTATATGAACAACATCTTCAAATGTTTAGCTATAATTGTGTTTGTGTGAATTTGCACGTGTCTTATTTTAAGTAAATAGCACTGTTCATTTCTGTATCTTGGAATATCGATGTGTCTGTGAAGTAATTGACTTCTACTGGCAGACGTGTATATGCACCAACACCCACCCACGCACAAAGAATACACATACAGAGGTACAAACAGACAGACAGACAGACACACACACACACACACACACACACATATATATATATATATATATATATATATATATATATATATATATGTAAACAACTTTTTAGCTATTTTTCAGCCGACAGTATATTTGGGAGAATATGTGCTTTTTAATTTTAGTCAGACCTAATTTTTTGAAAGTTAATTCATTTATGTTTAGTTAGGCGGGATTTAAACTACTTAAATGTGAGGCTAAACAAATCGAGAAAAATCAATCTCTGAATATATATTTCGACCTATTAGGTCTCATTAGCAGAGTTATAGATACGAGGACCGCCTAGCGTGTGACTTGAATCCTTTGTGCCGAAACGGCACGCCGGTATCTTACCATCACGCCAAACAGAAATCGCAATTTTGTCTCGCTTTGTTTAGGTATTAGTAGCATTCTATGTTCCACTTTCCAAAGTATCTATAACTCTGCTGATAAAATTAAAAAGCACATATTCTCCCAAATATATATATATATATATATATATATATATATATATATATATATATATATATATATTTTAATTATCCACAGACACTGGGTTTCGTCTCCTCATCTTGGCTAAACTTAACCCGACCGATTTCTCATCACATACTTCTAGAAATCGATATATATAATATATATATATATATATATATATATATATATATATATATATATATATATATACAAGTAGAATTAAACAAAAGGCACATCTCCTGTTTAATAATTTTATTTTTTATCTTTTCTAATTTTCTGGCCAACTTTTTAATGTTTGGGTGGAATTGGTGGATAAGTCCACGAAAGTTCAGTTCCCGAGTACTTTCGGCACTTCGAAGTGCTATCATTAGGGGTGATGTATTCCAGTTTTTAAAAAAATTATATTAATGTGGTGGCTGGAAGGAGAAGAATTGGTGAGAAAGGTGTTATAGGCATTTTAGAATATGTGTACTGTATTGGAAATTAATTTGTTTAAGGGATGGTTTGTATTGTTTTATATATAAAGCTTCTAGTATTTGGAGTTTTTTTGTTTTTTTTTCGAAGTGCCGAAAGTACTCGGGAACTGAACTCAATATATATATATTATATATATATATATATATATATATATATATATATATATATGTTGTGTTTATCATTGTTGTTGTTATTATTAGTGTTATTATTATAGTTTTTTTTATAATCATTTTTAATGTTATTATAATTTGTTAATGCAATTAAAGGCATTTTAGAACATTAGTGCTATTCATCTAAAAACACACTCTTGTCCCAATACTAAATTCGGGAAAATACTCAACGATAACACCACCAGTATAGAAACACAAACATGTAAACAACGACTAAAAATCTTAGAAGCACTGCATATTAGACACAAAAATCCAAAACGAAACAAAATAAACTTTGATATGAGCACCAATGTTTTAAAATGCCTATAATTACATTAACAAATTATAAAATTATAATAATATTAAAAATGATAATAAAAACAATAATAATAAACAATATATATATATATATATATATATATATATATATATATATATATATATATATATTATATATATAACCCGACTACATTCGGGTTAGGGGAGCACATGTGTGCACCTTTATTTTTTGAAACCTACTCATTAAATTTTAAAAAAAATTTCTAATTTCTATAACTACTAGATCAGATAACTGAAATGATTCAATTCTAGTCACACTATCAAACTGACCCGGGGCCATTGCCTCTCAATCAAACCCATTCGAAATAATGTCTCCGTTTACAATCTATAACTCACTTTTTACACTTTTGTTGAAATAATATTTAAAGATAATCCGTTATTTCACTGAAGCAGTAAAAATATATAGAATTGTTTTTCAGTGATTTTATCTGCTGGAAAATTCAGCAATTAATCTGAATCATGAAAAATAACTGTTACTCTGAAAATCAATGAATTATTAATAAATTAATGAATTTTGTTGATATTTTGATAATTATTTAAATTAACAAACTCAACCACACGTCTTGTTTGTTAATCAAATTAGATACAAGTTGGAATGTTCAGTTATTTTCATCCTCAATATTTTAATTTTACCTGAAAATCAATTCACTGCTGTTACTAAGATGGATTTCAACATAACATTTGCTTCATATTTAAGGGAACAGAATTTTTAGCTCGGTAAAGTAGAGTACTTAGAGACAAACATCATAATTTGGTGAAATGTAATTTTAATTTGGTTCCACACCCTAAATTTTGTCTCAAATACATAAATGTTTAACCTCAATCAGAAGGATTATTTTTAACGACATGTTAACTTGTTAAGGGTTATTTTATGCCTAGATTTTAGGGAATCACATTCATTGTATGTTGATATCTATCATTTTTGTCTACTCTTTCTTAGGAGATTTTTTTTGGGGGGGGGCAAGAATACGAATAATCTAAACAGATATATTTCCTTCTATAGATGGGACCCTAACAGGTACTACCACCTCTGTTCAAAGTGGGTATGATTCTGAAATAGATCTGGGGGTGGTAGTCTAGGGAGTGTGGAGTATCCCTTCATTATATTATTCCCTGGCTCACTATAACTAGAAGTGTTTATTAACTGTTTTGGTTCCTGCTATGTGTCAAATATATCAGTAGGCAAATTATTTGTATTAGCTACAAAAATGTAGTAAGTGCATTTACAGTAATTTATCAATCCATCATTTTATATCTTTTTATCCTTGGTTAGGTAACCAGTCAAGGAGAAGGAAAACTCTTAATTGAAACCAATCAATCTATTAGCTTTCACAAGATCGCTGTATCTGTCTCTGTCTGTCTGTCTGTCTGTCTGTCTGTCTCTCTCTCTCTCTCTCTCTATATATATATATATATAATATATATATATAGAGATAGTGAAAGCTAAGAGATTGATTGGTTTCAATTAATATATATATATATATATATATATATATATATATATATATATATATATCTGTATTACAGTCAAGTCACGCTGAAAGAATCAGTTCCCGCTAAATTCCCGAAGTCAATTAATGAAAAGTCTGGCGACCACTTAGATATTATAAGAAACCTGAATTCTTTATTTATCAAAAATCACTTGATTAAACATTAGATGACTCGAAAAGGGTTGTACGCTGTAAAACAAAACAACATTCCCTCTTTGTTAACGTTTTCTGTAATTCTAAATTCGTAGAACCTACTGCGATGCTAAATTGTATTGTTTTATTTGTCTATGAGATGTGGTCAACAGTATAAGAATTAAGGTTTAGTGAGAAGCTTCTTGTGTTCAGTTTAGAGTTTCTCTTTTAAAAATCGATCATGTCAGGCGGCTAGATTAATATTCATGTCTGTTGGGAAGTGATATCATTTTCACCAGAATTTAGGCCTCCCTGTTGGACGATTGCACCTCACTAGAGGGGTAAAAAGATTACCCCTCCAATGAGGCCACCTATTGAGCGGGCGAGTCAACCCCTGGTGCTTAAGGACGGAATTCTGGTGGTTGATCACTCTAGGACTTGCTATACTTCCCTTTGGCTCTTACTTCGTCTAGATAAGTGGCCGGCAAATCTCTTCCAATTAATCATCTGGTCTCGTTGAAGCCCTTGCATCTATATGATTGTCCCGACCGTATTCCTTAATTATTTTATGGCAAACCCCCAATCCTTTTATCATATAGATGTAGTGATTGCCCACCCCTATATATTGGGATATTTTAGTGTCTCTATATAAGTAATCATAACACAAAGGAAATATCATATCATATAAAACTTTTATTAGAGTAAGTAAAAGTAAAGTAGGTAGAGTGGACTATTATTGGTATCAGCCAGACAGTGAGGGAGTCTATCCCCTTTTCACTAGTACTAGAAAGAGAGAATAGTTTTTGTGTCTGAAGTGGAGTACCACACCTACCATCAGCTCCCCACTTTACCGCACAGATTCAAGCTGTGCTACTCATTCACTGAGTTGGCGAGGGCCAATATTAAACCCAGAACCCTGTGGTTCCTTGGCGGATGCTCTACCAGCTGAAAATGTTCTAAATTAGTGAATAAAACAATTTCCAGTTCAATTTGAGATCGATTGATAATTCTGTGTGGTCTTGTGGGGTTGCAAAAGGTTTAATGTTTTAGGTTGAAAAGGTAGCTGCTTATTTTTGGTGAGTGTTCCTAGGGTTTGCTTTTAACCCCATCATATTTGGTGGTCGTGCTGAAAAGGAATTCATGGAGAGAAAAGGAAGAGACAAAGACAAGAGGTAGTTTTAAGATTTAAACTTTATTCATGGGTCATAGCCAATAGGGTTATCTTCTCTTGCTTCAGGTTTTCGCCCATAGGTGGCTGTTGTGTTTAAACAGCAGCCCGGGGTAGAATTTCGCGTTCTCTCACTCTCGATCCGGCAACCATGGCACATGGATTAGGTGCTTGGTGCCTCTGGCTCTTAAGTGGGGGCTTTGCCTTCCAGCAAACTATCAGTAAGTGACTAATGTCTACATGTAACTCGTTATCACTTCTTTAGCACTTAGTCCTATATCCTTTGTGTATATTTATGTATCCGTTTCGATGTCTATATTGTACCTTGTCATGTATGTATTTTTCTCCACGTACTCACATAATAAAGTCTATGTTTGTTATTATACATAACTTCTTTGTCGGATTAATTCATGTACACATATCTACACACGTTGGAAGATTACTCTGAACCTTCTAACATATAACAACACTCTCATCTTACTAGATGTACTCGAAGTGTTGGCCTTAGTGTTCTGGGTTTGAAATAAACTGCACTAGGGATGAAGTTCAAATTCTGGAGATATAGGGAGTGTGGAGAACCCCTCCATTGCCAATACTTCCAGATCCACTCTGACCAGGATTGGTAATACCTTTTGGGTCCATTGTATTGGTTAAAGAGATAAAAAGTAAGGTTAAAATGCGTTATAAAAAACTCAGTTTAAAAAAATATTTTTTAAAAAATCACAAGAGTTTCAAAAAGATTGAATACCCAGCAAGAATGAACCAGACAAAAGCGTCTCCGGCACAAATAACCCAACAAGGTTGATATGCCGTAAAAATCCAGCCAGCCAACTACCCATCCAAGTTTTAGATTCGTTTTAATTAGTTTGAGAAGGATATCACAAATTAGCTTGCTATTTCTTCTCTATTATGAGTCAGTTGTTTTTTTTACAAATATTTGTTGTGTTTACTTTCCAGGTGAAATGTCTTTATAGTCAGTTAATTAAGGGAGTCTATTTTGCAAAAAAATTCCGATGTGGCGTGGCTCTCTTTTTCAACATACTCGCCGCCTTTCGGCGTGGGTCGACGTCTTGTAATGTTCATTATATTTCGACCTTCTTTCGACCTTTACAAATACTACCTCGTAGGCATTTGAATTCATCTCAGGGTTGTATAGAAATTTCACAATGAAGCTGAGGCGCCTGCAGTGAACGCCATTCCTGAAAAGCTAGGGATGAACATAACCACGGCTTTACACCTAAATTGAATGCAAATCCGTGGAAGTGACTTTGAGAGTACCTCTCCAAAATAAATTCAAATTTAAGAGAGCAAATCTCGTCGGTCCCAGGAATGAGGGTTTGAGAGGCAAATATTATTCCAGTGACGAGGAAATTGCACAAAGTACAGTCAACATGATTTTTACGGGGCAAAAATACATGCTCTCATTTGAAGTTGAACATTGCTATTTATTGAAACTTTGAATATGTGGAGAAGTAGGGATTTGATCTACTGAGGACCAGGTTCATTTTTTTGTTCCTGTGTTGGTAATTATACTTGCCTTAAAAATGGCATTACTTTTTGACCTTCGTTCGAAGGTGGAGCATTGCCTTTGAGAAAATGTGAAGAAGTAGGGATGTGATCCACAGAGAACCATCTTTATTTTGATGTATAATAGATGTTCCTGTGTTGATTATTATACCTGTCCTCAACAAAATGGCATTACTTTTTGCTTCTCTTCGTTCAAAGGTGGAACATTGCAATTGAGAGAAATGGTGACCATTTGAAGAAGTAGGAATTTGATCCACAGATAACCAGGTTCATTTTTATGTATGATACATGTTCCTGTGTTGGTAGTTATACCTGTCCTAAACAAAATGGCATTACTTTTTGAGTCATTCTCGTTCAAAGGTGGATCATTGATATTGAGAGAAACGGTAACAATGTGGAGATGTAGGGATTTGATCTACGGAGGACCAGGTTCATTTTTATGTATGATACATGTTCCTGCGTTGGTAATTATATATGTCCTTAAAAATGGCATTACTTTTTGACTCACTCTTGTTCGAAGGTGGAACATTGCAATTGAGAGAAACGGTGACTATGTGGAGAAGGAGGGATTTGATCTACGGAGGACCAGTTTCATTTTGATGTATAATATATGTTCCTGTATTGATAAATTATACATGTCCTAAACAAAATGGCATTACTTGTTGACTCATCCTCGTTCAAAGGTTGAAAATTGTTATTGAGAGAAACGGTGACTATGTGAAGAAGAAGGGATGTGATCCAGGGAGAACCAGCTTCATTTTGATATATAATAGATGTTCTGTGTTGGTAATTATACCTGCCCTAAACAAAATGGCATTACTTTTTGACTCATCTATGTGGAGAAGTAGGGATGTGATCTATAGAGAACTAGATTAATTTTGATGTATGATAGATGTTCTTATGATGGTAATTATGTATGTCCTAAACAAAATGACATTACTTTTTGACTTACTCTCATAAAATAGGACCATTCCATTACTATACAAATTCTAAACCTATTTTTAATGAGCTCAAACGTCAAAACTATTGAGGAAATATTTAGTTTATTTCCCCTCACTTACTGTATTGATTTGACAGCAAGCCTCGTTAACCATTTACATATTTAACACAAAAAAATCATTGTACATTATTTTATTTTTTGATTCACATCATAATCTTTATCAGGATCATCATTTCATTAATCTTTATTTTTTTATTTTTTATCAAAATTTTTTTTTTTACTTCATGCCATTGATTAGCGAATCATTTTTACATAATATTCATGGTGTGAATTTTATTCCATGAATGTTCATTGAATATCGACTTTTGTAGTGGTTTGTGTTGTCTGATCTCCTAAGATTTTTTTTTCTATTCCAACGTTATCGCTACTCTTCATTTCTGTGAACGATCAATGTATGCAATCGTTTTTATCACTGTTACATATTTATCTTCACATCAAATCCACCTAGTTTTCTTGAAACGGATCAAGTAACAGCACTTTAACACTTCTCTACTGATACTTTGTTTTATGTGTTTCGTTTCCCGTTTGAGGTTTTCTCAGCGCAAACATATCGAAGGGAATTTCAAATGTGATTTTTTCTTAATAGGAACTTGAATTCTGTTGGATTGATTTTTGTATATAAGGCGTGCTACAATCCACCATTTAAACCATATAGACTTAGCGAGTTCACGTGGTTTAAACAAGAGCAAATCAACAACCCGTATACGTGTAATCGCTGGTTTGACAGACGTTATTTGCACTCCATTCGCCATTGACGAACGGAACTGCCTGCAACACTAAGGAACACCAAGCACTAAGAATCACCAAGGTACAACCAAAGGATTCTTCACTAAGTATCGCGCTCTGCTTGACTTACAAACATACTTTAAATATATGTTCATTTACGGCGCTGGTAGGTGTCGTCAATGATTTGTTATGCATGTGTCACAGGAAAGTTTCGGATCTCTCAACACCATACTCCTCTGGCCAGGCTGACCCTATCAGAAATGATCAAACTCTGATCCAGGAACTAACTTCAAAGAGACGCTAACAGACGTTTGTTTTTTTATTGATTTTGGTCGATTGTAAAACTCTCTATCTCCGATTAGATGGTGTTAACAACCAGTAAAACATACAGCACGGTCTATTTACGTGGTTTACGTGGACATTAACACTTTTTTCTTTAATATCCGTGTTGAATATGCTTACATCGGTTTTAACTTATATAATTTAAGGGCATGTTAAACCGTCTAGGGTTATTTTTTGCTTACAATGTTGGAAATCACGTTCTTTGTACAACGTCCTGTCAGTTGTGGCGATAGAATACGCTGACCTCTCTTCTAAAGAGAGGTAAGACCCACCAATAGGGAAATTTGTTGGACGAGGGTGTCAGCCTATAAGGATACTAATAATGAGGACAGAATTCTAGTGGCGAACTGAGTGTGTCCTTGGTTCTCAGTGGGTTCTAAGTTGTCCCCTGACACGCAGCACACCAGTTCGGTCCTTTGCCGGGCTAGACGGGCGATCAAAGTGTCACGAACCGATCAATTGCATGGAAATATCAGGCACTAGTACATATATGATTGTCTCGACTTTATTCTTCAAATTTCTTATGCCAAACACCCAGAGAATTTTATCTGTAAAAAAAGTAAAGTTGTCGTGGTGACCTAAAGTCCGTATCAGCCAATCAGCGAGGGAGTCGATCCCCTTTTCACTAGCGCTAGACCAAAGAGATTATTTTAGTGTCTGATGTGGAGCGAAACACCTACCATTCAGATCCTTACTTTACCGCACATAGCCTGTGCTACTCATGCGCTGAATTGGCGAGGGCCGGTATCAGCCTAGGAATCTCGTGGTTTCTAGCCAAACGCTCTACCGACTGAGCTAACCCGGCCCTTATTTTATCTGTACTGTCATCAATTATGTTATTCTATGGTTCAGAAAATCTCTGTTAATAATTTTTCTTTATGATTAAAAGCTAATACATACACAGTTCTACGTGGTAGGGTACTATATCCGCATTGTGCTAAAAGCCTCAGATGTATCTCAGCCACTTACCCTCCTTCCGACCAGGGAAAAGTGTATTTCTTAATACTGTTCTTTGGTGCATACTCTGGTGGAGCGACCATATTTACACTGTGAATACAGTAAAAAAAATGGCATGGTCATGTTAGATTCCTGTGGCCATTATTAGGCTGCAGGTTAGAGCACTTTACAGTGGAGATCCCTTGTGGCATTAAGTTTGAGCAGTTTTGAGTAGAATCCTACGATTCTGGTGTTTTTCAAAGGGACAATAAAAAATATAAGTTACAGCAAATGTGCGGATTATTGGTTTTACTCTCCTTCGTATCTTCATATAAAACGGAAGTAGGAGGAGAAATACAAACAGCCTCGCCCCGAATTTGAACTCGGGTTGGTGTATTCATTTTCTATGAAGATGATAATAAGAGCACGAACGCACAAAAACGCTCTCTCTCTCTCTCTCTCTCTCTCTCTCTATCTCTCTATCTATCTATCTATCTATCTATATATCTCTGTCTCTCTCACACACACACACAAACTCACACACATAAAATGTAATAAACAATATATGTATATATATATATATATGTATATGTGTGTGTGTTTCGTTGGGATAGATGTATACATCATGTATATATATATATATCAGTTGATAGATTCTTATTTCATTTGTTTACGACGTACTAGGCTATACTTATATTATGTTGAAAGTATATATATATATTATATATATATATATATAATATATATATATATATATATATATATATATATCACTCCAAAAGTGTCTGATCCTTTTATCTTCAACGGAGGTGGTGGGGCCTTATTAACGCTACTTCATTGTTATATCTTTTTTTTTATCTGTGCTATAATTATCATTGTTTTTCATACATTTATCTTCATATTTTTGATTCGATTTTCTGAGAGCACGATTGTTTTTTATCCACTTGCATTGACTCCATTTCAAAGAATTATCACTTTGAAAACATCGATATTACTAAATGTTGGGCTTCCCGCCTTCAAAAAAAAAAAAAAAAAAGATCTCTCACTAGTTCTCTGTCAATTCGTTTTATAGAATTATTTGTTTGTTCTCTTATTTTAGACAAACTTTCTTTCCCTAACATGTCTTAAACTGATTCATATCACTACTGTTATAGTTCATCATTCACACTTGCCCGGAGATTGTTATATATCAAACGATTAATTCCTATTTCGATTGTTTGTTCCTTGGTCGATATCCCACACTTCTTATTTGATTTCACAATGTTTCTTTCCAAGCTGAAATCAGTCCAAGATTTATCAGATTTTTCTTTTTTAGTTTCTTTTCTTCTCATATTTTCTTATTCAGCATCCTAACAGAAAACATCATTTTTAGACGGCATCTTCATATTTCATCTTGACTTCTTCATTTTCAAAAAAAAAAAAAATTATTTGCCTCACTTTATATTATTATTATTTACTCCTTTAGCTGATTTCCAGACTTTCCAAACCCCTTTCCAATCCTTTTGAGATTTATTATTATTATTATTATTATTATTATTATTATTATTATTATTATTATTATTCCTTTTGAGTTTTCACATCAGTGTTAGCTGATGGTCTTTCACTGGAGTCTGAGTGACAGCAAGTCTCCTCAGGTCTCCAGGACTCTTCTGAGTATTCTGGCAGATTGCAGCAGTGCAGTGTTCTGAATGGTTTCAATCCTTCCTCTGATTATTATTATTATTATTATTATTATTATTATTATTATTATTATTTATTATTATTATTATTATTATTATTATTATTATTATTATCTCTTCTTTTTGAGTTTTTACATCAGTGTAAGCTGATTGTCTTTCACTGAAGTCTGGGTGACAGCAAGTTTCCTCAGGTATCCATGACTCTTCTGAGTATTCTGGCAGATTGCAGCAGTGCAGTGTTCTGAATGGTATCAACCCTTCCTCTGATTTACAGACTTTCCAAACTCTTTTCCAATCCTTTTGAGATTATTATTATTATTATTATTATTATTATTATTATTATTATTATTATTATTATTATTATTATCTCTTCTTGTTGAGTTTTCACATCAGTGTAAGCTGATGGTCTTTCACTGGAGTCTGGGTGACAGCAAGTTTCCTCAGGTATCCAGGACTCTTCTGAGTATTCTGGCAGATTGCAGTAGTGCAGTGTTCTGAATGGTATCAATCCTTCCTCTGATTTCCAGACTTTCCAAACCCTTTTCCAATTCTTTTGGGACATATTATTATTCCTTTTGAGTTTTCACATCAGTGTTAGCTGATGGTCTTTCACTGGAGTCTGGGTGACAGCAAGTTTCCTCAGGTATCCAGGACTCTTCTGAATATTCTGGCAGATTGCAGCAGTGCAGTGTTCTGAATGGTATCAAGCCTTCCTCTAATTTCCAGACTTTCCAAACCTTTTTCCAATTCTTTTGGGACTTATTATTATTATTATTATTATTATTATTATTATTATTATTATTATTATTATTAATTATTATTATTATTATTATTATTATTTACTCCTTTTGAGTTTCCACATCAGTGTTAGCTGATGGTCTTACACTGGAGTCTGAGTGACAGCAAGTCTCCTCTGCTCTCCAGGACTATTCTGAGTATTCTGGCAGATTGAAGCAGTGCAGTGTTCTGGATGGTATCAATTCTTCCTCTGATTTTCAGACTTTTCAAACCTTTTTCCAATCCTTTTGGGACCGTTCAAGTGCAGCAACTACAATTGGTATCACTTTGACTTTCATATTCCATTACTTTTTCAGTTCTCTGGCAAGGTCCAAGTATTTGTCCATTTTTTTCATTTTCCTTTAGCTTCACCCTGTGATCTGCTGGAACTGCAAAATCCACCAGTAGACAAGTTCTTTCTTTTTTGTTTATCAACACTAGGTCTGGTCGTCTTGCTGGGATAAGGTGATCTGTTTTTATTTCAAAGTCCCAGAGAACTTTATACGTTTCGTTCTCAAGAACAGATTCTAGTTTATGCATATACCATTTTGTTGTACGGTCAAAATTTAATTTTTTGCATAATTCCCAGTGGATCCCCTTCCCAACCCAGTCGTGTGCCGATGCGGGATGCTGCATAGAGGACCTCCCGAGAATGATGAGCGATAGGGACGGATGGAGAGAGACTGTCATGGATATCCGTGCCAACAGCGCGACTTGATGATGACTGCCACATTATAGATTGAAATCAAACTTTAATCTCTGAGTAATTAATTTTCCTTCGCAAGAATTATGGAATTATCCCACTTAGATGATGTCCACTGTTTTTCCATTTAGCAGTAAATAAACTAATAACAGATAAGCGATATAATTTTTTATTCAATAGTAGAACATTCAGAATTCATAGAATATACTTGGTAAATTGGATGAAAGTATTTAAATTGATGGTATAATTATTCTTTCCGAGCAGCCACGAAAAAAATGATATCTTTCAAAATTGTGTTTTTCTATAATATTTTCATCTTTTGTATACCTTTAATCTATATAATTACATCTAGTTTGTTTAGGAATAGCGTATAAAGCCTGAATGGTTAACTATTAAATAAAAAGGATTTGAGTTTTATCTCTTATTAGAAGAAGAAGAAGAAGAAGAAGAAGAAGAAGAAGGAGGAGGAGGAGGAGGAGGAGGAGGAGGAGTGGAAGAAGAAGAAGGAGGAGGATGGGAGGAGAAGAGCGTGGAGGAAGAGAAGAAGGAGAATGGGGAGAAGGGGAGGAGGAGAAGGAAGAGGAGAAGGAGGAGGAAGAGAAGAAGAAAAAGAATAAGGAGGAAAGAAGATGGATGGAGAGAAGAAGAAGAACAAGAAGAAGAACAAGAACAAGAAGAACAAGAACAAGAACAAGAACAAGAAGGAGGAGGAGGGGGATAATAAAAGGAAGAAGAACAAGAAGAACAAGCAGAAAAAAAGAGAGGGGAGTATAAGAAGAAGGAGAACGGGAGAAGAAGAAGGCGGAGGAAGAAAAAAGGAGGATGGGAAAATGAGGATGGGGGGAAGAAGGATGATGATGAGAAGGAGAGGAAGAGAACAAGAATAAGGAGGAAAGAAGACGGATGGAGATAATAATAATAATAATAATAATAATAATAATAATAATAATAATAATAATAATAAAGAAGAAGAAAGAAGAAGAAGAAGAAGAAGAAGAAGAAGAAGAAGTGAAGAAGAAGAAGAAGAAGAAGAAGAAGAAGAAGAAGAAGAAGAAGAAGAAGAAGAAGAAGAAGAAGAAGAAGAAGAAGAAGAAGAAGAAGAAGAAGAAGAAGAAGAAGAAGAAGAAGAAGAAGTGAATATAGAAGAAGAAGAAGAAGAAGAAGAAGAAGAAGAAGAAGAAGAAGAGAAGTGAACATCCTCTGTGTGCTAAATGCATAATTTGTGCAAAGAATATTCTTCTTATAAGAACTGCAAAAAAATAACTTTTTTTATTTCCCAGAGAAAACATTAATTTATTTTGATTTTTTTTCATTTCATTCCAAAATAGATAATGATTCTGATTGTATTCTTATAAAATAAATATTTCATTCTTCTTATCAAGTATCAGATTGTTTACTTATTATAATATATATGACGTTTACAACGCTGTTGCTACAGATCTGTTCAACTGAGTTAGGGTAAAAACAAAGTAAAGTAAAATCGTTGGGGTGGCCTAAAATCGGTACCACCCAATCAGCGAGGGAGTCTATCCCCTTTTCAATAGCGCTAGACCAAGGAGATTGTTTTTTGCGTCTGAAGTGGAGAGCCACACCTACCATCAGCTCCTTACTTTACCGCTGATATCCCTGTGCTACTCATACGCTGAGTTGGCGTGGGCCGGTATCGAACTAGGAACATTGTGGCTTCGAGCCGAACAATCTACCGGCTGAGCTAATGGTAAGTAAAGTAAAGTCGTCGGGGCGGCCTAAAGTCGGTATCAGCCAGACAGCGAGGGAGTCTATCCCCTTTTCAATAGCGCTAGACCAAGGAGATAGTTTTAGCATCTCAGGTGGAGTGCCACACCTACCATCAGCTCCTTACTTTACCGCACTGATCCCTGTGCTACTCATACGCTGAGTTGGTGAGGACCGGTATCGAACTAGGAACCTTGTGGTTTCTAGCCGAACGCTCAACCGACTGAGCTAACCCGGCCCATACTGAACATTGTCGTGAGTTCGAACTCCAATAGTGCTGATTCACGCCGCGGATGTTGAACAGACAAGAGTTAAAAACAGAAATCATGGAATTTCAAATAACTTGTATTAGTACATTACACAAACAAGAAATTATGCCTAAAATACATGTGAAATTCAATCAAAGCGTAGCGTAATTTTTATGGTCTACAAGAATTTGGGGATTGACAGGGAAAGAGAGGAAAAAGAAATAAGAACAAACAAAAGTTAAAATTTCGAAGAGTATACACTTAGCCGGGTGCCAGTATTTTGACCTAAGAATGACCCCGGAAATGGATATGACGCCGATACGAGAAACGGGATGGCGAAAAAATCTGCCTCTTTTACGCATTGGTCTAATGGAAGTCAAACGTTGGTCCTGGTCCCTCGTATGGATGTGGGACAGCAGTACACAACATGATACTATGTTAGAAGATAAAATAATTTGACGATAGTCCTTCTATTTCTCTTTGTCTTTCCTTCTCTCTGAAAAAGAACTCACGAGCCTAGAAATAAATACACAACCCTTGGGACTATACAACTTGCGTGTATGTTTTTTCTGAACTAACGACTATTACTACTACTAACGGCAACTACTACTACAACTTGAGTTGGCCAATGCAAACAACACCGTTCTTGTACCGTGACCATCGTTATGCTACAGAAGGTTTTATCGGCAAGAATGATAATTATATAAACTAGCAAATATATGCACCCTCCGGGTGCAAGTATTTAAGTTTAAATGTAATAAATATTAGATTAAATCAGAAAGGCTAGTGAAACTAATTAACAAATAAAAAGATTTGAAACGTATAATCGGAAATAGAACAACTGAAACTTACTCTTTCATCACTTACGTTTTTCAATGCTAAATGTTAAAGAGGAAGTAAAGAATAAAATTACAGTTATTTCTTCTTGTAATGAATTTCTTTTAGGATTATTGAAGAGATTTTTACTCATATTCATTAGGTAAAACCAAACAATTAGAAATCAATAATACCAAGCACATTTTTATTGCAAATTAGCTTTACGTTTACACTGAAAACTGGTATTTGTTGTATATATATATACAATTGCATGTTATTAGTATTTAGGTAAGGCCAACAGTATTAATAATGTCAAACAGTTTTATTATTAATTGAGGTTTAAATAGAAATAGAATCATGGAGAATGTGACGTAAATAACTAAGGGAATTGTGACTTGAGTAGTAATATAGTTTCGGTTACAGACAAAAAAACACACAATCTCCATTATAATAAGATATAACAATTCTACTTACTTGAAGTCTTTGTCAATGTTGGTAAGTTATTGCATTTACAACGGCTCACTGTTTCACTCTGTTGAATATAGGGAACAGCGTTTTTTTCTGGCCGACTTCTGGAGATGCTGGTATCAAAGAGTAAGAAATTTAACGAGGCCCGTCAACTAATAAAGACAACCAGCCTACCTTATATATATATATATATATCATACCAATCGTGCTATTACATTCTTTTAGGGGCCGGTTTAGCTCAATCGCTAGAGCGTCAGTCTATGAATCACAAGGTTCCTAGTTTGATACCGGCCCTAGCACAGGGACATGTGCGGTAAAGTGAGGAGTTGATTGTAGGTGTGGCGCTCTACCTCCGATGCTAAAATAATTTTCTTGGTCTAGTGATAGTGAAAAGGGGATAGAATCCCTCGCTGCCTGGCTAATACCGACTTTACGATGCCCCACCGACTTTACCTTTTTACTTGGACTAATAACTCTGGTATCGATACCCTCATCTTCCCGCCATGGGTACTACTAGTGTTCTTCTACAAGGATGTGTTTAGTATCAAATAACTCCCCAGAATTGATAGGCGATTAAACAAAGAAAATGAACCAACTTTCTCAGGATAATAAGGATCAAATAATCGCATTTTTCGCTACTTCCACTCTTTAAGTAAACTGCTAATATTGTTCCAATAAATATGGTTATTGTTGTAGAGTAGCTAGCACTTCTTCAGTATTCTACCTGATGGACTGGCTCATAACCGTAAAATAGCCTACGATTAAAGTGGATTAAGAAACTGAATAATATTCAGAGTGACTTTACTGCGTTGGCTATACCGCATTTGACCTTCCCCTATGTAGTGTAAGTTCTGTCTTGTTAATTATTTGTACTTATTTGTTTTGTATTTCGTATGTGTCCATTGGTACCGGATACTGGCGCTGAATAAATATATTAAGCACATAACTTATCTGTGTATCCTTCCACCTCGACGAGATGTGTAATAAGATTGTTTAATTGTATTTTACGGAATGTAAATACCAGGATTATTTTATGCAGAAGGAGTTTTTGTTTTATTCATTCTTGGTGGGTATTTTTTTTAACTCTTATTTTAATCACATTTTTCTATTTAACCTACATTGGACCCTAACAGGTACTACCATTTTAGATCAGAGTGGTATTGGGAGTAATGGTAAGGATGGGCTACTTCACACGCCCTAGTGTTCCAGAATTAGAACCTCATCTCTACTTGCAAAAACGTCATACCCAGGACACTAGAACCCTCAGAAACCACTTTCTAGCCCATATATGTGTAGAAAATATTAATATATAAAGAACAATAACATATTAACCAGTGCACATTAAGAAGGACTTCGCTAAATGCATACACATTTTTGAATTTCAATATGACCTTATTTTTATCTTGCGTCTTAACACCGAATTTATTCTTCGCCATTGAAAATAACTCTATTGTTTCCTATTTATTCATATTATAGCATTAACGAAGTTTTTATTCGATTCAATATTCGTTTTGATGGTTTTTTTTAACTTCTTTGCCGTTTAAATTCTAATGCAATTGATTATTTTCATTTTTTTTATTTCTTTCTTGTAAAATTCGTTTTTGATTTTCTGACCCATTGCTTTTTTTTTACAAAAAAAACAAAAACAAAAAAACAGTCACGTGTCAACATTTACTTGGTTTATTTTGGCAACAGACCAAAATTATAGAACACCCTGTGAGCTCGCTATCAATTTCACTATCAGATGCAACCAGAAATGTTTCAACATTTATATGAAATAAAACTTGAACACACGCATGTATTCTGAAGTGGTTATCTAATTACCCTAATAAACAATTGTTAGTGAGTTTGATTATTACTATGTGGCCAGTACTCTGAATTCTTGCGTTCAGTAAATTATTATATTACTGTGTTTATATATCCTTCTAACTTATATCGGGTATATAATGGGAGATAGATACAGAGTGTTACATAATCTATGCGGTTGCATAAGATTATTGTCGGTCCCCTGTAATTCTGAGGGGATGACCCTTTTCATACCATGGCCGGGTCCTTCAATGGAAAATTACAGAAGCCCTCCAAAATACGTGAAGTCACGTGGGACCTGTTCGGTCCCCAGTTTTCAGTTAGACGTCAGGCAGAGAAGTCGACCATTTTAGGTCCTGCCTAAAACTGGAACTCACGCGCGCTATGTTAGTCAGATATTTAGTTACATGAAATGTATAGTTAAGGAAATAAAAGTTTGTATAAGTAATATGTTCTTGTGGTTGATGAATGTCTTGTTAACAAGACTAAGAAATGAATCCAGGACGACCAGCCAGCAGGAACATAGCAATAGAAAAACAGACCTTAGGAGATCCGAGACGCTAGACCAGACCAAGTCAAGATATAGAAGAAATAGCAAAGCCGGCCAGAAGAAAATACGACCAGAAGTAAGAAGTAAGAAAGGGTATGCAACAAGAGTATGAGAGATGATGAAGGGCTTTTACTTGTTAACTCGGCTGCTAAATTCTTCAGAGCTTATTTCTCCGGGTTGCTTTTACTTCTTGTTTGTTCGGGTGCATTTCTTCGGGTTGGTCATTTCTTGTTTTAATAACTTAACAAAACTGTTGTTTTTCTTCTAAGCTTTTATTACCAACGGTTATAAAACGGCAGCGTTAGTGCAACATCTTGTGAGCTGACAACGCGTCTGCTCCCGGCCAGTAGCGTCGAATCCCACACCCTACTGGGGTGCGTTTCGAGAGATCAAGTGGAATGATATAACGGTTGGCAATTTCCACTATACCCCGCTTATTTTATATCTAAGAAAGCCGATTAAAAAAATATGACTACAGTACGTACATAATTCATAAGCTGCCTATGAATTATGCAACATGGGGTTTTGTAGAAAGTTTCTGGAGACAAGACGAGATGAAAAAATGACTACGAAATCACAGGAAAAAAATTCAGACACACGGTCAGAAAAATGCCACTCACTTTTTATTATCTTAGACCCCCCCCCTCCATACCGTTCTCAAATAAGTGATATTTTACAATCGATAAGGAATTGCTGAATCGTAGGCCCCCCCTATTGAGGGAGTTTGCTATCTCCAAAATTATTCCTTCTCTTCTGTCGATATGCACGTTCAGAAAAATGCCACTCACTTTTTTCGTGTCTTTGAACCTCCTTCAAAACCATTCTCAAATAGGGAGACCTGAAGTGTTTTTTAAAGTCGATGAAGGAATTACTAAATGGTAGCCCCCTCTAGAGGGGTTTTACTTGTACAAATGTGTTCTTTGTCCTCTGCCGGTTATTAATTGGCACCCAACACTTGTGTGACCGTGTGTATTATGTGTTTATAATAATTAATTGTAAACAAAAAATATCAACTTACTCGATATTATAAATGTAGTTTCGTAGATTTCAAAACACTTTTCCTTTCTTTTCTTTATCTTTCCCTTTTTCTTTCCAAAGTGACCAATCGGTCACCGCTTCCAGTGATTGCTTATAGTTATTTACTAAGTTTAGTTTAGATGTGGCACAAGGCCTGAAGTAATGAGCTCCCAATGAGAATCGAACTCATGAGAGGTGCCCAAATGATATACCCAGCCAGTTTATCACATGTAGCACTTGACACAAGGTCACAAGTATGGGGCATTCAGCGGGGATCGAACTCGCTTTTCAGTAATAATGAATCTACGAGACTAGTTTGTTTACCATAACATCACGACGAGGTGCTCCCATCATTCACCCACAATGCGTTAGCATTTCCCTATAAAACTATTTATTCAGTCTAGCTTCTTTTTCCAGGATAAGATTCACACTACGTCTACAAATTAAAAACAAAGATTTGGTTAAATTGTAAATATATTCACACCGGATGGTTGAATATTTTGTTGCCACAAGGTCAATTTCTTAAAAGGTGTTTAATGAGTTGGATTTCCTTCTCCTAGACTGGTTGCCTAACTAAGGCCTAATAGTGTTGGATCATTTTGGTATATTTGTTGCAATACACTACTTAGATTCATAGACTAAGCGAGGTATCAGCTAATCAACAGCCCGAATACGTGGCTGGTTAACTACTTAATCACTGATACAGACAGATGTACAATTTTCAATCATTGACAAAGGGCCTGCAAGACTGAGAGCACCAAGGAACAACCAAAGGATTCTTTGCCAAGGATCACACTCTGTGTAACACAAAGGATCGCCACGGGACAGCGCTCTTACTTGAAGCCTATAGGATGGCCACAAAAATCCTAACGAAGAGCCCACTCTGAACTATTTCTAACCAGACATGCAGGATGAATAGTTGGACGCATAACTTTCACAAGAGTATAAGCGCTGTGTGAAATACAAACAACCTCGTCCAGGATTTGACTTCGTCTCGTCCTGTTTATTTCTGACGAGGATGACGATTACACCACGTAACTTTTATTAGTTTATAATAGTTTTGATCCCTTTAATAAGATTGCCTTACTGTTCTTCAAAAAAACGGAAAATAAATTTTAATCACGCGGTTAAATTTGCAGGCATCGTTGGAATTTTTTTCCCTTTTTTTTCATTAGTTTTTCAGTTAATAAAATGTCTAAACATCTAGAAATCGTTATCCTGATTATTGTTTTTTTTTATAGGATTCTAAAATTCATTATCATTTTGCTTAAACGATCATTCTTTTTTTTTTCTTTTTTTTTTTCAATCATGTATTGGTCCATTCATCGCGAATATTTTTCCAGGAAAAGATTTGAAAAATGATTGCATCTAAGAAATATCAGACATGATTTAATAAGTTCAGTTGTGGTTCTCCTTTTCACAGACTGCTTGTTCCACAAAATACACATACAGACACACACACACACACACACACACACACACACACACACACACACACACACACACACAAGTGCGAGCACGTACACACACACAGACAGTGAGTTTAATTCATTCCGCTCGTTACTGAATTTCCACGTATTGTGACGTTATGAGACTTTTCGTTCTTATATATGTGGACTTGTTTATCTATAAGAATCATCAAGTCGTGCTTACAGCACATATACCCATTACTTTCACTCTCAATTGGTCCGTATCGACCATCATTCCTGGGAAGTCATCCTCACAGCATCCATTGTCCGCACAGAGCCTATCAATGTAATTTCTTACCATTCGGCCGATTCTGGTATGTCCAGGTGTAATTGTCCTCTGGAGAACGTCTCTTATCGCTTCGTCCTTACTTCTCCATCAGTTTTCAGCATGTCTTGTTCCTCTTACTTGGAAGGTTTGTGTGATGGGAGGTAAGTGGATGTACACTATACACCTGCTTTTTTCTTAGGTGTACTCCTTCCAGGATTATTTCAGGATAGCATGCAGCATTCTTGTGTAATACAGATCTATTTTTTCCAATCGTTTTGTTAAAGTGGTTTCTATTATTTTAAAACACATGAACGTAGATAAATGACAGTATATAGTTAGCACTGGAAATAGAATGAACATTTCAGGTTCGAATTCTGTTGAAAATAATTGCATGTCTTGTTCCTCTTACTTGGAAGGTTTGTGTGATGGGAGGTAAGTGGTTGTACACTATACACCTGCTTTTTTCTTAGATGTACTGCTTCCAGGATTATTTCAGGATAGCATGGAGCATTCTTGTGTAGTTCAGGTCTAGTTCCTCTCCAATCGTTTTGTTAAAGTGGTTTGTATTATTTTAAAACAAATAAACGTAAATCAAGAACAGTAGATAGATAGCACTGGAAATAGAATGAACATTTCAGGTTCGAATTCTGGCGAAAAATAATCTTTGCTATTCTCGCAAAAATACCTTGGGAAATTAATGAAATATCTTGTGCGTGCCTTCCCAGTTTTCTTGGTCAATATATAGTGGCTGAGAAGCCAAAATGATATCCAATGTATATTTAGACGCTGTATGATTCCCAGATGCTGGCCTCTCTGGTAATCACGAACTCATGTCACGTGTTCACCTTAAAATCAAATGAAATACCATAAATAAACCCTGTGAACGAGAATAGTCTGAAGTCATTTTATGGTTTATTCACATAACAGTTAAAAGTGATCCGAATATGCATCCTTTATAGAATATCAATATCCTAAAATGCGAAAGTAAAAATATAACATTAAACCTTGAATTCAATTCAATAACTATAACTTATTAATAATAGAGATTAGGTCTTCATTACATAGAATAAATACACTCAAAATTTAAGCATAAAACGTAAGACGGTCCTCATTATTTAAAAAAATAAGTTTTGATAAATATATGCTCGGTATTATATATATATTTTTTATATAGCTTGTTTTATTTTATATATATTCAAAGTTATAAAAAGTAAGTTTCCATTTCAAATAGTTTCATTTTTTATTCCTTTAATAAAGTAGATTATTTGACTTACTTTCTGCCATTGAAATTTTAACTCCCACCCTATAAGAAATATCTCACAAAAATTTAATTTACACCGCACAGAGATCGTTAGTTGCTAGTTGATATGTATAGTATTACATCTAAAAGATATGTGGGATTAAAATAAAATCCAAATAAAATAAGATAAAAAAATTAAAAAAACATAACAATCTCCCAGGAACCCTCACAACAGGAAGCAACCTCTGGACATGCCCAGAAAAAGCCCCCTTCCTACCGACAAGTACACCCCTCAGTCATTTTCCACGCTGACATTACTGGGAACACACTTAATTGTCCGTCCTATCGGCTGGAGCGTTAGAATGCACCGACTGCACCTCTGCAGAGGGGTAAAACTCCCCCAATGGGGCCACCTGTTGGCCGTGGGTGGCGACCCGTGATGCTTAAGGATAGAGCCCAGGTGGATGAGCAGTTCATGACATGCCATACTCCACTTTGGCCCTATCTTGGGCTAGACGGGCGGTCGGAGAGGTCCCATCTGATCAGTCGGCTGGTCACGTCAAACCCTAGCACCTATATGATTTTCCAACCCTATTGCCCTTATGGCAACCCTCAATTCTTCTTATCATATGGGTGCTATAAGGCGGTGGCTGCGGGTCTACATGTCCTGGGAATGACGTTAAACTCTGATGGTGAGGTTCCAGTTCTGGAGGTTTGGGGAATGTGGAGCATCCCTTCATCATCATTGCTCCCTGGTCTACTCTGACCCGGAATGGTAGTACCTGTTAGGGTCCCATCTATGGGTTAAATAGCAAAATGTTTTTATAAAAAAATTGTATTATCCATTAAGAATTGATTTATTTCAAAACTTTATCGGCATTAAATGACCCACTGAGGTTGATATGCCGTATAACAAAACAAACAAACAAACAAACAAACACTTAATTGTCTTGGTCTTCTACAAATCTAAAACATCAGAAAGTAGTTCCCGGTACCCTGGAACAATCATACATTGCCCTTAGAATGTAGGACCTTTAAATGTAAGTTGGAATTGCTTATGAATATTCATTAGTGACCCATGTTTATGCATGAGGGTGCTAATTTCACCATTGAAATATCGTGCAACCAATTTTGATCAAGTCCAATGTTACAACACCTGACTGGCTTGGAAACATCTCTGATCCGAATCCTATAGAAAATGTATAGGTAAATGTTCCAAAAACACGTATCTCGTACTGAATCTTTATGCCAGTGTAGCGATTGTCTCTCCCTGTTTGGATCAATGTGGGAGTACAGAAGAGTTATCTTCCCTTGCATGAGGTTTTCGCCTGTAGAGGGCTAGAGTATTTAAATAGTAGCCCGGAAAATTCTAATTCTCTTCCTCTGGGACCGGCAACCACTTCACATGGTTTAGGCGGTAAAGTAAAGTGGGGTGCTTGCCCCCCTCCTAACGAATATCAGTAAGTGACATTCCTGCAGAAACGCTGAATCACTTCGTTAGGACTTAGTCCGACTTCCTTTATAATGTGTTTATGCATCTGTTCAGTATATCTATCTTGTACCTTGTAATGAGTATATGTATTCCTGTCTTGAATGTATTTCTCTATGTACTCACGAATTAAAGTCTGTAATTATCTGATAACTTATTTGTCGGAGTAATTAATGTAAACATATATACCCACGTTGGAAGGGTACTCTGAGCCTTCCAACTTGTTATAAGACCTTTACCTCTTATACCAGTAAAGAAATTAGACTGATGTCGGAGAATTGTATAATTTATAGCTGAGTCTTAGTATAAAGATCGTAGGAATATGCTGATGGGGCCCATCCGGATCCTAGTCTACATCTCTTCTGAATTCAGTTTTCCTTTTACACGACTAGTTTCCTTTCAAAGGTTAATGGAAGTATGCCTTACTATTCATCCATAACTGGAGAGATGATAGATTTTATCTTAATGTATAAGCAATCTATAAAATGCAAACAGCCAGGTTCAGCCAGGTTCAGGGTTTGAACTTGGGTAGACGTGTCAAGTTCCTACCATGATAACCGTTAGGCATCTTTAATTTAAATGGAATTTGTTGTTGAATTCTGTAATCATTTGATACTCAGCATCTGGTAAAGCATAAAATAGATTCCTATGAGATGATTATATCTTGAGAATCATCTGATATCAATGCATGCGTATTATTGAGAATGTGTACGTTTATATATCTTATTATAATAGAGATTGTGTGTTTTTCTGTCTGTAACCGAAACTATATTACTACTCAAGTCACAATTCCCTTAGTTATTTACGTCACATTCTCCATGATTCTATTTCTATTTAAACCTCAATTAATAATAGAACTGTTTGACATTATTAATACAGTTGGCCTTACCTAAATACTAATAACATGCAATTGTATTTATATATACAACAAAATACCAGTTTTCAGTGTAAACGTAAAGCGAATTTGCATATTGATATAAAAAAACTGATTTTAATAAAAATGTGCTTGGTATTATTGATTTCTAATTGGTTGGTTTTATATTAATGAATATGAGTAAGAATCTCTTCAATAAATCCTAAAAGAAATTCATTAACAAGAAGAAATAACTGTAATTTTATTCTTTACTTCCTATTTTAAATAAATAGTTAAATTAGGAAAATTTAGCATTGAAAAACGGAAGTGATGAAAGAGTAAGTTTCAGTTGTTCTATTTTCCGATTATACCCCCTCCGTTTCAAATCTTTTTATTTGAATTCTTAATTAGTTTCATTAGCCTTTCTGATTTAATCTAATATTTTATTACATTTAAACTTAAATACTTGCACCCGGAGGGTGCATATATTTGCTAGTATATATATATATATATATATATATATATATATATATAGATAGATAGATAGATAGATAGATGTCGTAATAAAATATCAAACTAAATAAGGAAAATATCAATCCAGCATTTCATGGCAGCAATAGCTCTTCTTCTACTGTTGGCACTTAAGGTATCTTTGAAGAAAAACCCTCATTGTATTGTTCATGACTGAATCCAAAATCCATAATTTTAAAATATTTTTTTACATTGCCACTATTGAAAGTATACTTATAAAACCTGCAAAATCGCTAGAGAACAATTGGCTGGTCATGTCAAGTCCTAGCACCTATATAATTGTCTTAACCCTATTGCCCTTATGGCAAGGCCCAACCCTTTTTATCATATATGTGCTAGAAGGCTGTGGGTCATAGTGTCCTGGGTATGATGTTAAACTCAATCTGATGGTGAAGTTCAGGTTCTGTAGCTCTGGGGAATGTGAAAGTAATGTAATTTTGTTTAGAGCAGGTATAATTACCAACACAAGAATATGTATCATACATCGAAATGAATCTGGTCTTCTGTGGATCACATCCCTACTTCTCTACATAGTCACTGTTTCTCTCCATAGCAATGTTCCACATTCGAATGAGAGGATGTTTCTCTGCCCAATAAAATCATGTTGACTGTTCTTTGAGCCACTTCTTCACTACAGATTCTACTTCCTAACTTGTTCACTTCAGATTTCACTTCTTGGGTCCCATGAATGTGAGTTTCAGAGGCAAACATAATTCTTGTGACGGGAAATTGAAATCTGTAGTGAATAAATTATTAATTACTCTCAATAAATCAGGAATCGACCTATACACGAAATCACTGGAATAATGTTTGTATCATACATCAAAACGAAGCTGGTCCTCAGTGGATCGCATCCCTACTTCTCCACATAGTCACCATTTCTCTCCATAGCAATGTTCCACCTTCGAATGAGAGCGTGTATCCCTGTCCTGTAAAATTCTGTTGACGTTTCTTGGCGCCAATTCTTCACTACAGATTTCACTTCCTCGTCACTGTGTTGCATAGGGCTCTATTCAGGCCACAAAATTGTACATGTTATATACTGTTGCTGGGTCGTATGTGTTAGTAATGGAGTATAAGGATTCACACGTAGACATATGTAGTAGTAAGACTTTTAACGTTTATTTCTTTCACCTCGTGGTGGGTTGGGTGACGGCATGGATCATGGGCACTACCACTGCTGGTGTGGTGGAAGGTGGTGGGCGAGCCTCACTGACGCTGGCTGTGATGGTGCGTGACCAGCGCGGTCACGCACGTTCTCGTCCTGTCTCTCACCTTGACTGCTCTGTTCGCCGTCTCTCTGGGGTGTCTGGGGTCTGTCTTGGGCTACCTGATGACCTGCTTAAATACTGACGACCGCCCACACATTCTTTTGTTCCTTGACCGGAAGTCCTTTCTCTTTGTTTAAATTAGCGTTTGTCCAGATGAAGTCTTTTGTTGCTCTCAAACGCCTACACGTTTTCTTTGTTCGCTACCACCAGGACAAAGTCCTTTGTTATCTTCGTCATCCTGCGCAAAACAAACAGTCAATCTGCAACAACTGGAATAGTGATTGTCTCTCAGTTCCTCTTTCATTGGACCGATATAGTTCATACATAATGTAAGTGAGGATAATATAAGCATAGAGTCAACGACTCTTGGTGATTGATGATCACATAGACGAGTAATTAACAAACAAACACTTGAACTGATGATCCCATACGCAATCTGTGAGTTACAGAAGTGATTCCATTCTCAATAATCCAAGTAGAGATTAAACATCATTAATCTGAAAGTCACTAATCGGGTAGATTAGATGATTTTAGGATATTGATTTGAATTAGACAGTTCGTTTGTGCGAACAAATCATTTCAGTGGGAAATTTTACTCTGGGTCGCAAACATATATAAAAGTAAAATCTATCATGAAAATATTTGTCATTAGAAAGAAACAAAAAATGGAGATAATTCTGATATGAAAAAGTATTTGGGAACACTATCGATCAAGAGATATGTGTGAAAAGCTGTTTGAAAAAAATGTAAAAAAAACAGCCTGATTTTCAAAATCTGCCCAAAAGATACATGACATAGAGAAATGAGATGGTTAATTTTATTGCCCAGTCCGTATGAGCTATAGAATCTCCATGGGTCGGATATTATTCGGTTGTGAAGGAATAAATCAATCAGGTTGATATAATGAGATTAGAGTGGACCAACTGATTAATGACGACGATTAATGATAAATTATGTGAGTCATCCTCTAATGATGGCATGGCTGAGTGTTGTGGACTGGCCTATCTTATATTTTTCCAATACTGTTTGAGAAACCTAGTTGTTTAGGGCTGTGGGAAATCATCACAAGAACCATTTACTTTAGACATCAATTCTTAGCTCTCTGTGGCCAACTACCTTATTGTTAGCGCGAACTTTTATTTGTGTTACATGATCCGTGGGTTACCTACGAATAATGATTTTAAGTGTAATAAAATTTAAATAACGGTATGGTAAAGGGAAAGTAACCATTAACCGTTATAGAAGTGATTGACAACAAGTTCACCTTTCGCCGCTGATTTCTGATTGGCTGAAAGCAAGCGTGAGAAGGAAACTGACTTAATGTTAGATTTGGTCTTCAGTTGAAAGGAGCAGATGTTGGTCGCCTGTTCCCAAGTATGCTATGGTCTCATCGCGCGGTTAAAACACTTTTTTCTTAAGTTTTAATAAAGACGATATTGAAAACTAGACAAAGTCTTGCTTCGTTATTAAAAATAAAGAAATGCGCACGGACAACCGCGGCCCAGAAGAACGGAAACCGTATCGACCAGAGGAAGAAATCAACCCAAAATAAGATGCCGAGTTGTCGAATTAGAAGCATGTAAAAACTCTCTCTCTCTCTCTCCCCCCCTCTCTCTCTCTTCTCTCTCTCTCCTCTCTCTCTCTCTCTCTCTCTCTCTCTCTCTCTCTCCTTGATCAATTATATACCAGATGTACAAAATGGGTATATAACATTTGGATATACTACTGTGTTTCCCTGAAAATAAGACTTACCTGCAAAATAAGACATTTTCAGGATAATATAATATAAGCCTCCTAAAAATAAGCCCTAGTTGGGAGCGACAGACAGACGAAATAAATAAGCATTCTGCACAATTACGTCATACGACGCAAACACTCGACATCTCCTGAAAATAAGCCCTAATGTGATATCTAAATTTAAAATTAATATAAGCCCGGTCTTACTTTCGGTGAAACACGGTAGTATACCGAAACATGTTCCTGTATAAAAACACTAAGGTACCTTTCCCGCTTTCCACGCTGTTGTTGTATAGCCTGCTGCACATTCACTACACGCATATATCTGAGCATCTTTATAAATTTATTATCAGATTCTTACTAACCTATCAGTTCAAATACTCACATATCTTCTTCAATAAGCAATGTGGCGGTGTGCGTTCGACTCTCGATTTTAATCTGCTCTTATCTGTCTATATTTCCGGTTATGTATTTATGTATGAAAGGCTTCTCTTTTTAATTGCCTGTCGTGTTTATTTTCATTATAGATAAGCCTAATCATAATAAATGAATTCCCTGTTGAGAGAGTTGTCAGAAGACAGCCTCCAATTGATTTGTGAAAGTTAGTATCTTCAAGGACAAGTCAGCATCGTATCTTTGACATTTAATGAAGGTAGGACTAATTGTCACTGAAGTTGTTAGCTTATCCTCGTTTGCTTTTATTTAGATTTAATTTCACAAGATATAAAATTATATTCAGGAACCTAAGCGGCCAGCGTTGATTATGGGCTCAAACTTATGTCAATAGAAATTGAAAGTTACGTACAGGAAATAACATGAACTAAATCATCTCTTTCTCTTTCTCTTTCTCTCACCCTCTTTCTATGTCTCTATCACTCTTTCTATCTCTCTCACACAAACTCTCTTTCTCTTTCTATCTATCTATCTATCTCTCTATCTCAAGCACACACTCACACTGACAGATAGACATTAATATTTACTATGAGGAACATCTATATACACATGAATCCAGCCATAGACACGTATATATATATATATATACAATATATATAATTTTGACTCACCATCATGTATATATATATATATATATATATGTGTGTGTGTGTATATATATATATATATATATATATATATATATATATATATATATATATATATATATATATATATACGATTGTGAGTAAAAAGGTAACGCCATTTTTACTTCATGGAAATTTTTTTTAATAAAACTAAGGCCTACATTGGGACCTTGACGATGCTCAGAGCAAGAATCCGACGGGTAAGACCCAACTTACTGGTTAAAAAGGAGATCGTCCATATCGTCCAAGATGAGAGGCAAATATGTAAATCCTGATTATCTGGTGTTGCTGTTTCTCCGAATTCTAATGAGTGTCATCGCCGAAGCTAAGTAATGAAATAAAAGGAAGAAAAAAGACATGCTATACAGAAAAATAATAAGAATGAATGAAAGAAAGAAAGAGAGGAGAGGAGAGATAGATAGAGGTGTGAGAGCCAGGAAGCTATAGCGCTATTCTGTATGAATCGAACCTAATGAAAAGGTGAAAAGAAAGAAAGACAGAAAACCAGAGTGAGAGAGTTAAATCAAGATTATTACAATTGTTAAATGTTGAACTGTTTTGGAAATAGCTCTTAAGCAAACATATCAAACGCTGTAATAATTAAATTATACTTTGGTATATCCACAGGTCCTGATAGTTATAAAGAATGTGGTGGCGTTTATCAACCGAATTCTTATTTATTATGAGTGTCGTGACCTTATTTTGTTTTTATTATAAAGAAAGAAAGGGATGAAAAAAACATGCTACACAGAAAGTATAAGAAAGAATGAAAGTAGGGGAAATATATAGAGGGGGTGAGCACGCGGAAGCGACAATGATAATCTGTTTCAATCGAGAATTACAAAAAGAAGTAAAGAAAGAAAAGAGTTAGAAATTAAATCAAGATTATTATATTTTTACATATTGAACTAATCGCACTAGCTCTTAAGTAAACATATCAAACGCTGTAATAATTAAATTATCCTACTTTGGTATATCCACATGTCCTGCTAGCTCATATTTTATATATATATATATATATATATATATATATATATATATTTAATTTGTTGAGTTAAAAAAATGCTTATTATAGACAGCTACCCAGGTTGTCTTGTTAGTTTGCTATCATCAGGCTGTCAAATTAGATCTTATGGTGTTTATTTGAAGATCCTTTCTTGATGATATATTCTGGACCGCAAATAATGTCGGTTGTTTTTGTGGACGCTATTACGCTTCGGATTTTTAAAAGTTCAATTTTTTCAAAAATTGCATTTTTTTATAAAAATGCCAAAGAAGTTACCTCCCTTTATGATGATTGTGACCTAGCAAGACAACCTGGGTAGGTGTCTATAATAAGCATTTATGTTTTTAAAAACTCAACAAATTAAATAAATAATAGCTCTCCCAATTTGTGGTTGATCACTGTATTTTCTTTGTTTCATCACAAAAAAATTTATTTTTACATATATATATATATATATATATATATATATATATATATATATATATATATATGTGTGTGTGTGTGTGTGTGTGTGTGTGTGTGTGTTTGTGTAAAAAAAATTGATTCCAAGAGCTTATCATTTATTATTTATTACATTAAAAAATGTTGAAAGTAAATTATATTGTGCTAGATCTTAAGTAAACGTATCAAAATTTATAATGATTAAATTATCATACTGTGGTATATCAACTGGTCTTTGAAGTGTTCTTTATAATATATTTTCTAGCAGTTATTTCTGGATATTTAATGCCTGCTAGGAGAATCGTATCGAAAGCTTTCATCTTCGCTGGCTTTGAGCAATCATCGACATTAATTGCAAAGACAAAATCAGCAATACGGATGAGCTAAATTCCGCTGATTTTGTCAAGATCGACGGCGAAGGCTGGTACACCTGCACCTGTAGGAAGGATGGTCACATACCGAAGGAAGCTATTATATGAAGTCCTGCAATGCACTTTAAGGACATCTGCAATGGTGACCTACATTTGCATACATTGACCTAGAAAGCTGGGAAGACTTAAAGTCGGCCACAACATCTGCCGCTACGCCATTTTGTAAGGAGTGAAGGAAGGAGAGAAAAAACGCGTATGCAGTAAAGACAGAAAATTCAGGCCTTCGATTCAGTCAATGATCTTTGTTTGCAATATCTGCTGAATAGACTATTGTCCCAGAAAACGGATTGTTGAGACACGAACAACTGGACATATCATAAATTCCCAAGGGGTCACCATTATCTCCCAAGATAGACTGATGTTAAAGATTTATATATATATATATATATATATATATATATATATAAGGAAAGGATTTGAATAATATTCTACTATATGAGAAAAAGAGACGGTCTGGTTAAATATTATATCTCATATATATTTATGTGTATATATATATATATATATATATATATATATATATATGTGTGTGTGTGTGTGTGTGTGTGTGTGTGTGTGTGTGTGTGTGTGTGTAAAATGAAACTGGAAGTGAATCTGACGGTATGTTGAAAAAATAAATAAAGGAACGAAAGTATAGAATGGATAAAATAGGATATTTTAATCAATTTTACTTACACGTGTTTCGGTCAGGAGTTTATCCATGTGTACATTATTCAAACTATTATTATTTTTAAATGACGAAATGAAATGAAATAATAATAGAAAAAATGTAGAAATGTTCCGCATACAAAGAAAATTCAACTTCATCAGAGTAAATCCTTAATTTTCTTTCTGTGCGTAACATTTCTACATTTTTTTCTATTATTATTATAATATAATTGTCGGACGAGTTTTTACTCGATCCTTTCTAACTGTATGGCCATCTTTTTAATGTCAGGGTGGAACAGGTGTAGCAATCCACCAAAGGTTCCTTCACGAGCGCTTTCAGCATGTCTATCTGCCATCTTCAGGTGTGAAACTGATGGAATGTTTCAGGTGTCTCGTTTTTAAAACGAGCAGTAGCGTAAGAATTGGTAATGGGAGGTGGTAGGAATTGGTAGTGGGTTCAAAAGAACATTAGCAGTAGATTTTTGTAGGAGGGAGGTCACGAGTTTGTGAGAATAAAAGGGGAATAGTGGAAGGAGGATAGGCGGGAAATTATAGGTATTTGAGGACATGTTGACTTGTTTCGAAGTTTATTTTGTTTAAGGTGTTTTTTTTTGTTTGATATATAGAGCTTTGATTATTTGAAGTTTTTGTTTGTTTTTTTTCTTTGTGTAGTGTGTGTGTATTTTCTGTTAATTTTTTTCGGTAGATAGAGCGGGGGCATGAATGTGTTTTAAAATGTTAATTATAGAACTCGTATCAGTTAGGTGTAGCATTAATCTACGTGATAATGTGGTTGTCGTGTGGCAAATATACATGTTATTAACTTTGGAGAGGCAGTTTCCTACTGGACATTTAAATTCGTACACGAGATTGGTCTCATTAAGACGAGTGGTTTCGGGGGAGGAGTTGTTGCATGTGACAAGATTAGTGGTTTTAAACTTTTGGTAATAGATAATTAGTTTGACTTTTCTGTTGATGTCGGTGGAAGAAACATTATTACGTATTAATTTTTTTTAACGCAGTTTCGTCCAGTTTATAGTTTCGGTGCATCTGATTACGGTAATATATGTTTTGGGTGGGGCTATTTTTTTTCGTTGTGGTTAATGTTATGGATGGTTTGTCGGATTTGTTCATCAACAAAGTAGTTGGTGAATTTATTATTGATGAGAGTTTGCTTAATATTTTTTAGTTTGGAGAAGAATATTGTTTTAGAAGAAGTTTTATTAAGTTTTTTTATAATGGCTTTTTTGTATTGTGCAGAACATTCAATCTTGTAGTTGATAATACAAGAATTGATGGAGGTAGTTTTTTTTATATGAATAGATAGTGAATACGTTGTTGTTAGAGTCTATCATAACGTCGAGAAATGGAAGTTTATTGTTTGTGTTAAGTTCATATGTGAAGTTTAGTACGGAGTGTTGATCAAATGTTCTTTGTAGTTCGTGGAGTTTATTTACATTATTGACGAGGAGGAGAATATCATCAACGTAGCGAACATAGATTCTGTTTTTTCTGAAAATAATATTAAAGACTTTGTTTTCAAGGTGGGCCATATAGAAGTTGCTAAATGTGGGACCAAGAACTGAATCCATCGAGATACCGTCTTTTTGGATATATAAATTGCCTTGGTAGTCGTAAAAAGTAACTTCAGTGGTGCAGCAGAGGTGGCGGTTTTAAAGAATGTTAGGGTAGATTTTAAGTGGTGGATATTCCGGATCATTGTAGATTTTTTGTATGATGATATCAATAGTTTCTTTTACAGGGACGTTTGTAAAGAGATTTTCGACATTAAGTGAAGCGATCAGTTGGTTATTTGTTGTTGAGGTTTGTAGAATTTGGATTAGTTCGTTTGTGGATTTCAGACTGTATTTGGTAGGCATATATGGCGTAATCAGTTGGTTGATAGGTTTTGTTAAATTGTATACAGGGGTAGTGACTTGAGAAATGATAGGTCGGAATGGGATAGTGTTCATTATGAATTTTTACAGTTCCGTAAATATACCCAGGTTTGTAGTCAGCAATAATCTTCGGAAGTTTTAGACTGTCAGTTGGTTTATGGGGGTTTTCTTGATTTTTTAAAAACTTTAAATGATCATCTAGTATTTTTTGTAATTTGAAGTTGTAGTCTGTTTTATTAAGCACAAAAAATGTTGGTTTTATCAGCTTTTTTATATAAATGTCAGGAAGATTGCGTAATTGTTTCGCGACAGTTGTTAACTGGTTATTGACTGGATTTTCCCACCTGAAGATGGCAAATAGACATACCGAAAGCGCCTGCGAAGAAACCTTTGGTGGATTACTACACCAGTTCCACCCTGACATTAAAAAGATGGGCAGACAGGTAGAAAGGATCGAACAAAAACTCGTCCGACAAGAATCGTCAGTAGAGTTTAACACAATACACACACACACACACACACACACACACACACATATATATATATATTGTATGAGAAAAAGAGACAGGCTGGCATATAAAGATAGTGGTATTAGCTTACAACTGGGAAAAATGTAATAATTGTTTATACGGCTATGCGTTAATATGTTCTTAAAATGTAGTTTTAGCCGCTTACTGTCTGGGTCAAGGGAACAGATTACAGACCCATATTCCCGCATCAATACACACCCACATAAGTATTCTTAAGAACCTTAATCTATCTAAAAATCTATTTTTCTCCTCTATATTTCTCTTTGTCTGTCTGTCTGTCTCTCTCTCTCTCTCTCTTTATATATATATATATATATATATATATATATATATATATATATATATATATATATATATATATATATATATATATATATATATATATATATATATATATATATATATATATATATATATATATATATATATATATATATATATATATATATATATATATATATATATATATATATATATATATATATATATATATATATATATATATATATATATTATATATATATATATATGAGGCCGGGTTAGCTCAGTCGGTAGAGCGTTCGGCTAAAAACCACAAGGTTTCTAGTTCGATACCGGTCCTCGCCAACTCAGCGTATGAGTAGCACGGGGATCTGTGCGGTAAAGTAAGGAGCTGGTGGTAGGTGTGGCGCTCCACCTCAGATGCTAAAAACAATCTCCTTGGTCTAGCGCTATTGAAAAGGGGATAGACTCCCTCGCTGACTGGCTGATACCGACTTTAGGCCGCCCCGTCGACTTTACTTACTTATATATATATATATGAAAAGATATGAATGTTTGTTTGTGTGTGTGTGTGTGTGTAAAAGTGTGAAAGTCACTAAGCGCTGTTGTCTCTGTCTCTATACTATCTTTACTTAGATGAATATACGGTCTATTAGTGATACAGTGTTCTCTTTGTCTTTAAATATAGGAAACTACATAATACCAATATGATAATTCTAATATATATATATATATATATATATATATATATATATATATATATAATAAATAAATATATAAGAGGTTTTACATATCTATTTATTTGATGACAAGGAACAGTCACGACCATTTGGTTTCATGCATGCGTAACCGCAAACAATAACTGACTGTTCCTTTGTCATCTAATAAATAGATATGTAAAACATTTATATATTATTTTATAACATTATATAGCAGCTCTATTTTTTATATTGAGCACTCTCCCAATAATACTGCACTTTGGCACACCGTTCAAGTAAAAGCTGAAACAGTGACAATCCACGCTAAAGTTACACACACACACACACACACACACATATATATATATATGTATATGTGTGTGTGTGTGTGTGTGTGTGTGTGTAAATCTCTCTCTCTCTATATATATATATATATATATATATATATAATATATATATTATAATATGTGTGTGTGTGTGTAAATCTCTCTGTCTCTCTGTCTCTCTCTCTCTATATATATATATATATATATATATTATATATATATATATATATATATATATATATATATATATATATATATATATATTATATATATATATATATATATATATATATATATCTGAAGAAAACTCTGATGATAAAGCTTTGCTTTGAAATCGATTAGACATATAAAAACATCTTTTTGTCTTTATTTTTTACGCATTGTATTGCCTTCGAATTTTATATATATATATATATGTGTGTGTGTGTGTGTGTGTGTGTGTGTGTGTGTGCGTGTGTGTGTGTGTGTGTAAATCTCTCTCTCTCTCTCTCTCTCTCTATATATATATATATATATATATAAAGGCAAAGAGAGACACTAGAGACAGCAGTTTGTTGTTCTTTCATTAGTAACCTTTTCTTCTCTGTCAATCGATAATTGCTTTATGTATATCACCTTGATCCTATTTCTGACTTTGATACATCATTTCAAATGTTTGTTTGTTGGAGTTGTTAAATGAAAACTACCCTTTGAAATTGCCGATATGCTTGACTGGCCCGACATAACCATCCTTCTAGGAACCCATTCCATTTAATTACATATACAATGTGTCTGTACAAAAGAATAGGCTAAGTTTATTACACCAAATAAATTGCCAAATTGCAGACTTCGAATGTTTAATTCCAATGCATGTAATCACTCTACCCTAAAATATTTTAGTTGATAACTTATTGCTAATTTAAATTATGCATCGCTGAATTTATAGGACATCCTCGCTGAATGCTCCATACTTGCGACCTTGTGTCACATCCTACCGGTGGCAAACGGGTTGGGTAATAAAGATGTCTCATCGTAATGTAATGGTTAGCAAGCTATTCTCGCAGATCTATTACTACTGAATAGCGAGTTCGATCCTCGCTGGATGTCCCATATTTGCGACCTTGTGTCACATCCTACTCGTGGCGTACGGGTTTGGTAAATACCCTGTTTATCCCATCGTGGTGTAATGGTTAGCAAGCTAGTCTCGCAGATTAATTACTACTGAATAGTGAGTTTGATCCTCGCTGGATGTCCCATATTTGATACCTTGAGTTACGTCTAACGGGTTTGGTAAAATCATACAATTGGACACATAGCGTAGTGGATAAAGGAGTTAAGTGACAAATATCTCTAGACTGCAGGTTTAATACTGGTCAGGGGCAGCAGTAATATAGAATAATAATTAACACAGCTTAATACCTTAGCAGAATGAGAACAGGATACACCCGTGGACTAAATAAAGTGTTAGATTCAAAGTGTTATTCCGCCCTGTCGGCTGAGGCGTTAGAATGCACCGACTGCACCTCTGCAGAGGGATAAGACTCCCCAATGGGGCCACCTGTTGGCCGTGGGTGGCGACCCGTGATGCTTAAGTATAGAGCCCAGGTGGATGAGCAGTTCATGACATGCAATACTCCACTTTGGCCCTTACTTAGGCTAGACGGGCGGTCGGAGAGGCCCCCTCCGATCAATCGGCTGGTCACGTCAAGAGCTAGCACCTATATGATTGCCCCAACCCTATTGCCCTTATGGCAAGCCCCAACCCCTTTTATCATATGGGTGCTAGAAGGCGGTGGCTGCGGGTCTACATGTCCTGGGAATGACGTTAAACTCTATTTGATAGTGAGGTTCCAGTTTTGGAGGTTTGGGGAATGTGGAGCACCCCTTCATCACCATTGCTCCCTGGTCCACTCTGGCCCGGAGTGGTAGTACCTGTTAGGGTCCCATCTATGGGTTAAATAGAAAAATGTATTTATAAAAAAATTGTATTATCCATTAAGAATTGATCTATTTCAAAACTTTATCAGCATTAAATGACCCACCGAGGCTGATATGCCGTAAAACAAAACAAACAACCAAGCAAAAGATATCTCTAGACTCCATGTTTAATACTGGTCAGGGAGAACAGTAACATAGAATAATAATTAACACAGCTTAATACCTTAGCAGAATGAGAACAGGATACCCCCGTGGACTAAATAAACGGTTAGGTTCAAAGTGCTATTACAAATAGTTCAATATTTAAAATGTATAATAATTTTCATTTAACTCTCCAATATACTTTTTTTCTTTATTTCCTTCTTTTCATCTTTTCATTGTTATCGATGGAAACAGATTAACGTTATAGCTTCCGAGAGCTCAACCCCTTTTTGCTATTCCCCTGCACTCTTTCTTTTGTTCTATTATTTTTTACTAGCATGTCCTTTTTCTTCCCCATCTTTCTTTATAATAAAAATGGAAGGGGGGTGTATTAATATGTAAATAGATTGTATTTATTCTATTGTAATAAAATACATATTTTTTGCACATACGAGATATGTGAGAAAAGTTCCAGGACTCGTGTTACAAAAGATATGAGGGGCATCGTCCACTGCGAGTTCTTGCTGCAGGGCCAGACGATCAACCAGCATGTATACAAAAGAGATACTGCGACGTTTGATTCGTTCAGTGCGCAAGAAGAGGCGAGAAATGTGGCAGGACATCTCGTGGGTGCTTCACCATAACAATGCATCTGACCACACTGTCCTGAGTATCCGAGAGTTTCTGGCCCAGAAGAACATTACTATGTTGGAGCAACCTCCCTACACGCCCGACCTGGCTCCATGTGTTTTTTTTCTTCTTTGGGCCAAGTTCAAGAGGGTCATCAAGGAACCTGTTTTGAGGATGTGCATGACATCAAAAATGCTGTGACGACAAAGCTACGAAGAATCCTGGAAGAATCTTTCCAGGGGTCCGTGCAAGCGTGGGATAGAAGGATGGGCAAGTGCATTAGGCTCCAGGAGGATTACTTTGAAGGGATAACTTTTAGTTTGTAGTTTGGATTTGAAATAATTTCTTTGTGATACCTGTCCTGGAACTTTTCTGGCATAACACGTATATCAAATGCATAAGAAAATAAGATCTGATTGATTGATTAATTGACTGTAACCCCTTGCAGACCCGTCTAGCGTTAATTTATATTTAAAAGTGTGAGAAACGCTTTCATTCTACGTCATATTTACAATTTTCGTGCAGATGTTTTTTTTATTTTATATTGTCTCTTGGCACACCGACCTATTGAATATTTATAATTTTAAACATATTTTATTGACCAAAAGTATGGGACCTCAACGTGTATATCTAGTCCGGATCAAAGTGGACACAATTTTTTTAAATTTTTGGTCTCGTACTTCTTTTCCATAATATATATGCAGCGTGTTCTATGTCCCGCAAATATGAAATAATTAATCCCCCTGTTGTGTCTGAGTTATCAAATAACAAGATTGAAATCTGGAAAAAAGGGTTAACATAAGTTTATTACCCTTTGGTACAAAAAAATATACAAAGACTCCAACGTGCAGTTTTTTAACAACAGTAATTAAATCTGTTTCATACTAGCAATTACTCGACCACTCCCTCGTTTCCTCCATATTATTTATGTGTTTCGTTGGACGATTCGAAATTTCTTGTGACGAAAATATCTTCCCTGACAACACTCTGAGAGGCTTCGCTAATTTAATATTTGGAGAAAATAAGGCACGAGTATATAATGATAGAAATGTGGTAATAGAGAATTGAAAAAAAAAACCCCAATGAATCTAAGACTTGACCTGGTTATACATAGTTGAAGAGATCGACAGATAATTCATTTAAATTGACTATGATTTCAGTTTCGTAAACGTCTTGTTCTATTCAACGCAAATTCATCCTTGTGGAAGAACAATAGTTGTACTATTTAAATCATAGCTGGGGGGTAACTTGTTAATACCTTTCCCAAGCGTATTAGACAGGGATGTAACGTAATAGCGTGACCTGAGTTCGACTCACTTATTACGATGTCCCATTCGTTAGCCACAACGATAAACATAACTGGGTACATAATATTAACGAAAGGAATAAATCTAACACTCTCTACAAAATCATCGTTATAACGATTTGATTCTCACTGTGTGCCCCATGATTCAGACTTTACGCCACAAATAAGCTAAATAAATAAACTAATAATAATTACCTTTCCGCCATATTTCAAAGAGTTAAAAAAAATCAACTAAAAACTAATGACTATTAGGCGAAAAGTTATTTCATGTAAAATTTGATTTTATCAAACGTTCGCGTAAGATTTGATCACGAACCTCAATTTTCAAACGAAATTGATTAAAAAAACACACACTTTCTATACGCAAAGACTTTTAAAGTGCTCATAAACCAAAAAGCCGGGTTATTTACCACTACTACTAGTACTATAATTAAGGGCTGGTTTAGCTCAGTCGGTAGAGCGTTCGCCTAGGAATCTCAAGGTTCCTGGTTCGATACCGGCCCTCACCAACTCAGCGTATGAATAGCACAGGAATCTCTGCGGTGAAGTGAGGAGCTTTTAGTAGGTGTGGCGTTCCAACTCAGATGCTAAAATAATCTCTTTGGTCTAGCGCTAGTGAAAAGGGGATAGACTCCCTGGCTGTCTGGCTGATACTCACATTAGGCCGTCCCGGTATAGTATGGGTAAATAATAGTGAATACTGTGTTATTTAACTTTGGTAACTCAAGAAGTCTAGAAAAAGAAAAACTCCGAATTCAAAAATGTGTAAACCAATTAAAAATTGACCGAGGGCCCCCACGCCAGGCAGGACGCCAGGCAGGACGCCAGAGGTACCACGGGCGTCAGTACAGATCAAACAAGGGAAAGCCGACAACAGAATGCCCTTACCAAGCGTCTACCCTTAACCTCTTAAGGGGTCGAGCGAGTCGCTACGAAACCCTATATCACCAGTTCACCAACTGACGACTTAACATGGCCGACTCGAGCTTGCCTTCAACTCTACGCCACTGACCAGCACGATACCCTTACCTTCCCTGACCACCACGGCACTACCCACTACAACTCACTAGGCCACTGGGCCCTTCCTGACTTATTACCCACACCAAGTGACCATATCAACTTACACCAATTAAAACCGCCCTGTCGTCTGAGGCGTTAGAATGTACCGACTGCACCTCTGCAGAGGGGTAAGACTCCCCCAATGGGGCCCCCTGTTGGCCGTAGGTGGCGAACGTGATGCTTAAGGATAGAGCCCAGGTGGATGAGCAGTTCATGACATGCAATACTCCACTTTGGCCCTATCTTGGGCTAGACGGGCGGTCGGAGAGGCCCCCTCCGATCAATTGGCTGGTCACGTCAAGCCCTAGCACCTATATGATTATCCCAACCCTATTGCCCTTATGGCAAGCCCCAACCCCTTTTTATCATATGGGTGCTAGAATGCGGTGGCTGAGGGTCTACATGTCCTGGGAATGACGTTAAACTTTATCTGATGGTGAGGTTCCAGATTTGGAGGTTTGGGGAATGTGGAGCACCCCTTCATCACCATTGCTCCCTGGTCCACTCTGACCCGAAGTGGTAGTACCTGTTAGGGTCCCATCTATGGGTTAAATAGAAAAATGTATTTATAAAAAAAAATGTATTATCCATTTAGAATTGATTTATTTCATAACTTTATCGGCATTAAATGACCCACTGAGGTTGATACGCCTTAAAGCAAAACAAACCAAACCAAACCAATTAAAAATTGACGTTTTATCAGAAACTGCTCGTGGCATAGAAGTTGGATAAATATATACATAGTATTGGTGAACTGCGATTATGAATATCTAAAGAAATCTGGAGTCTTTACAGCTGATCCACTCAGAAACCTTTTCAACTAAGTAGAACATTTGAAAAAAAAAAGTTCAGTGATGATATTTGACGTTCAGTAAATGTAAAATTGAATTTGTAGCCACAGTCGTGACAGATTCATGTCTAGACCAATTTGGTTCCCGATGTGTGGATTTTTAGTTTAATGTTTATCGTCGAAATTATGCAGTAGATCAAAGCGGTTCTTTTTTACCTATTTCAGATAACTGGAAATGCCAATATTAAAAAAAAGAAAGAAATGAAACTCAGTGCTATTCGCCGCCAATATTGACGTCTGGGATATTTGAACAGAGATGTTCGGTGGTGTTATTTATGGCGACAACTATTTTGTATGGGTAGTGTAGTTGATAAAGTGTTACAATAGAAGGGTGATTACAAATAACTAGTACAAAATTAAAAAAAACACCCTCCGGGCGATGTAAAATAGATTTTTGAAACTTATTGCCTGAGGGGTGGGAGTTAAAAATTCAATGTCCGCGAGTTTGTACCCTAAGTAAATAAAATCATCAAATTCATTAATGGATTAAAAAATAAAACAATTTGAAATGTAAACATTAAATATGTATTAAAATAAAACAAACTATATATAGATATATAATACCAGTCATGTATTTATTAAAACTTGTTTTACAAAAACAATGAGGACTGTCTAATGTTGCATGTTCAAATTTTGAGTGTATTTATTCTATGTTATGACGATTTTGGGTAATGTGAGGTAAGCAGTGACGTAATTTTTGTTATAGACAAAAACCGGAAGCGAATCTCCATTATTAATAGATAATGAATGACGATGATGATTATTTGTGATTATTCATCGTCATTTATCATTATCTTAACTAATAGCTTACTTTTCCATCATTAGTTTAATTAGAAAGTAAATAATAAAATTACAGTTATTTCTTCTTGTAAATGGATTTCTTTTAAGATTTATCCCTGAGATGTTTGCTCATATTCATTAAGATGAAATCAAACAATTAAAAATCAATAATACTAAGTACTAATCTAATAAAATCAATTTTTAAAGATCAATATCCAAATTAGCCTACCCGCTCACACGGTAAACCGCTATTTTTTTCTAAATTCTTCTTCTAAATTATGTTAAGTTTCATTTATTTTTTTCGGACCATATGACCTATAGGACCCTTTTGCGATCTTGATTTTGTGGGGACATTTTTCATTTACACCGTCAGAATCCAGTTAACAGACGATTTTTAGGTTTTTTTTTTAATTATAAAACTAATCCCTAACCTTAACCCCTGACAAACAATCGGATTTTGACGGTGTAAATGAGAAAAGTGTCCCCACGAATCAAGATCGCAAAAGGGGTGCCTAAATGTCATATGGTCCATTTTTTCTGAGTTTTTTTCATTTCTAATTCATGATGGTCTGAAAAACCATGCACAATTTTAGTCATACAGAAAAGTATTAAATTCCTTAAATTTCCTCATTTTTATATAGTTAATATGTTATCATAATAAACATAATAGAAATGTGTAATATCACTATGCAAATTAGATTTCCCGTTCTCACTGTAAACCGCTATTTTGCTGTATATATAAATACAATTGCATGTTATTAGTATTGAAACAAGGCCACCATTATTATTAATGTACAACAATTTTATTAATAACTGAGGTTTAAATAAAAATAAAATCATGGTGAATGTGAAATATATACCTAAAGGAATTGTGACGTGAGTATTGATATAGTTTCGGTTACAAACAGACAAACATACAATCTCCATAATAATTAGATACGCCTAAATGAATAGCCTTTTTATAAAGAGTAAGTTTCTTCCGTTCCTTCACAATGAATAGCAGTTACAATAACATATGGAACGCCCCGTACAAGACCTATCGGCAAACCTTAGAATGCCCGAGTGTATCCTCTGCAGAGGAGTAATACCATAGCCTTAACGGGGTGTTCTTATATTCGACTAAACTAAATCTGGTAGTGAGACAACAATTATTACAATGTTTGATATGTTTACTTAAGAGCTATTGTTCGTTCAATATGTAAAAATTATAATAATCATGATTTCTCTCTCTCTCTCTCTCTCTCTCACTCTCTCTGTCTCTCTCTCTCTCTGTCTCTCTCTCTCACTCTCACACACACACACACACACACACACACACACTTTTTTCTTTCTCGTCTTTACATGATTTCATTAAATTCTATTGAGACAGATTAGCGTTATCGCTTCCCCTCTCTCTATTTCCCCCTTATCTCTGTCTCTCATTCTTTTTTCTTTCTTTCATACTTAGTCTATTTTCTTGTATAGCATGTATTTTTCTTCTCTTTTTTCTTTAAATGCAAACGAAATGTTCCATTATTTAGCTGAGATGACGACACTTATAAGAAATAAGATTTCAGGGGATAAGCGATACCAGATGATCAGTATTTACATTTTTTCATTTCATCTTTGGACAGTCTCATTTTTAACTAGTGGAGGGTGAAAACTGATAACGGTCGTAAGGCACATGATTATTAATATATTGATGATCATAAAGCTGAGAATGAAATGAAAATTAGTTATTTTACGCATCTAAAACTGTTGAATTATTCACCCCGGTACATAAATAATAAAACATCGCTTTGTATTATTTGTATTATTTGTGGAGCGGTAGAATACGACAACTGCACACCTGTAGAGGGGCAGTATCGCCCTGTTGGCAGGAGCGGTAGAATACGGCGACTACACCCCCGCCGAGGAGTAAGACCACCTTGTCGGATAGGGCAGTAGAATACGCCGAGTGCACGCCTGTAGAGGGGCAGTATCGCCCTGTCGGCTGGAGCAGTAGAATACGGCGACTGCACCCCCGCAGAGGAGTAAGTCCGTTTGTCGAGTGTAGCTGTAGAATACCCCGAGTGCACGCCTGTAGAGGGGCAGTATCACCCAGTCGGCTGGAGCGGTAGAATACGGCGACTGTACCCCCGCAGAGAAGTAAGTCCGTTTGTCGAGTGTAGCTGTAGAATACTCCGAGTGCACGCCCGTAGAGGGGCAGTATCATCATTACGCTTACGTACACAACGTTACATCAGGTGTGTCCTTCGTCTTTCTTCGGAGTTTCTTGACGAACCTTCACGGACATGGGAACCTCCTCTTTGAACTCAGGAACCTTCTTGTCGAACTCGGGAGCCTTCATGTCGTAATCGGGAACTTTTGTGAAACTTCGAACCGAACCCTTTATTCAATCCACGGGGGTAAACTTTTCTCTTTCCATTAACCATGACCGGGTACTCAACTTTTTTTATCTTATATATGCGCCCTGTGTCCAATTGGACACAAGGCTCAAA
>CM042149.1:64404845-64414845 GCA_023376005.1 Doryteuthis pealeii | reverse complement strand
TTTTCTCGTAAATTTCGAAAACAAATAAGAAAATCTCTGTTCAAAGAAAGTTAATAAAAAAGCGTTGGTTTTGTTTGGTTTTGTTTTGTTTGTTTTACGACGTATCAACCTCAGTGGGTCATTGAATGCCACGTATATTTTGAAATAAAGTCATTCTAAATGGATTCTCAATTTTTTTTTAAAATCATTTTTTTTCCATTTAACGCAGAAAAGAGACCCTAATACTGGTTCAGAGTGGACCTGGGAGTAATGTTGATGAAGGGGTCCTCTACAATTCCCAGACCTTCAGAACTGGGACCTCACCATCATATAGAGTTTAATATAATTCCCAGGACTTGAAGACTCTCAGCCACAGACTTGTAGCACCCATATGATAAAAAAAGGTTGAGGCTTTCCATAAGGTCAATAGGGTCGGGACAATCATTTAGGTGCTAGGGCTTGACGAGATCAACCGCTCGTCTAGCCTAAGTAAGGGCAATAAAAAGGAAATTTAGCTATTAGGAAATTTAGAAATATAGAACGAAGAGAATATTTTTTTCTTACAGACGGTCGAACTGAATATTGATAATTTTTAAACAGATCTATTTGACCCATAGATAGGACCCTAACAGGAATTACCATTTCGGATTTCAGTGGCGTTGATAGTAATTACAACGAATGAGTACATTACACTCCCCCAGGTTAGTATTATCTGCATTATTCGGACTATTGTCCTCATCTTCATTGTTATTTGCACCAGAATTTAATTACAGGGACGCATATTCACATTCTCAAATTAACAATCCCAATCGATTATATTATATTATATAAGACAGAATGTCATTTGAACCGAATTAAAACAGACCAAACACACACATACGGAGACGTACACATGAACACTCACGTGTGTTGATGTTTGTTGGTTGGGGGGGGCAGTATAACAAATAATACAACATATTGCAAATACTTCCAAGCGTTGGCTAATATGGGGGGGGGGCATACCACATTCTGAAGATCTGCGAATATTATTGGAGAATAGTAAATGAAAAAAAACGGGAAATTAAATTATTGAATATCCGAGAAATATTTAGAACAATAGAATTAACAAAGATATGTTAGAAAAATTGATTTGCTTATGATATACAAAAAGCTCATAATTCCATTAGTTTTTTTCAATCTAATTTGAATTGAGTCCTAACAAGCATAATATAAACTTATTTTCGTGTTTCATTATTTCATTAATTTAGTTTTATTCTCATATACGCCTGCATTTCCATTAGAACATTGTTGACGCGAAGTTATATTATTTAAACTAGCAACACAAAACACTTTCCGATTGGTGTAAAAATTCATTTTTGAAAGATATTGCCTGAGGGAGCGGGGGTTAAAAATTCTATGCCAGAGGGTTTGTATCAAAAGTAAGCAAAATCCTTATATTTATTAGAGGAGTAAAAAAAAAATAAAAAAAAAAATAATTTGAAATGGAAACTTACTCCTATCACCCTCAAATAAAATGTTGCGAGCATGAATTAATTCTTAATCAAACAATTATTTCGACTATTTTCCACATAAATTTTACACAAAATCGTAGGTATTTATTTATTTGTAAACTTTTTAGTTACCTTCTTGTTACTGAAAAAAAGGGACGAGAGTAAAAAAAAACAATTTTTTAAATTGCATACTCAAACTATTGGTATAAATAGCGCAGGGATATTGTGACGTAAGCTGTGCCGTAGAGATGTGACGTAGTTTTTGTTACAGACTGAAATACACACAATCTCCATTATTAATAGATTTGAGTTATTCAACTAAGCATTTGTTTAATAGTCTGCCTGTTTGCATGTCTTAGAATACATTGAATGTAACAAACACAGAGGGATAATAGACACCTACAAAATTGTTTCCTTAGTATGAGACTAAACTACGTCTGATGGTGTGGTTAGAGTTCTCAAGATCTGAGGAGTGTAGGGTACCCCTTCTTTGTCATTACTCCCACATTCAATCCTTCATTACCATTACTCCATAGACCACTATGTCTCGGAGTGTTAATTCCTTCTAAGGTCCCATTTATGGGTTTAAAATATCAAAAAGGGATTTTCAAAAATGTGTTATAGAATTATAAATACATTGGATTTTAAAATATTGATATTGCAAATGAGTACAAAGTGTTTACCTTTTTAAAAACGATTAAATACCCTGCAATAAATAATAATAAAACGTATTCGGTATAGAGTATCCTAAGTGTTGAAACGCTGGAAAATTCAACCAACCACCAACCAACCAACCGTGAATATTTTAAAAGGATTATTTTCTTTATTTCTTTGGATATTCAAAAGACTATCTTTAGATGTTAAAAGGGTATACACTGTAATCATTTTACATGAGCGGTATTGGGTACTATCATCTTTAGATAGTCGTTCAATATGATAGTTGGAGTCCTTGAAAAACGGAACGACAGAACTGTAAACCCAATACTGAGTAGTATATATATATATTTATTTATTTATTTATTTATTTACCAAATCCTCCGCACGAGCAGGATGTGACACAAGGTCAATTTCTTAAGCGGAGTTCAACAGGTTTGAATTCAGAGTTTTCCTTCTCCTAGACCAGTTGCCTAACCAAGGTTAAAGAGCCCGGTCTGCTCTACTATTTATCCATAGCTGGAGGGAGGTTAGGATTCATACCTTTCCCAAGCGTATTAGCGCTAAGTGAAATGCAATTACCACGTCCAGGATTTGAACTCATGGCGACGAGTCCATTTCCCATGACTTTAACCATTACACCACGCACTTCCAAATATATCTATATATATTCGTAGGAAATATTTATTTTATGTAATTTCCCAGGTAGATATCATCTACATAAAACATGACAGTTTCCTCTTATTCTAAAAAAATATATGGGGAATAAATGATTTTTCTGAGTTAACCAAGCTTTGCCCTCTGTCATATTGAACGACTATCTAAAGATGATAGTACCCAATGCCGCTCATGTAAAATGATTACAGTGTATACCACTTTAATATCTAAAGATAGTATTTTGAATATCCAAAGAAATTACATAAGTTCAGAGAAATAAAAACATTCCTTGTATTAGCTGAAGTGATGTCGCTACAAAATACATACCTGAACAAAATTTCAGAAAAATTGAAGGGGTGGATAACATGGCCTGATGATTTGACAAGGAATTACGCCTGTATTTCTGCACTCATACTGATATGAGCACTACGTGCAATAAATTTTTCTTCGTCTTAGCTTCAAATTTCATCATTATAGATTTGTCCAATATGTCAAGACTAGCAGCACGTAGCTTGCAGGGTGGCGACTTAAAGATACCGTATTCAAGTTGGGGTTGTTATCGGAGCTGATATTATGCAAAAGAATACGTAATCGGCGATGAAGATAGTGCGACCGCCCTGGACGCATTCAAAAGATGTATCTTACGAATAACATAAATATTCTAGATATGCGTAATTAAATGAGCACGTTTTCTCTGTCAATGTGTGTTGTCTGTATTTCTGCACTCATACTGATATGAACATTACGTGCAGTGCATTTTTCTTCGTCTTAGCTTCAAATTCATATATATATATATATATATATATATATATATATATATATATATGACATGCAACACTTCACTTTGGCCCTTACTGAGGCTAGATGGGCTGCTGGTTATGTCAAGCCCTAGCACGTATATGATTGCCCCAACCCATTTACCCTTACGGCAACCGCAGCCCTTTTTTTCATATATATATATATATATTCTTGAAGGCTGAGGGTCTTAGTGTTCTGACTATGACGTTAAATTTCTTTTAGAGGTGAAGTTCCAATTCTGGAAATGTGGAGTACCCCTTTATCGCCATTACTCCAAGGTCCACCCACCCTGCTCTGGAGGGGTAGTATCTTTTCCACAATTTCCTCAGATCTCTGTCAGGTGCAAGTTTTCTTTAACTTTCACTTGATCCGCCGAGACGACAAAATCCTCGAGATGACGACGATTCTTCTTCTTGTTAATTAACATTTGGTCTGTTCTCCTGGCCGAGATTATGTGATTCGTCTGTATCTAAGTCCCAATTGATTTTATGTCCCATTCTCTAGGACAGGTTCTAGTTTGTGCATATACCACTTAGTAGCATGGTGAAAATTGAATTCCTTGCACCATTATTATTCTTCTTATTCTTATTTTCTTCTTCTTCTTCTTCTTATTATTATTATTCTTATTATTATTATTATTATTAATAATAATAATAATAATAATAATAATAATAATAAATAAAAAAAAAAAAAAAAAAAAATAATAATAATAATAATAATAATAATAATAATTTTTGCTTTTTTTAAATTTATTTTACTATTTCAAAACACATTTTGGAATTATTATTATTATTATTATTATTATTATTATTATTATTATTATTATTATTAATGGTTATAGTAGTATCAGTATTATTATTATTATTATTATTATTATTATTATTATTATTATTATTATTATTATTTTAATAATAATGATCATGAGACATTATTATTATTATTATCACTAATAATAATAATATAATAATAATAATAATAATAATAATAATAATAATAATAATAATGTTTTTCTTGTTGTTGGTGATGTTCATTTTATTATTTCAAAACACATTTCGGAATTGCAGTCTGCAAACTGTTTTTTTTATTTTTTTTTTTTTTACTCCCCGTCGCCAAGACCGATCAATACCAATAAATCTGTTTTCCAAATTAAAATCACTTTGTTCCTATGACAACATCAATTCGATTTTCTCTGTAATAATACAAGCTTATTGAATTCTGTACACGTCTTGGAAATAAGCAAGCCGGGGTGCTTTAAGCTGCTCGGGAGACGAGGATCGATGCTACTTATAATCCTTCCCAATCTTCTCCAGACCCCCACCCCCACCACACAAAATCAAACACCACCCCACTCACCCCAAATACACACAGTTTGTTGGACACCGCCAATATTTTTAGCAAACGCTTAAAATAATCTACCATGTGAAGGTAGAACGTGATGTCAAGTTTTAGAACGATAAACTAAAGTCTGATTCTAAATGTCTCATATTGAAAATGCAGATGTACTTGTATGAATTTCTCTTGGACAAGTCTGTAATGACGGAATTTAGAAGCGCGTGGTGTAATGGTTAAAGTCACGGGAGATGGACTCGTCGCCCCGAGTTCAAATCCTGGACATGGTGATTGCATTTCACTTAGCGCTGTAGTGGTGTAGACATCACGTCGGCGTCAACACTTGTAAGGTTCAAAGTCATAATTGAACATACAACTCCGGCACATTTCTGAGACAAAACATTTTATGTAATACAGCACATGAATAAACAAGATACATAAACAATGGAAGATAGAACAGTGTACATAAACATACATACATAAAAGTCAAAACGTTTTATATAATTGTTGTACCGGCTGTTCCTACAGTGGAGAATATACACCGGTTCTCACTATAAATAGTGAGATACCGAGTGAAAAGGTTGTACTGTTACCGTTTAACGGCAAGCTAGCCGTTTCTGTACCATTATTGTAAATACACTTGTCTTATTTTACCCTACCTCGACTTAACTTCTTTTTTACTGTTGGATTAACATCACAACAATAATACAGCACATGAATAAACAAGATACATAAACAATGGAAGATAGAATAGTGTACATAAACATACATACATAAAAGTCACTGACAAGATAATATAAAAGTACATAATATAAAGGTACAGTCATGAGACTAAGAATAGTCCATGTTGTACAAATCACTTAAGGTGACCAGTGGCCGGCGTTGAGGGCCGAAGCCCGAACGAGAAGGGAATCAATTGTCTAACCCATGTGGGTACATACGTGGAGAGGTAGAAGTTTGAAATAGCCGCTTAAATACCAAAGGTCCCCTAGAGGGAACAAACGATAACCGGCGGGCATATAACTCCTCAGGCAAATGGTAAAATAACCCCTACAGCGCTAATACCTTTGGGAAACGTAAGAAGCCTACTCTCCTTCCAGCTATGGGTTAATAGTAGGGCTCTTAAACCTTGGTTAGGCAACCGGTCTAGGAGAAGGAACAAATCTGAATTTAAACCTGTTGAACTCCGCTTAAGAAGTTGATCTTGTGTCACATCTTGCTCGTGCGGAGGAGTTGGTAAATATATATATATATATCATATGGAGGCGCGTGGTCTAATGGTTATAGTCATGGGAAATGGACTCGTCGACCCGAGTTCAACTCCTGGACGAAGCTGTTTGCATTTCACATGTCGCTAATACCTTTGGGAAAGGTATGAATCCAATTCTCCCTCCAGCTATGGGTAAATAGCAGGGTAGACTGGGCTCTTTAATCATGGCTAGATAACCAGTCTATGAGAGGGAAAACTCTGAATTTAAACCTGCTAAACTCCGCCTAAGAAATTGACGTTGTTTCGCATCCTGCTCGTGCGGATGAGTTGGTATATATATATATATATATATATATATATATATAATATATATATTAATAAGTCATCCACAGACACGTGTTTCGGCATATCATGCCTCTTCAGTGTGGCTAGACACAACTATCCTTGGGTAGGGTTCGAACTCAGACTGACCGCATGGTAGTCCGATATCTTATCCCCTCGCCCACTGACAGCTGATGCAGGGACTGGTGTTTTTAAACTATTAAATACATAGGGATGTATGTATCATTCGGTCACTGAGAGATCAAATTTCCGGACAAATGATCATTGCTTATTTGCTTAGTAGTGAGAGTTAATTTAAATTACCAATTAGAGAGCTCATTACCAAATTTATGGGAGCATGTATATTAATAAGTCATCCACAGACACGTGTTTCGGCATATTATGCCTCTTCAGTGTGGCTAGACACAACTATCCTTGGGTAGGGTTCGAACTCATAAATATATATATATATATTGTCATCCTTCCTGCGATTAATACAATCAAGGTCATAGCAAACATATCTTGCCCGATTTCCTAATGAATACACGAACAGGGGCATTTTCTGATTACGGGCCTCAGGATTTCATCTTAAATTTTTAGGGCTTATTCTTGTCAACATCACTTCAATTTAATCCCGTTATCTATCGCGAGACCCACCCCCTAATTGATAATGTCTTAACTCTCAACTTGAAACACGAGTAAAATGAACAATCCCGAAGACAAAACTGAGTTGAATTTAAATGTGCCAAGATAAGATGATGAATTTTTAATATATAGAATTATTGATATTTAAATGACGTGAAAGGAGCAATTGGCGAAATTCGCATTAGCAGATCCAGAAGATAAGAATTATGATTAAGATATTTTTCTTTTTCTTTCTTTTCGTTTAATTACGATGAAAGACACGCGTGAAGTTTTATTTCGAACGAAGAACTGATTATTTTCTCAGATACAATTCCGATTGAAAACCAAAGAAAGATTAAAATGCGATACATATCTACAACCTTAATGAGAAAACAACTAGGTCATTTTATTAGGTCGAATATTTGTTGTCAACGGAAGAAGTACACAGAAGATTCATTACCAATTATGGAATAAAAGTGATGATATTTCTCTGAATGTTTGAGATGAGGCTTGAAGATTAGTATTATCTGCGTTATTCGGACTATTGTCCCCATCTTCATTGTTATTTGTACAACGTTTCGGCCGATGTACCCTCCGGTTCCCGAGTCCGACAAGAAATACCTGAAGAAGGCCGGAGTGTATATCGGCCGAAACGTTGTACAAATAACAATGAAGATGGGGACAATAGTCCGAATAACGCATATAATACTAAAAGTGATAATGTATCCGAAAATGCAGTCGATCAAAATGGAACGATCAGAAATGGATCAGTACATCACTGTGTGATATGCCCTAGGTATTAAAATTAATTGACATGCCCTAATTCTAATAAATACGAGAACATAATGTTGACTAAGTAGTTTTATACCACTAGCAGTGGTTTACTTTCTTCACGCTTATGGCGAGTAATGAAAAATGTTCATGCATTTAATTTCCAACCTCCGTTTTGGTTATTTCTCATTTATATATATATATATATATATATATATATATATATATATATATATATATATATATATATATATAACGTATTGGTAAACCCTTGGGGTAAGAAAAAAAACCGGCAAATAGTTTGATTGTAAAAATATACTACCAAACATTACCTGGGGAGAAAAAAATTGAAAATAAAGAAAAGAGCAAGATAGTCGTACCAACCGAAAATAATCTGTTGATGCTATAATACTTATTATATATATATATATATATATATATATATATATTATATATATAGAAAAATATATATTGATATAAAAACCGCCGGTATATAGTAAAACTAATAACTAAAGAGTCAATCTTAGCCCTGAAGAGCACTAAGCGAAACTTTTAGTAGGTATATCTGACTCATTAGGTTTATCTTTATATATATATATACTTCATTTAATCACTTTTTGCCCTCATATAGAACATTTCATTTTCCCCCATACCGTCTGATATACATTGAAAAGGGTGAATGTTCACCCGAAATATCAAAAAAAGATTAAACCAGGAAGAAAGCAACGGTTGAATATATAAAAAATTCTGATTTTTCTTTCTGTTTTTCTTGTTTTTGATCTTTTTTCAATGCTTCAAAAGACCAGACAAACAACGTTCACAAGAACATAACATACATAATCATATATATATATATATATATATATATATATATATATATATATATATATATAATTAATTATTATAATCGCACAGGCGTTCGTCTGTACCTCTTATTTGTTTAACGGTTTATTTATTTCCGTCTTTCCATCATATATATTTCGCTCTTGAAGAAGACCGCTAGTTGAAACAGATTCTCTGAGCGAACTATCAACATCTTTCCATTTTACAAATATATTTTAATTCATACAGTCGGATTTACTTTCATTTATTATATATATATATATATATATATATATATATATATTATATATATATATATATATATATATAACAATCTAACTAATATGTGCATGTGAAGACATAAGTCTATTTGTGGATTTACACGCGTGGAATACCGATTTGCAGGTATATGTAGTTTATGAATGCAAATCTATTCTATCAAGTAAACAGGAGTTCATACAAGCACAGATCCATTGTGCGAAGGTCATGTTAATCAATGTGCGGAACTCTGCCTATTTACATATACGTCTATATACACGTACAAAAAGCAGCACTTCCTGACACATATACTTTCAGAAGACCATACCCATCACCCACTGTCAAAGCTGAAGAGGTCATCCAAGCTAAAATAGGACGTCGTCTCAATCGATTACTACAACTTCTCCGATCTCCGATTAAAATCAATATCACAAACCTGAGAGTCTATTATGATAGAATGCATAAAAAATTGCCTTTTTAATGTATATTTAACACTACGACTGCTACAATGTACATAAATACTGCAATAAGAAACAATCAGGTTTGCTTAGATTAAAGGAATATATATATATATATATATATATATATATATATATATATATATATATATATATATATATATATATATATATATATATATATATATACAGATTTTTTTGTGATGAAACAAAGAAAATACAGTGCTCAATCACAAATTGTGAGAGCTAATATTTATTTAATTTATTGAGTTTTTAAAGATAAATGTTTATTATAGACAGCTACCCAGGTTTCTTGCTAGGTCGCAATCATCAGGTTGTCAAATTAGATCCCATGGTGTTTATTGAAGATCTTTTCTTAATGTCACATTCTGGACCGCAAATAACGTCGGTTGCTTTCGTGGACGCTAGTACGCTTCGAATTTTTTAAATTCAATTTTTTCAAAAATTGCATTTTTTTTGAAAAAAATGCCAACGAAGTTACCTCCTTTATTCGTTAAAACAACCACCCTGAAAAACAATTATATATATATATATATATATATATATATATATATATATATATATATATATAAAGGAAAAAAGTTTAAGGGTTTTCAATCTATATGATT
>CM042149.1:64397345-64399845 GCA_023376005.1 Doryteuthis pealeii | reverse complement strand
CTAATGGTTACGGTGCCGGACTGACACCCAACCGGTCGGATTTCAATTCCGGCTGTAGGTAGCTTACAAAATGTCTAGCCACACTGAGGAGACTTGATAAGTCGAAACACGTGTCTGTGGATGACCCTATATATATATATATATATATATATACGTATTTAATTATTTATATAACTTATAACCTCTTCCATACCTTTTTATATATTTACTATTACTATTATATCCTATTGTATGAAATACATACAGATCTTAATTCACAGATAGATACGCGCGCCAAATGAGTATCAACACGCAACACAATGAATTTACCAATGACATACATATGTTGCTATTACATTATACCACAGAGGGGCGATACATTATTGCCGCATTCCATTTACAAGAAATACTTTCAAAAACTGATGCAATAAAGGAACCGTAGCAACGTCAGTGGCGATAAGCTGCCATTTGAACAAATGTAGGCAACGTGTTAATAGTGGTAATGCTAAGAATTGTACATTTGCAACTTCATAAGATCTCTGGCGATAAATGAATTGATTTTATAAACAAAATGAAAACACTCGTGATAATAACATATTCACAAAGAAAGTAAAACGTTACATGACAAATACACTTGAATAACACTGACAATTTAAAGCCAAAAGAGGGAATAAAAAGTAAAACAAGTTATATAAAAAAGACAGATAAACTAACGACCTATGTTTATATAATAATAATAATAATAATAATAATAATAATAATATAATAATAATAATAATAATATCAACTGTTGTACTTTGCGGTTCCAGCAGATCACAGGGTGAAGTTGAAGGAAAACGAAAAGATAAATAAATACCTGGACATTGACAGAGAATTAAAAAAAAACTGTGGAATATGAGGGTCAAAGTCAATTGTGGTTGGTGCACTTGGAACCGCCCAATAAAACTTGGAAAAAGACTGGATGATCCTTCAGACTCCAGTACAATACCATCAGCTAAAGCTGAATTATAAAAAAAAAACTAAAAAGGAGTGAAAATAATAATAATAATAATAATAATAATAATAATAATAATAATAATCCCAGCAAGAAGACCAGACCTGGTGCTGATAAACAAAAGAACTTGTCAACTGGTGGATTTTGCAGTTCCAGCAGATCAAAAGGTGAAGCTGAAGGAAAATTTAAAAAATGGACAAATACCAGGACCTTGTCAGACAACTGAAAAAGTTATGGAATATGAAAGTCAAAGTGATACTAATTGTAGTTGCTGCACTTGGATCGGTCCCAAAGGGATTGCAAAAGGGATTTTGAAATCTGGACATCAGAGGAAAAACTCTAGTGAAAGACCATCAGCTAACGCTGATGTGAAAACTCAAAAGCAGTGAATAATAATAATAATGTCAACTGGTGGACTTTGCGGTTCCAGAAGATCACAGGGTGAAGTTGTAAGAAAACGAAAATATGGATAGATACCTGGTCATTGCCAGAAAATTGAAAAAGCTATGGAATATGAGGGTCAAAGTGATACCAATTGTCGATGCTGCACTTGGAACCGTCCAAAAAAACTTGGAAAAAAGACTGGAGGATCTGAAAATCAGAGGAAGAATTGAGACCATCCAGCCTACTGCACTGCTTCAATCGGCTAGAATACTCAGAAGAGCCCTGGAGAACTGGGTAGACTTGTTGTCACTCAGACTCCAGTACAATACCATCAGCTATAGCTGATGTAAAAAAAGAACTGAAAAAGAGCAAAAATGATAATTATTATTACTATTTTTACTGTTTTTCAGTTTTTTTATAATTATTATTATTATTACTTTTACTCTTTTTCAGTTTTTGTCATAATAATAATAATAATAATAATAATAATAATAATAATAATAAATTACTTATAATTACTTATAATTACTGCCTTATCCCAGCAAGAAGACCAGACCTAGTGTTGATAAACAAAAAAAACTTGTCAACTGGTGGATTTTGAAGTACCAGCAGATCACAGGGTGAAGCTAAAGGAAAATGAAAAAATGGACAAATATCTGGATCTTGCCAGAGAACTGAAAAAGTTATGGAACATGAAAGTAAAAGTGATACCAATTGTAGTTGGTGCACTTGGAACGGTCCCAAAAGGATTGGAAAAGGGTTTGGAAAGTTTGGAAATCGGAGGAAGGATTGATATCATTCAGAACACTGCACTGCTTCAATCTGCCAGAATACTCAGAAGAGTCCTGGAGACCTGAGGAGACTTGCTGTCACTCAGACTCCAGTGAAAGATCATCAGCTAACACTGATGTGAAAACTCAAAAGGCGATAATAATAATAATAATAATAATAATAATAATAATAATACTTATTATTATTATTATTATTATTATTAGTAGTAGTAGTAGTAGTAGTAGTAGTAGTAGTAGGACCTGGAAATATACCACATTATTATAATTTGATTATTACGACGTTTGATATGTTTACTTAGGATCTCTATTTTTACTCTACTCTATTTCTTTCTTTCTTTCTTTCTTTCTTTCT
>CM042149.1:64384845-64387345 GCA_023376005.1 Doryteuthis pealeii | reverse complement strand
CTGTGGTGTGAGTTTTCTTTTCTTTAACTACCTTATATATATATATTATATATATATATATATATATATATATATAGTAAATGAAGAAAAACTCTAAACTTGCTTCATTACAATAATTTATTTCAACCGTATTAATACAGCATCTTCAGGTAATCACAAGAACATGACTCTTACCGTAAGAGTCATGTTCTTGTGATTACCTGAAGATGCTGTGTTAATACGGTTGAAATAAATTATTGTAATGAAGCAAGTTTAGAGTTTTTCTTCATTTACTAAATATCTTGCTCTGTCCTTTTACTCACTGGTATTAGGTACATTGAGCTCTCCTCATGGTCTACCTGCATCAGCTTGGTTAAACCACACATGGAAAGACCCTAACTACGGAAAAAAACTACATATATATATATATGTGTGTGTGTGTGTGTGTGTGTGTGTTTGTGTGTGTGTGAAACTACATGAAAACAACAGCATTGTTAAGATCAGCTATAATACTCAGAAGGTTACTAGAGACCTTACTAGACTTGCTGTCACTCAGCCTACGGTGGACCACTAGCTATGCCAAGTGTGAAAAACTTGATAATAATAATAATGGCTGAAATTCTGAGTTACACATATCAAATGATTATGGACGAGGCTGAACTTTCCGATCGCTAGAAAAATCAAAGGACTGATCAAACACCTTTATCTATCCTTCTTTTATTCATTTATTTTTCAAAATGTAGAAAAATACTTGTTTTCACTCTCACTACATCAATAGACAATCAGATAAAGCTGGTGTGAACAACTCACAAGAATGAACATAACAACAACAACAACAACAACAACAACAACAACAACAACAATAATAATAATAATAATAATAATAATAATAAATAATAATCGAGAAGACCTAACCTAGCGTTGATAAACAAAAAAGAAAGAAATTGTCAACCGGTGGATTTTGCAGTGCCATCAGATCACAGGGTGAAGCTAAAGGAAAATTAAAAAAATAGACAAATATCTGGACCTTGCCAGAGAACTAAAAAAGTTATGGAATATGAAAGTGAAGGTGATACCAGTTGTAGTTGGTGCGCTTGGAACAGTCCCAAAATGATTGGAAAAGGGTCTGGAATGTTTGAAAATTAGAGGAAGGGTTGAAACCATTGAGAACACTGCACTGCTGCAATCTGCCAGAATACTCAGAAGAGTCCTGGAGACCTGAGGAGACTTACTGTCACTCAGACTCCAGTGAAAGACCATCAGCTAATGCTGATGTGAAAACTCAAAAGGAGTAAATAATAATAATAATAATAATAATAATAATAATAATAATAATAATAATAATAATAATAATAATAATAATAATAAATTCATTGCGAGTTTTTCACACAAGAATTAGCAGTTGATCTTTGTGATAACGTGTCACGACTTGTCTTCATGACTCTTCTGAGTATTCTTGCCAATCTTAACAATAATGTGGACTCTGTATGGATTAAATACACCCTCGGATCTTCTATTCCTCTAGTCTTTTATCCAATCTTTTAAGCCACCATTATTATCACACTGACTAAATTGAAATCGCTGTCAAATTCATGTTCCACAGCTTTTTCAGCTCTTTGACAAGATCCAAGCATATGCTTATATCACAGGAATGAACATAATAATAATAATAATAATAATAATAATAATAATAATAATAATAATCTCTATATATAATGGAGATTGTTTGCATTTCTATCTGAAGCCGAAACTACGTCACGGCTTAGGTCACAGATTCCACAATAGTCTCTAGCCATTATCTATGAGAACCTAATTTATAATCAATTTGAGTTATACTTAATATTAAGGGAACCAATTGCTTTATATACAGTATTTATTTGTCTTTGTAACATTGGATGGTCTATACGATTTTAACTTATCTTTCAATAAATGCAGGTTTAGGTATATACATTTTTACATAGTGATTTGTATTTTTATTTGTATTTATAATTATTTAATATATAAAGTTTTGCGATAAATTTATCTATAGATAAGCAAAAGACACTTATTCATACCTTAGGTTACATTTTTACGTATCTTATTTTCTGCGTGACAGTCAATTTCCGGAAAACATTTTAAAAATTTTAAAAATAGAGTTATTAATTATTAGGGATAATAAATAATAATAATAATCAAATATTATCGTCACGAAGTAATGTCCGTCAGCCTGCTCTCAAAAATGAAACTTCATATATACAATACGTCAAACAATGAAATGCAGAAATACTGTACATATGAGCATATTTTAAGTAACACTACATATGTGCACTTGTGTATGTGTGTGTGTGTGTGTGTGTATGTGCACATGTGTGTGTGTATGAGTGTGTATGAGTGTGTGTATGTACATATGTGTGAGTGTGTGTGTATGTGTACATGAATGTGTGTGTATGTGTGTGGGCGTGTGTGTATATGTGTGCATGTGTGTGTATGTGCGTGTTTGTGTGTATGAGTGTGTATATGTGTGTGTATGTATGCATGTGCA
>CM042149.1:64367345-64379845 GCA_023376005.1 Doryteuthis pealeii | reverse complement strand
TATATATATATATATATATAAAGTGCTGTAATTAAACTAAATTGTTTCGATGTGGAAGAAATGTTTTTAGTGAAAAACAGGATTGAACAGGTGTATTAAGCGGTAAAGACCACTCGATGCTTTTAAACAAAACTCGTAACTTTTTTTTATCTATTTTGTATTCTCCTATTTACACTCCCCTTTGCTGTGTTTATGATGATATTGCAGCATGGATAGCCGTAGCACCAATATGATTGTCGCAACAATGACAAGCATCAACCTTTTTTATCCTATATGTGCTATAAGGCAGTGACCGGGGACTTGATGTCTCGGTCATGATATTAAACTCTATCTGATGGTGAAGTTCAAATTCTAGATCTCTGGGATGTGTTGTACCCCTTCATCACCAGGTCCACTCTGGATCGGAGTGGTAGTACCGGTTATGGTCCCATCTATAGGTTAAATAAAAAAAATGAGTTTAAAACAGTGCTTAAAAATTGAATTTAAAAAAGAAAATTGTGTACCGATCAAGAATTAATAAAACAAAATGTTTTCGAAATAAAATAATCCAACAAAGGGTTACATTTTCACCTGTAATCATCTGTGAAATTCACTGAATATCTTGCCGCCCTGTCGACTGGGGCGGTAGAATGCACCGACCGCACCTCTGCAGAGGGGTAAAACTCCCCCAATGGGGCAACCTTTTGGCCGTGGATGGCGAACCGTGATGCTTAAGGATAGAACCCAGGTGGATGAGCAGTTCATGACTTGCAATATTCCACTTTGGCTCTATCTTTGGCTAGACGGACGGTCGGAGAGGCCCCCTCCGATTAATCGGCTGGTCACGTCAAGCCCTAGCACCTATATGATTTTCCCAACCCTATTGCCCTAATGACAAGCCCCAACCCCTTTTTATCATATGGTTGCTAGAAGGCGGTGGCTGCGGATCTACATATCCTGGGAATGACGTTAAACTCTATCTGATGGTGAGGTTCCAGTTCTGGAGGTTTGGGGAATGTGCAGCACCCCTTCATCACCATTGCTCCCTGGTACACTCTGACCCGGGGTGGTAGTACCTGTTAGGGGCCCATCTAAGGATTAAATAGAAAAACATGAGTTGATAAACAAAATTGTATTATCCATTAAGAATTGATTTTTTTCAAGACTTTATCGGCATTAAATAACCCACTGAGGTTGATATGCCGTAAAACAAAACAAAACAAAACAAACAAACCAAACCTGAATATTTTTGAATGCAGTGAGTTTTCGACAAAAATAAATAAATAATACAATATTCTACTTTTCTTTACTTTTCCAGAAAGAAATGATTGAAGAGGCAAACATTCTGTGAAACAGACGAAATGTCTAGTTTGGGGAAAAATATTTTCAGTATTGAAAGTGAAAGTTAATTTAAGATTTAGATTATTTTATCCCAATAGTTTTTTTGGAATTTTACTATATTTTAGTTAGAAAAAAATCACTAGGTATTAAGAAAAAATGAGTTTTAAAAAGGGTTTAAAAATTGAATTAAAAAAAATAGTACCGATCAAGAATTAATAAAAGAAAACGACATTAAATAACCCAGTAAGGGTTGACATGCCTTAAAAACAAACCAATCAACAATGAAAAGGATTTTAAATACCACCACGGATCAGAAACGGAAAATAAAATAGATAGAATGGATAGACAAATGCTTGGATCTTTCTAAAGAACAGAAAAGGCTGTGGAACATGAGGGTAAATGTGATACCAATTGTAGTTGTTGTCATTGGAATGGTCCCCAAGGAGTTGGAAGAAGACAAGAGTAAATGGAAATCAGTGGAAGAATAGACACTATCGTGACAACAGCATTGTTATGTACAGCTACAATATTCAGCGGAATCTTGAACTCCAGTTAAGACCACCAGTTAACTTCGGTGTAAAAGACTCACAATTAGCGATAAAAGACTAATTAGTGACGGAAAGCTTCGTCGACTTGCTGACAGTCAAACGTCAGTTAAAATCACCAGGAAAACCACGGTGTGAAAAACTCACAATAATAATAATAATAATAATAATAATAATAATAATAATAATAATAATAATAATAATAATAATAATAATAATGGTTAAGAAATAATGGTTAAGAAATAATAATAATAATGTTTAAGAAAGGGAAACCTCAAAAGAGAAACAGAATCACTTATAATTGCTGCACAAAATAATGCCATAAGGACAAACTACATCAAAGCGAAAATTGATAAGACCCAACAAAATAGTAAATGTAGACTTTACAGTAATAGAGATGAGACTGTTAACCATATACTCTGCGAATGTAGCAAACTAGCACAACGAGAATACAAATCTAGACACGACTGGGTTGGGAAGGTGATCCACTGGGAATTATGCAAGAAATTATATTTTGACCATGGAAAAAATGGTATATGCATAAGCCAGAATCTGTTCTTGAGAACAAAACGCATAAAATTCTCTGGGACTTTGAGATAAAAAACGGATCACCTTATCCCAGCAAGAAGACCTAACCTAGTGTTGATAAACAAAAAAGAAAGAACTGGTGGATTTTGCAGTGCCAGCAGATCACAGGGTGAAGTTAAAGGAAAATGAAAAAATAGACAAATATCTGGACCTTGCCTGAGAACTGAAAAAGTTATGGAATATGAAAGTGAAAGTTATACCAATTGTAGTTGTTGCACTTGGAACAGTCCCAAAAGGATTAGAAAAAGGTTTGGAAAGTTTGGATATCAGAGGACAGATTGAAACCATTCAGAACACTGCACTACTGCAATCTGCCAGAATACTCAGAAGAGTCCTGGAGACCTGAGGAGACTTGCTGTCACTCAGACTCCAGTGAAAGACCATCAGCTAACACTGATGTGAAAACTCAAAAGGAATAATAATAATAATAATATTAGTTTTCTCATCAATAATAATCGATTAGAATACTCAGAAGAGTCCTGGTATAGCGGGTGTGAAAAACTCACAATAATAATAATAATAATAATAATAATAATAATAATAATAATAATAGTTTTCTCATCAATAATAATCGGTTAGAATACTCAGAAGAGTCCTGGTATAGCGGGTGTGAAAAACTCACAATAATAATAATAATAATAATAATAATAATAATAATAATAATAATAATAGTTTTCTCATCAATAATAATCAGTTAAAATATTCAGTCCTGGAGTCCTGGAGACCTGAGGAGACTTGTTTTCACTCAGCCTCCAGTGAAATATCATCAGCTAATGATGATGGGAAAAACTCAAAAGAAGTGATAATAATAATAATAATAATAATAATAATAATAATAATAATAATAATAATAATAATAATAATAATAATAATAGTTTTCTAATTAATAATAATCGGTTAGAATACTCAGAATAGTCCGGAAGACCTGAGGAGACTTGTCGCCACTCAGCCTGATGGGAAAAACTCAAAAGGAGTGAAAATAATAATAACAATAATAATAATAATAATAATAATAATAATGGACAAACAGAAGAACGACAAAGACTAGAAAACAAAAATGGGAAGAAAAACAATTATATGGACGCTTCAAACGACAAATAGATGAGGTTGCACATCAAAAGACTTGGACATGGTTAAGAAAGGGAAACCTCAAAAGAGAAACAGAATCACTTATAATTGCTGCACAAAATAATGCCATAAGGACAAACTACATCAAAGCGAAAATTGATAAGACCCAACAAAATAGTAAATGTAGACTTTGCGGTAATAGAGATGAGACTGTTAACCATATACTCTGCGAATGTAGCAAACTAGCACAACGAGAATATACAAAACTAGACACGACTGGGTTGGAAGGTGATCCACTGGGAATTATGCAAGAAATTAAATTTTGACCACACAACAAAATGGTATATGCATAAACCAGAATCTGTTCTTGAGAACGAAACGCACAAAATTCTCTGGACTTTGAAATTAAAACGGATCACCTTATCCCAGCAAGAAGACCAGACCTAGTGTTGATTAACAAAAAAGAAAGAACTTGTCAACTGGTGGATTTTGCTGTGCCAGCGGATCACAGGGTGAAGTTAAAGGAAAATGAAAAAATTGACAAATATCTGGACCTTGCCAGAGAACTGAAAAAGTTATGGAATATGAAAGTGAAAGTTATACCAATTGTAGTTGGTGCACTTGGAACAGTCCCAAAAGCATTAGAAAAGGGTTTGGAAAGTTTGGATATCAGAGGAAGGATTGAAACCATTCAGAACACTGCACTGCTGCAATCTGCCAGAATACTCAGAAGAGTCCTGGAGACCTGAGGAGACTTGCTGTCACTCAGACTCCAGTGAAAGACCATCAGCTAACACTGATGTGAAAACTCAAAAGGAGTAAACAATAATAATAATTCAGAACACTGCACTGCTGCAATCTGCTAGAATACTCAGAAGAGTCCTGGAGACCTGAGGAGACTTGCTGTCACTCAGACTCTAGTGAAAGACCATCAACTAATGCTGATGTGAAAACTCAAAAGGAGTAAATAATAATAATAATAATCCCAGCCAGGAGACCAGACCTAGTGTTGATTAACAAAAAAAGAAAAAAAGAAAACATGTCAACTTGTGGACTTTGCAGTTCCAGCATATCATAGAGTAAAGCTGAAGGAAAATAAAAAGATGAATAAATACCTGGACCTTGCCAGAGAATGGAAAAATCTGTGGAATATAAGAGTGAAGGTGATACCAATTGTAGTTGGTGCACTTGGAACCGTCCTAATAAACTTGAAAAAAAAACCCCGGAAAATCAGAGGAAGATTTTAGACAATCCATTCTGCATTACTGCAATCGGCTAGAATACTCAGAAGTGTCCTGGGAACCTGAAAAGACTTGTTGTCACTCAACCTCCAGTGAAATATCATTAGCTAACGCTGATGGGAAAAACTCAAGAAGAGTGATAATAATAATAATAATAATAATAATCAGTCCTGGAGAAGGTGACGCACAACATTCTCTGGGGCTTTGAGGTACAGACGGATCACCTAATCCCGTCCAGGAGACCAGACCTACTGTTGATTTAAAATTTGAAGAGAACTTGTCATCAGGTGGAGTTTGCCAACCCGGCCGATCACCGAGTGAAAATGAAAGAAAGCGAAAAGATAGAAAAATACTAGGAACTTGAGGAAAATGTGGAACATAAAGGTGAAGGTCGTACCAATTGTGATTGATGCCGTTCTGGAAAAGAATTTGGGTGAATTGGAAATCAGAGAAAGAATCTAGACCATTTTAACTACAGCACCGTTAATATCGCCAAGAAAACTCAGTAGAGTCCAGGAGACCTGAGGAGACTTGCTGTCACTCAGCCTCCAGTGAACCACCAGCTTCGACAGGTGTCAAAACTTAACAATAATAATAATAATAATAATAATAATCTCATCTATTTTTCTTATCTATTCAAATGTACACAATGCTACACTATTCTTTTGTTTATACAGAGCCGATTTCACAATTAGTGATATGAAACTAATTACTGCCGGAAAGCTGTGTAGACTTGCTGTTACTCAGACATCAGTAAAAAAAACACCAGGTGAAGCTGGTGTGAAAAACACACAATAATAATAATAATAATAATAATAATAATATAATAATAATAAAGAACATGTCAATTGGTGGATTTTGCAGTTCTAGCAAGTTGAAGGAAAACGAAAAGAGGGACAAATACCTGGACCTTGCCTGAGAACTGAAAAAGCTATGGAATATGAAAGTCAAAGTGATACTAATTGTAGTTGGTGCACTTGGGATGGTCCCAAAAAGCTTAGAAAAAAGACTGGAAAATCTGGATACTGAGAAGAGTCCTGGAGACTTGAAGAGAACTGTTGTCACTCAGACTCCAGTGAAATGCCATCAGGTAACGCTGGTGTGAAGAACTCTATAATAATAATAATAATAATAATAATAATAATAATAATAATAATATAATAATTATGTACTATGCGAATGTAGCAAACTGGCACAATGGGAGTACAAAACTAGATTTGACTGGGTTGGGAAGGTGATTCACTGGGAATTATGCAAAAAAAAAAATTTTGACCATACAAAAAAATGGTATATGCATAAACCAGAATCTGTTCTTGAGAACGAAACGCATAAAATTCTCTGGGATTTTGAAATAAAAACGGATCACATTATCCCAGCAATAGACCAGACCTAGTACTGATTAAGAAAAAAGAAAGAACTTGTCAACTGGTGGATTTTGCAGTACCAACTGATCACAGGCTGAAGCTGAAGGAAAATGAAAAAATGGACAAATATCTAGACCTTGCCAGAGAACTGAAAAAGTTATGGAATATGAAAGTCAAAGTGATAGTTGGTGCAATTGGAACGGTCCCAAAGGGATTTGAAAAGGGATTGGAAAATCTGGACATCAGAGGGAAGATTGAGACCATTCAGAACACTGCACTGCTGCAATCTGCTAGAATACTTAGAAGAGTCCTGGAGACATGGCGAGACTTGCTGTCACTCAACTCCAGTGAAAGACCATCTGCAAACGCTGATGTGTAAACTGAAAAGGAGTAAATAATAATAATGATAATAATAATAATAATAATCTCATCTAATTTTCTCATCTTTTCAATTGTACAGAATGTCATACAATCATATCACAATTAGTGATATAAAACTAATTACTGCTAGAAAGCTGCGTAGATTTTCTGTCACTCAGACCTCAGCGAAAAACCACCAGGTGAAGCTGGAGTGAAAAACTCACAATAATAATAATAATAATAATAATAATAATAATAATAATAATAATAATAGTTTTCTCATCAATTCAAATGTACAGCATGTCACATTCTTCTTTTGCGTATACAGTTCCGAGTTAATTAAATACAAACAATGATAATTGCATTGAACACTCCAAGGCAGACAAAAGCAACATATGTTCGGTCGTAATTAACGCCAGACGTCAAACTAAATGTCCACGAAAGCGTACATGCAAAATTCTAATGCTAATCGGAGAGAGAGAGAGAGAGAGAGAGAGAGAGAGAGAGAGAGAGAGAGAGAGAGAGAGAGAGAGAGAGAGTGCATGGTCATATTTCAGACTGATTCGTGGCCAATATATGAATTTCACTGACAAAGTTTAACACATGATTTATAAATGACCTTATGAGTGATAGAAATTAGGTTATCCTAACTGCCGGAAGTTGGGGGTGGTACCAGTTGATTTCTCGCTGATATTGATTAATTAGTAATCAGAAAAGAGGTGACAATTTGACGGATCCAAATGTAGTTTTCCTCATCAATAGAAAAATATATATTCAATCGCATTTCTCAAGCAATTATATGTTTTCATACTGGGCATTGATATTTGGAATATAAGTAGAGTAAAGTCGTCGGGGTGGCCTAATGTCAGTATCAGCCAGACAGCAACAACAACAACAACAATTGGACACATGGCCTAGTGGATAAGGTAGTTAGGTTAAGTCATTTCTAAGTTACAGTTATCTCTGGATTCCGGGTTCGATCCGGAGTAGAGGCAGTAACATAGAAATATAATTAACACAACTCTTATCCCAGTTATGGTTAGCGGAATGAGAACAGGATACCCCCGTGGACTGAATAAAGGGTTAGGTTCAAAGTTCTATGATGCTCCCGATTACGACATGAAGGTTCCCGACTACGATAAGAAAGTTCCCGAGTTCGAAAAGAAGGTTCCCGAATCCGAGAAGGTTCCCGAATCCGACAAGAAATACCTCAAGAAGGCCGGAGGGCATATCGACCGAAACGTTGTACAAATAACAATAAATATGGGGACAATAGTCCGAATAACAACAACAACACAACAAACAACAACAAACAAATAAAATGTCAAAATAAAAGAATTAAATGAAGAAAAAATTACTATTCAAATTATGACAACAAGAACAGTGACGTCATCGGAAGCAAAAAAAAAAGTAAACAATTTTTTGGTGACGTATTTTTTTCTTTTTCTTACGAACGGTATTTTTCATATCGAATTTATTTCACTTATCTCAATTGGGAACAACGAGGTGAGGGGGAATGGCGTTATTTGGGTTCTCTATCCCCTTTTCACTAGCCCTAAACCAAGGAGATTGTTTTGTTAGCCTCAGAACGGAGCGCCACACCTACCACCTGCTCCTCGCTTTACCACACAGATCCCTGTGCTACTCATACATTGAGTTAACGAGGACTGGCATCGAACCCGGAATCTTGTGGTTCTAGTCAGACACTCTACCGACTGAGCTAAACTGGCCCTATAAAACGCTCTCGGAAATGTCTCCCGTGTCGTCGGGGCTGAGAATAATCTGACTTTATCTCCTGTATGTATCAACCAAACCCTCCACACGAGCAGGATGAAAGACAATGTCACTATTTAGCGGGGATTAACAGGTCTGAATTCAGAGTTTTCCTTCTACTTGACCAGCTATGGTATAAAGATTAAAGAGGCCAGTCTGTCCTACTATTTACTCATAGTTGGAGGCATATTAGTTCCATGCAAACATTTTCCAAGGGTATTAGCACTATGTAGAGAACATTTTCCAAAATAAACGAAACAGATCATTAGAAAAATTGTTCTCATTCGATATATATATATATATATATATATATATTATATATATATGTGTGTGTGTGTGTGTGTGTGTGTGTGTGTGTGTGTGTGTGTGTATGTGTGTGTGTGTAGAAAGTTTGTAGAAAAAAACAAGATATTAAAAGTTTGCTGACAGAAATCTAGATATATTTTTTTGATAATTCCGGTACTGATCGAGAGCGTTATGTGCCTCGTGATTAATGATATATTTATTTTGTCTTTCCGTTTACAATGTTGCTTTGATAAAGACCTCTTCATATGGTCGAAACAGATTTCTGTGAGCAAAACTTTTTAACATCTTGTTCTTTTTTCTACAAACTTTCTACACATATTGTCGGATTCATATCCATTTTACCTTTCATATATATATATATATATATATATATATATATATATATATATATATATATATATGATACAGGAAGGAGTAATATGCTTTGTAAACAGAAGAAACAAATAATAAAACATGAAAACAGAAGAATGTAAGAGTAAGACAAGCTAATGAGAATGATTTCAATTGACCCAGAAAATACGTATAATGAATGAATAGAATATTATAGTAACTGACAAGAATTGAAATTACAAACAACCAGTTAGTTATCTTGAGAGATAAATAGACACACCGACAGACAGAATATTATATATATATATATATATATATATATATATAGATAGATAGATAGATAGATAGAGAGAGAGAGAGAGAGAGAGAGAGAGAGAGAGAGAGAGAGAGAGAGAGATAGGTAGATATATAGAGAAAGAGAGAGAGAGAGATGGATATATAGAGAAAGAGATATATAGAGAGATGGATATATATATATATATATATATATATATATATATATATATATATATATATCCATCTCTCTCTCTATCTCTTTCTCTATATATCCATCTCTCTCTCTCTCTTTTCTCTATATATCTACCTATCCATCTCTCTCTCTCTCTGTTAAATGTTAAATTTTAAGATTTTAAAATTTTAAATTTCAATATATAACCCAAAATAATAAAACCAAAAATAATATTTCAATGATCCAACTATCTCTATGTTTTACATAATTCTAATTTTAATCCCAGTTAAATAAAAAATTAAATCCTTGTTTTATATAAACACCGTTTCCTAAATTTTTTAAAATTTTAATATATTTTTTCATTTTTATTTTCACTTTTATTTTTTATTTTCCACTTTTATTCTTATTTTTATTTCAATGCATCTTTGCTTACCGTTACTTTCATTCTTACTTTTATCTCTTTATATTTTTTATATAATTAACTATATTTAACTACCCAAAACTTCTATTATCGTAACATACACAACCAGTATTTTTTAAATACTCTCAAACCAAATTAAACTAGTTATTAAATAATTTTAATTTTCACCTTTTAACTATTGATACGACCCATAACATATCTTTTATTAAATAATAATTGAAAATATAATTCCCATAAATTAATCCAAATTTTTAATTCAATAATCAAAAACCGTTCCTGATCTACGAAAATATAAACAAGCGTTCCTCTACTAAATTTAAGTCCCATTCCAACGGGCATGTTTATAACACCAAAGATTAATCGTAAACTCGATTAATTTAAAAGTAACCCTGAAGAATCTATCGATGAAACTCGAGTAGGTTACTCATTTCCATTCTTAAATAAATTTATGCTCTACATTGTATTGAGCACTTTGTATTTGTTTTTTCTCAACCTTAACCTCTGGATATTGTGCGCTTCCAACGATCGTTCTTATACCACCGGTAAGTTAATACTTATACAAATATTATATATATATATATATATATATATATATATATATATATATATTTGGTGCGGTACCAAGTTTCTTGGTACAAGGTGATTCTAGGTGGGTCCTAATTCTCTACCAGTAGTTTGTTGTAGAGTTCAGGTTCCGTATGAGACCTCAATGTTTAATTATTGTAAACAGAGCAAAGTTATTTGGGAATAAAAGGCCTTAAATACCATGGGTATCGTGGTTATGGACCATTTCCACTCGCGAGTATGCTCACGAGCTTCTTCAGACCACTGATATATTTTATTTAGACAGGCACATGGCCAAACTCATTTTATATTCATACATTTCACCTCCCTCATTCAGGGGTGGTTATATTGCATTCTTTCTTTTCAAGTGTCTTTTTTATTGGTGGAAATTCTTTTTTTTTTTTTCATCCTTTGCCTGGTTGGCAGTGTTTTTTTTAAATTTGTCTGGCTAGTCTCTTTGGTAAATTCCTAAGTTTAAATTGACTCGCGAGTGGAAATGGTCCATAACCACGATACCCATGGTATTTAAGCCTTTTATTCCCAAATATATATATATATATATATATATATATATATATATATATATATATATGTGTGAAAATAAAATGGAAATTAATCTGACAGTATGAATAAGATATAATGAAAAAACAAACGATGTTTACAACTGAAATAGGCTCATCAGAAGAGAAAGTGTGCAAACCATTATAATGTATCAACCGCACGTGGGTCGGTCATCAACAAAAATAAGACGGGAAAAAGACCGTTAGTAAAAACAGATTCATTTTATTTTTAAATAGAATTCATTTTATTTTTGAATAAAATTCATATTATTTTTAATACAGACAGCACAATTTTTTTTTTGATTAATTCCAACGTTTGACTAGCAGCGTTCTGTTTTTACTAACGGTCTTTTTTCCGTCTTATTTTTGTTGATTACCGACCCACGTGCGGTTGATACATTATAATGCAATAGGGTCCTCATATTAGTTGAGGATGGGCCGAGTGTTGCTTTTTAAACCGTCAAGAGGATTGGCCCCGAAACGGTTTGCACACTTTCTCTTCTGATGAGCCTATTTCAGTTGTAAATCGTTTGTTTTTTCATTATATCTTATTCATTATATATATATATATATATATATATATATATATATATATATATATATTATATATAGAGAGAGAGAGAGAGAGAGAGAGAGAGGGAGGGGGATACTGCTTTTACCTAGATAATACCAATGTATAACAACCATTGAGTTTTAAAACTGTATTCCTAGCAACGCACTATTTTTTACTGCCGTGTAGTGAGTTGGTACCCAAGACACATAAATATATATAAATTCATAGTGTTCAGTATATATATACATAAAAATATGTGTGTGTAAGCGTGTGCGTGTATGCGTGTGTGTGTATGTGTGTGTGTATATACGTGCGTGTGTGTGCGTGTGTGTGCGTGTGTGTTGTGGGGGGGTGGTTGTGAAGCCATGAGACGCAGATGAGTTAGAAAACCTAAATAACTGGTCGATACATTGTATTAGATGAATGGCCACTCTCAGCACAAGAAAGAAGAGGAAGTTGGAGAGTACTGCGGTTTTCTTAGGTAATACCAATGGAAAACAGCACAGATATGAGTTTCAAAATTGTATTACTAACAACGCACTTTTTATTAATATGTAGAGAGTCGGTTCCCAAGAGAAATAAACATAAATAAATTTACAGTGTATATGTATACATATATGTATATGCATATATATATGTGCGTGTGTGTGTTTGTGTGTGTGTGTGTGTGTGTGTGTGTGTGTGTGTGTGTGTGTATGTGTGCAATGCCAAGAGACGTAAAATAGGTAGAAAACCTAAATAACTGATCAATACATTGTATAAGATGAATGACCACTCTCAAAGCAAGAGAGAGAGGGGGGGAGAGATAGAGAGAAAGAGAAAGAGAGAGTCAGGGGAGAAAGAGAGAGGGAGGGAGAGAAAGAGAGAAAGAGAGAGAGAGAGAGAAAAGAGAAAGAGAGAGAAAGAGAAAGAGGGAGAAAAGTGAGAGAAGAGATAGAGAAAGAGAGAAATTAAAAGAAGAGAGAGTGAGAGAGAGAAAGAGAGAAAGAGAAAGAGTGACCGAGAGAGAGAGAGAGAAAGAGATAAAGAATGAGCGAGAGAAAGAGAGGAGAGAGAGTG
>CM042149.1:64357345-64364845 GCA_023376005.1 Doryteuthis pealeii | reverse complement strand
AATGAGAAAAGTATTGGCATGAAAAGGTGCTGAATGCTAATAAAGCAGAGCAGATTTATAATCAATGGAAATATTATGGTTTCACAGTCATAACTTAAAGTTTCATGGTAATCCAATCATCAGATGAGATCAGTGGTTGAGATATCAAAAACCAGTTGTGAAATGGTTGAGATGTTAAAAATCAATTTTTTTTTTTAAATTTGATTTTTAACATCTCAACCATTTCACGACTGTTTTTTTGACATTCAACCACTGATCTCATCTGATGATTGGATTACCATGAAACTTTAAGTTATGAGTGTGAAACCATGATATTACCATTGATTATATATATATATATATATATATATATATATATATATATATATATATATATGCATGTGTGGGTGTATGTGTGTGTGTGCAATGTCAAGAAAGAACAAAGCCAAAAGCAATCACCAGAAATTGTTTATTTTGATAATGTTAGATTTCAAATTACATAGCACTAAAAACCTCGAGAAAGGTAGCACTTTCATCTATTTTCCCCTCCAGATAAAGGGTAAATAGTAGGACAAACTGGGGTTTTTACCCTTGGTATGACATCCGGTTTAGGAGAAACAAAACTCAAATCTGTTAAACCCCGTTTAGAAAATTGTACTAGTCTTACAACCTCAGTTCAGAGTTGTAGGTAATTATATCCAATATGAAACTTCCCTGTCGGCTGTGGCGTTAGAATGCACCGACTGCACCTCTGCAGAGGGCTAAGACTCCACCAATGGAGCCACCTGTTGGCCGTGGGTGGCGACCCGTGATGCTAAAGGATAGAACCCGGGTGGCTGAGCAGTCCATGACTTGCAATATTCCACTTTAGCCTTTTCTTGGGCTAGACGGGCGGTCAGAGAGGCCACCTCCTGTCAATCGACTGACAACATCAAGCCCTAGCACCTATATGATTGCTCCAATCCTATTGCCCTTATGGCAATCCTCAATCCTTTTTATCATATAGCGGTGGCTGAGGGTCTACATGTCATGGGAATGACGTTAAACTCTATCTGATGGTGAATTTCCAGTTTTGGAGGTTTGGAAAATGGAGCACCCCTTCATCACCATTGCTCCCTGGTCCACTCTGACCTGGAGTGGTAGTACCTGTGATGGTCCCATCTATGGGTTAAATATCAAAATGTATTTATAGAAAATTGTATTATCCATTAAGAATTGATTTATTTCAAAACTTTATCGGCATTAAATGACCTACTGAGGTTTATATGCTGTAAAACCAAACCAAAACCAAACCAATATGAAATTGATGGAGAGGTGTCTAAACTATTGTGTGTTAAAATGTATTGTCATTTGGGTGTATTGATTTGTTGAGAACATTTTACGTTTTATAGCTTTAACATGCACCTATCTGCATAAGTTTCTATAAATTATAGGGGATTGGATTTCTTTTCTATAAATTATAGGGGATTGGATTACTTTATTTCAATTCGGTTTAATATAAGAAAATTAACATTTTTGTTATCCTTTCATTCGGTTGCTTCATTCATGGCCCACTTCCATCGTGCAGTCCATGTCCTTTGTATAAAACGCCGAAATAGCTTGTCTCTAGAAGGAAAAAATAGAGGAGGAAAAATAAATATTTAACTCAACAGGTCTTTGTTGAGGGGGGGGCAAAAAAGAAGCGAGTCGAACGTCTTCTCGCAGGCTAAGACACCGACTTGTTCGTCGTCGTCGTCGTCGTCACCAGTTAGCAGTTAATGTTTCTCATCACAATCCTTAGCAGCTAATGTCGCAATACTCGTTACTGCCGCCACCCCATTTCTGTGTGTTGCCTTCTACTTATACACCGTTTCCCCTATCATCTGGACGTCTGTGCCCCACACAAGGGACGGTCAACCCAATACCAGCCGCCGGAATGTTCGCAGCTATCATCCGGGCACCTGGCGCTCCCATACGGGACTGTGGCATATCGACTCCGGTGCCTGCGCCAATGTGTCGCCATTTCGCATTCTGAAGGACACGGCTTCGATTCTCGGTCAGTCCTACATGCCAGGCAAAGCCTAGCCCGCTTCCTTCGAGAATACGGCAAGCCTTCACGCCCGCCACTCACCTCGTGTTCTCTGTCACACCGTGTTGCACAAGGTAGGTCTATTCTCTCACTACACATATGTTCTAGGCGAAGTTTATAATGATGGGCTATGCTGTCTATCTCGACGTATGGGGATTTGACATTTCAGTTAAAGGTGTGAACATTTGATTATCAACACTGCATATAAGTCAACAGCGCTTGGTAACTGGCAGTTTCTCGCCCAAGCAATTTTCAAATCAAAATCGCATAGATGCGAAACGATCAGTTACCAAGCACCCGTGACTTCATACCTTCGCTACCTTAAAAATCAATGTATACACTAAACATGACACTCAATACAGAAACATACGTAGACAAGATTAAAATTGTATATGAATCATATTTTGCAGGATATCATTGAATAATATGTTGATCCACTGAACACGCACACACACACACACACACACACACATATATATATTATATATATATATATATATATATATATATATATATATGCACATATACATTTATGGATATGTGTGTATATATTTGTTATGAGTGTGTGTCTATATGTGTGTGTCTCTATGCGTGTGTCTTATTTGATTAATGATGTTGAATAAGTATTTCGGACTTACACTTATTCTATTATTATCAATAATATATTGCACAATAAATCACTGACACAGGCTATATTGTGATAATGATACTGCTCGTACTACTGTTATCACCGCCACTTATAATAATAATAATAATAATAATAATAATAATAATAATAATAATAATAATAACCTTATCCCAGCAAGAAGGCCAGACCTAGTGTTGATTAACAAAAAAGAAAGAACTTGTCAACTGGTGGATTTTGCAGTGCCAGCAGATCACAGGGTGAAGTTAAAGGAAAATGAAAAAATTGACAAATATCTGGACCTTGCCAGAGAACTGAAAAAGTTATGGAATATGAAAGTCAAAGTTATACCAATTGTAGTTGGTGCACTTGGAACGGTCCCAAAAGGATTAGAAAAGGGCTTGGAAAGTTTGGATATCAGAGGAAGGATTGAAACCATTCAGAACACTGCACTGCTGCAATCTGTCAGAATACTCAGAAGAGTCCTGGAGACCTGAGGAGACTTGCTGTCACTCAGACTCCAGTGAAAGACCATCAGCTAACACTGATGTGAAAACTCAAAAGGAGTGAATATAATAATAATAATAATAATAATAATAATAATATGATAATAATAATAATAATATCAACTGGTGGACGTTCCGGTTCCAGCAGAACACAGGGTGAAGTTGAAGGAAAACGAAACGATGGATAAATACCTGGACCTTGTCAGAGAATTGAAAAAGCTGTGGGTCAAAGTGATACCAATTCTAGTTGGTGCACTTGAAACCGTCCTATAAAACTTGGAAAGAAAGACTGAGGATCTGGAAATCAGAGGTAGAATTGAGACCAATAATAATGATAGATGGAAATCCTTAAATACCTTCATTTAGTCATGTATTATTGAACAAACACCAATTTTCGCAATTTGCTTTTGTTTTCCACAGAACTTAGCGTTCCTAGTATATTTTTCTACACTTGAAAGACAGATATTTCAGTATGAGCGGAACACATACAAAACTAAACAAATACCTAAAGAACCGGTGTATAGACACACAGGTAGCGTACAAACATTTAAACAGACATTAATTTAATGGTTATGAAAATAAAAACATATTATTCTTGAAGGATTTCTATGTGTAAGTATTTCTTTCTTTCTGTCATTAATTCTTTCTTTCTTTTCTTTCTTTCTTTCTTTCTTTATTTTTCTTTTATTCTAATTATTCCTTTCTTTTTTCTAATTCTTTCGTTCTTCTAAAAAAATTTCATTTATTTGTTTGTCTGTTTGTTTCTTTTTCCATTTCTTTAATTTTTTTTATTTTTATCTTTATTTATTCTGTTTTTGTCCCTAATTATTAGTTCATTTCTTCTACTTCTGTCTTTCTCTTATTCTTTTTTTCAAGAAATGGTGGTAAAAAAATGCGTTTTATAGCTGAAAACTTGCTCTATCCAACGGTGGGATTCTTTTCCTTATATCTGTTGTATTTTTCGTGTAAATAAATAGGAGGCATTACTTTCGGAGCTCACCATATATAATACGAGTGAAATGAAAACATTTAAACAGGCATTCATTTCTGTAAGAAATAGTTGTGAAAATAAGACCATATTACTCTTGAAGGATTTCTATTTCTAAGTATGGTAATAAATCCTTTTTGAATGAATCAAAAATCCATATACATTTTAACAGATTTCTTTTCCGGGACTTGACAACAATGGGTTAGACGTCTATGTCTACACCTTACTTGTGTGTGTGTGTGTGTGGGGGGGGCTTCACCCCTAACACACAGCCACTAGTAAGTGACGTTAGCCTATGGACTCTCCATAACTATTCATAACTGTTGTATCTTATCCCTTTTCTATGTACGTATATTATCTACTATGTATCTTGTCTCATGTATATGTATTTCATGTCTTAAATGCTTCTCCATGTGCTTATATTAAAGTCCATTGTTACATTTCACACTCTTTGTTGTTCAACCAACCATTATAATTGATGTTATAACTTTGAACTCAACAATTTCTAAACTTCACGAAAATGTAAAGATATGAGATGAAACATATAAATATATTATGGACTCTCTCTTCGATTTCGACGCATGAGAGTTCATAAGATCAGTATTCAAAAAATCAGAAATTACAAATTGGAAGTACATTGGAGCAAATAAAACTTAGTGATATATATATATATATATATATATATATATATATATATATATATATATTTGAGGTAAATTATGAGGAATGAAAGAACAAAACTCAAGCAAAAATGTGTCGTATATTTCGCTGAAGTTTGAACTCTGCGTCTTCATACATCATATATATATATATATTATATATATATATATATATATATATATATATATATATATATGTGTGTGTGTGTGTGTGTGTGTGTGTGTGTGTGTGTGTGTGTGTGTAAGGTGTCCAAAACTGGTAGTAAAGGATGATTCTACTTGAGATCTTCAAAATCTCGCTGTATAACCATATTGCATATATATATATATATATATATATATATTATATTATATATATAGATAGATAGATAGATAGATAGATACAGATATAGGTATATATATATATATATATATATATATATTATATATATATATATATATATAATTATGTATTGAAGAAATACAAATAACGTACTCGATTACAGGTGTTTTGTTTTATCTATATAGAACTCCACTAATTAAAAAACGAAACTTTACAAATAACCAAAAACTCATCCTGCATGAGATCTTTTACATCATTAGTAATTATATATTTTGGACGATCACCATCAGCATCATCGACTCTTATGCGACTCGGTAGAAAAAATCTTTAGCAATCCTTCTTACGCATAGATGTATTTATCTACTGAAATCGTCCAGGATTAGAACTCGAATCCATTTCTTACGACTCTAACCATTACACACGCGCCTCATTTTCACAACATGGAATATGTTTATTGCATTATTCTCTCGGTATAGAAAGTCACCAATAAAAAAAGGGCCCTCATGAATAACCAACAGAAATCCCAAGTGAAATCGTTTTCTTAAGAACTTCTACGTCCTCTGAAATTGTATATTTTAGACAAACACCATCAGCATCACCAACTCTTAAGCCACTCGGTATAAACAAATCCTCCCTGTAGGTGTATTTCTCTTGCAAGCAACACATTTTTAAAAATTAGAAATACATTATTTATTATGATGAGTATAGTTGTTTTGGATCTGGTGTCATTTTGATCCCCGATAAAGATAAATATTCGTGAACAAACAAGTTGGTTTTTCGCGAAGATATCTTATTATTATTACTTCGGTTAGATCGTTCAGTTGTTATTTGTACGAAATGTTGAACGTACCGCACTGTTAAAAAACACAATAGTATTAGTTTTGAAGCGTACATTTTTAAATAGCTTGATTACTCCCTATGTTGTTTTCATTGTATATAACTATAGAAATCAATAAAAAAGGTCGTCCTTTCCTCTACATATAAAAAAAAAGGTAAGAGTTTAGAAAGATATCATAGATTATAGAGACATGTTCCTGTTTGCAATAACGTTGCATATTTCTGTTTTGAGTAAAAGTTTTAAAATGCGACAATTGTTATGTATTGATAAAACCATTGTTTTTAGACGGTTCGTGTAGTTGGATTTTGAATTAAAATTCGTTGACATTGTTAATGATTGACACTCGGTAAAGCCACTACTTTCTACTTCATATATTAAAAAAAAAGGGGTTGGGATTTGCCATTAGGGCAATAGGATTATGGCAATAATATAGGTCTAAAATATCATGCAAACTCGTCGCATTCCCATACAAAACAGTTCAGACAATATATAAATATAATGAGAATATTATATATACGTGTTCAAAAATTATCAGGTCACCTCTAAAACAGTTCAAACAATATATAAATATAATGAGAATATTATATATACGTGTTCAAAAATTATCAGGTCACCTAAAACAGTTCCAAATTATCAAGAGTGTTCAAAAATTATCAGGTGTTTATATAAATATAATGCGTGTTCAATTATCAGGTGTTCAGACAATATATAAATATAATGAGAATGTTATATATACGTGTTCAAAATTATCAGGTCACCCTAAAACAGTTCAGACAATATATAAATATAATGAGAATATTATATATACGTGTTCAGAAATTATCAGGTCACCTCTAAAACAGTTCAGACAATATATCAATATAATGAGAATATTATATATACGTGTTCAAAAATTATCAGGTCACCTCTAAAACAGTTCAGACAATATATAAATATAATGAGAATATTATATATACGTGTTCAAAAATTATCTCACCCTAAAACAGTTCAGACAATATATAAATATAATGAGAATTTATATATACGTGTTCAAAATTATCAGGTCACCCTAAACAGTTCAGACAATATATAATATAATGAGAATATTATATATACGTGTTCAAAAATTATCAGGTCACCTCTAAAACAGTTCAGACAATATATAAATATAATGAGAATATTATATATACGTGTTCAAAATTATCAGGTCACCTCTAAAACAGTTCAGACAATATATAAATATAATGATGTTCAAAAATTATTCAATCGTGGGTCACCTCTAAAACAGTTCAGACAATATATAAATATAATGAGAATATTATATATACGTGTTCAAAAATTATCAGGTTCTAAAACAGTTCAGACAATATATAAATATAATGAGAATTTATATATACGTGTTCAAAAATTATCAGGTCACCTCTAAAACAGTTCAGACAATATATAAATTACGTGTTCAAACAGGTCAAAAACAGTTCAGACAATATATAAATATAATGAGAATATTATATATTGTTCAAAAATTATTCACCGGGT
>CM042149.1:64329845-64349845 GCA_023376005.1 Doryteuthis pealeii | reverse complement strand
ATACAAAACTAGACACGACTAAGTTGGGAAGGTGATCCACTGGGAATTATGCAAAAATTTAAATTTTGACCACACAACAAAATGGTATATGCATAAATCAGAATCTGTTCTTGACAACGAAACGCACAAAATTCTCCGGGACTTTGAGATAAAAATGGTTCAGTGTTCTGAATGGTTTCAATCATTCCTCTGATATCCAAACTTTCCATACCCTTTTCCAATCCTTTTTGGACTGTTCCAAGTGCACCAACTACAATTGGTATCACTTTCACTTTCATATTCCACAACTTTTTCAGTTCTCTGGCATGGTCCAGATATTTGTCTATTTTTTCATTTCCTTTAGCTTCACCCTGTGATCTGCTGGCACTGCAAAATCCACCAGTTGACAAGTTCTTTCTTTTTTTTTTCAACACTAGGTCTTTCTATTTTTTTTTAAAGTTTGTTTGTTCTGTGCATCATTTTGTTGTGCCCCACACCTGTGTCTCTATGTATGCTGTGATATAAAGCTGTGTGGCATGATTTGTCTGTGAGAATGTGGAGGGCTCTGGAACAGAGTGTATCAAATCCATGTCATAAGACAAGAAAGAAGAAAAGAAAAAAAAAACAGAAGATAGATAAGTGTTTGATCAGTCCTTTGATTTTTGTAGCGATCGGAAAGTTCAGCCTCGTCCCTAATCTAATTGATATTTGTAGCCATTCGAAATTTCAGTGTCATCTCTAATCAGTTGATATTTTATAGCGATTCAAAAGTGCAGCGTCATTCCTCATCAGTTGATATTTTATAGCGATTTAAAATTTCATCCTCGTTCCTAATCCGTTGATATTTTATAGCGATTTAAAATTTCAGCCTCTTTCCTAATCCGTTGATATTTTATAACGATTCAAAATTTCAGCCTCTTTCCTAATTCGTTGATATTTTATAGCGATTCAAAATTTCAGCCTCGTTCCTAATCCGTTGATATTTTATAGCGATTTAAAATTTCAGCCTCTTTCCTAATCAGTTGATATTTTATAGCGATTCAAAATTTCAGCCTCTTTCCTAATCCGTTGATATTTTATAGCGATTTAAAATTTCAGCCTCTTTCTTAATCAGTTGATATTTTATTACGATTCAAAATTTCAGCCTCGTTCCTAATCAGTTGATTTTTTATAGCGATTCAAAATTTCAGCGTCGTTCCTAATCAGTTGATATTTGTAGCTATTTAAAAGTTCAGTATCGTTGCTAATTAGCTGATATTTGTAGCGATTGAAAATTTCCGCCTCTTTCCTGATCAATTAATATTTTGGAGCCATTCAAAAGTTCAGTGTCGTTCCTAATCAGTTGACATTTGTAGCGATTCAAATGTTCAGCCTTGTTCCTAATCAGTTGACATTTGTAGCGATTCAAAAATTCAGCATCATTACTAATCAGTTGATATTTTGTTGCGATTCAAATTTTCTGCCTCGTTCCTAATCAGCTGATATTTTTAGTGATTCAAATTTCAGACTCATTCCTAATCCGTTGATATTTGTATTTATTTAAAAGTTCAGCCTCGTTTCTAAGTTGATATGTGTAGCGATTCAAATCTTCAGCCACGTTCCTAATCAGTTTATATTTTGTAGCGATTCAATAGTTCAGCCTCATTCTTAATCCGGTGATATTTGTAGTTATTCAAATGTTCAGCCACATGCCTAATAAGTTGATATTTTGTAGCGGTTCAAAAGTTCAGCCTCGTTCATAATCCTTTGATATTTGTAGCGATTGAAATGTTCAGCCTCGTTCCTAATCACTTGATATTTTGTAGCGATTGAAATGTTCAGCCTCGTTCCTAATCAGTTGATATTTGTAGCGATTCAAATATTCAGCCTCGTTCCTAATCACTTGATATTTTGTAGCTATTTAAAGGTTCAGCCTCGTTCCTAATCAGTTGATATTTTGTAGCGATTGAAATGTTCAGCCTCGTTCCTAATCAGTTGATATTTGTAGCTATATCTCAAAATTACAACACGTGAACTCTTTAATCATGAATCAGGTGTAGAAATAAGCCATTTGCACCCAGGGTAATTATTCCTTGTTTTACAATAACACTCAATACTTACATACTTGATAGTAATATCTGTACGTGTAAATCTACCCATAAGCGATTTTTGTAGCGATTCAAAAGTTCAGCCTCGTTCCTAATCAGTTGACATTTACCTCTGCATTCATGGTGCTATCTGTATTGTTCTCATAGCATTTATTACCTACTAAATATAAATCAATGTTTATCGAATTAAAAACTATATACAAGGAAAACACTTCCATTTCTAGAGTAACTGAACCTTGTATTTATTGACTGCGCAAAGTAATTGAATTTCTGTGTCCTCAACATCGATTCTGTTTTCTTTATTTTTCTAAACATCTGAGTCGTAAGCACATGAATGCACAGATTCTATTTTTCTGTCGTATTCATTAGCAAGTATTTGTTGTTTGATATTATTATCATGATTATACCTTAGTTTCAGCTTATTTCTTTTTTTCTTTCTGTAACGGATGAACCTAATTCCTATGTCGACGATCATCTGAAAGACAGAACGGTTTTCAAACGGATAATTCAATATATTATTACATTTATCCAACTTGTAATCTTTGTCCGCTTTGAAATTGTGGTTTTGTTTCTTTGACGTTCTTGCAAGTCAGCATTGATTTGCAATATCACCTCATACTATTCTTCTTTTTTTTTTTTTTTTTTTTGTTCACTGTGAAAACAATAGTGAATCAAAGTCTTCGTGTTTTACGTCTTATCAGAACTTGTAAGTCAATTGTTTAAGAGTTGCATATGGCTGTGCTGAAGCATTTTTGTGACCTAACTAATTTCATGAAATGTTAGTAATTACATAGGTTAGAAAGATCTGTCTCTCTGTATGTCTATGTATGTATGTATAGTAGTATCTATCTATCTATCTATCTATCTATCTAAATATCTATCTATCTATCTGTCTAGTATTTTTGTGACCTAATTAATTTATCTATTTAACTATGTTGAATTTTTGTGACCTAACAAATTTGCTTTCATGGAAGGAATGTTAGTAATTACATAGGTTAACCAGATCTGTCTCTCTGTATGTCTGTATCTCTGTATGTCTATCTATCTATTTATCTATATAGCTCTCTATCTATCTATCTATCTAGCTAGCATTTTTGTGACCCAACTAATTCCTCTATTTGACTATCGAGCATTTTTGTGACTTAACTAATTTTCTTTCATGAAAGGAATGTTAGTAATTACGTAGGTTAACCAGATCTATCTATCTATTTATCTATCAATCTAGCATTTTACCTAAATAATTTATCTATCTATATATCTAGTATTTTTGGGATCTAATTCATTTATCTATTCATCTGGCCTTTTGTGACCTGAAAAATCGGCTTTCATGAATGAAAAGCTAGTAATTATATACGTAAATAAAATCACATATATGTGTGTGTTTTTATTTTAATAAATTATGTTGTGTTTTTTTTGTTAAATAAACTAAATAAATTAATAGGATATAATAGAAGTATTTAAACAGACAATTTTCTTTTATGAAATATTTTTCTGAATGTCGTTGCAAATCGAAACTAATCTTGAAATTGGCAATCCTCTAATAACTTGGCACTTTGGCAGAAACGCCATTTCATTTGTTCGATTATCCTGATGTTTGAACTGGACAAGATAAAAAAGAAACAGACAAATATCTGGCTAAACGCCGAATAACTTTAAAGATTAAGTCTTAAAGATTTTTCGATTGTCACTTATTCATTTATTTCATTATCAAATATTTCATGATGGAATTATTTTAACCCGGTTTACAATATACCATTACCACATGACACTAAGTTATACAATATATCTTCACTGAATATGTTTATATTTCATATATAATTTCCATTTTGTCCTTCCTCAAGATATAACCGTTAAGGTCGGCGGAGGGACCTATTGTCGTTAAAAGTCGGACAGTAAAGGAGTCTATCCCCTTTTCTCTTGGGATATTGATTTTTTGCATGAGGTGGTGCACCACACCTACTAGCAGCTTCCCACCCTATCGTACAAATCCAACCTGTGCCTACTCATAAGCTGAGTTGGTATGGCTTCTATGTGGATTTCCAAGCGACTGAACTCTGAGAAGCAGAGAAGTTCATAACAGATAAACAAACAAACAAACAAACAAACAAACAAATAATAATAATAATAATAATAATAATAATAATAATAATAATAACTTTAATGGATCATAGGTTTAGTTTTTGTAATGTATTGACAGTAAATTTCCAGTTTGAGGGAAGATATAAAAAATATCCCCTATAATTCAAAATTCCGTTAGGTATTTTTAAAAATTCAATTATTTCATCTCTAGTTCGTCTTTCTAGTAAATACTTAATTCTAATTTCTCTAATTACTTCAAGTAACTGTAATATTTTACTATTTTTATTAGTCTTGTCACTCTTCTTTGTATCTCCTCCAATATTAATATTACACTCTAATTTTGACGTTTCTCTTGAAATATCGATTATTCATACAAATTATATTGAAGATAAATACCATTCTATAATAGTCTATAGACGACAGGCTTTCATACAGTATCTTAAATAACTTGAGACAATTTTCATATTTAATCACTGCAGTAATTATATACATCTTGACACCAACACGTGAAAGCAAATTTAAACTCTAGAAAAATACCGTAAAATTTAAGAGGATGGCTTCTTCAATACGTATAATTTAAACGACAATAAACCATCAATTGTCTACATATTAAATAAATGATTAATGACCTCATTTTATATATACATTATAGTCAGTGTCTTGGTGTAGCTTCGTGGTTAGCAAGCAATGAGCTGTGAAATAAGTTTGACACTCAATGGATATCTCATTATAGTTACTTTATACTAGAGTAAGTTAAGACGAATAAATGTCAACATTATTATTAAGGGAACCTCGAATAGTGCAATGGCTGGTGGGATTTATTAACAGCCGTTTAATACTGAGATATATTGGCAGTGGGATACCTGAATTACTTCTCTAATATTGCAACTAATTTACCTTAATAGACAACAGTGGTGTCTTGAATTATGAGTACTCTAACTTACCAGTTTTCCGATTTGTCACCCGGTCGATTTTTTGCTTTGTGTTTAAGAGATAAAAGTTAAGGTACGAGTTCACTGAAAGCATTTACATTTCCAAATTTTTCACGCCACAGAAAAAATATTATTTATAAAAAAAAAAGATTAAAATATATCACAGCACATAATTCATTACATTTCATTTTATTATGTTTTATAATGTACAGTGTTATTTTTCTTATTTTACAAAACGTAACAAAAAAGGTGTGTTTTGGGCAGTCTGGAAAGAAATCATGGCATTTCAGTTTATTTCAATAGGGAAAATTGATTTGATATACGAGGATATTGAGTTATGAGTGGAACGAATTAATATCATTTCCGTTTATTTCAATGGGGAAAATTGATTTGATTTACGAGGATATTGAGTTATGAGTGGAATGAATTAATAGTATTTCCGTTTATTTCAATGGGGAAAATTGATTTGATATACGAGGATATTGAGTAATGAGTGGAAAGAATTAATATCATTTACGTTTATTTTAATGGGGGACATTGATTTGATATACGAGGATATTTTGTTATGAGTGTAACGAATGAATAGCATTTACGTTTATTTCAATGGGGAACATTCGTTTGATATACGAGGAGACTGAGTTATGAGTGGAACGAATTAAATTCGTTTGTCAATGTACCGCTTTTCATCTTCTCCTCGGTGAATCATCTGTTCTTTTTGTCATTCGTTTAGCCCTCTATATTCTCTTCTCCATTTTAATTCTATCTATCTGTTTCTCTATCTCTCTCTCTCTCTCTCTCTCTCTCTCTCTCTCTCTCTCTCTCTCTCTCTCTCTGTGCGGTAACTGTTATGGTTGTAAGAATATCTTCTCGAAGAGCCGACTTCAAATGGTTGAGGAGGCTGTTTGATTTTCACTTCGGGCTAATGCCCTAGGGAAAGACATGAAGCCTTCTCTTTTCCCCTCGAGCTACGGATAAATATTAGGGTTAACAGAGGTCTTTGTAAGAAAACTATTCTAGAAAAAGAAATACATTTAATTCAAAACCTTAGGAGTGTTGTTCGAAAGAATCCATAATTCCATCTATTCTATTATTTTTTTATACAATACAGTGTTATTTTTTTTTGTTTAAAAAAGAAAATCTAACAAAAGATTAGGGTGTTTTTTTTTTATTTACTCTGTATACGAAAAAACTGAGTTCTGGCAGATATATATATCAGCTCCTCCGCCAAAGTAAGATGTGGCATGAGGGCAATTTCTTAAGTGAAGTATTGCAGTTTTGAATTTATAATTTCCCATCCCCTATACTGGATGCCATACCAAGGTTATACAGCCCACACTGTCCTAGTATTAGCCCATTGATCGAGGGTGAATGGCATTATTTTTATCTTTCCCATGAGTATTACCGCTATGTGAAATGCAAAGAGCCCCGTCCTGGATTAGATCTCTTTTCAGATATAGACCGACAAAGCAATAAATAAATCAATATATATATATATATATATATATATATTATATATATATAATATATATATATATATATTGGTTAGGAGGTTGATTTAGAAGGCTATCACAATGCAGTTTGGAATAAATAAAAAATAATAATACGGTAACAATGGTGTTGTGTGTTGACCTGTATTTTTTATTATTTCTTGAATTTTCGAGGTAATACCTCTTTATCAAAAGAATTCAACTGAAGCAGTCCAGCTATGGCATTTCTTCCTAAATGATTTTTTTTTTTTTTGAAAATGACGTTATTTTTTAAATAACTGTATTCCCGTGTGAGCGTGAATGCGTTTATTTTTTTTTTTTTTTGTACTTGTGCGTATGTTGTAATGCGCGTGACATTGAAAATGCGTGTTGGTTGTGACGTTAAGACTGTATCCTAGCGCGGGATTTTGTACGTGCGTATGTGCGAATGAAAAAGTGTATTTGTGTTTTGTGACGTTTCCTGTTGGATTTTACATCAATTTAATCATTTAATATTATTAATATTATTATTATTATTAATATTATCATATTTATTTGTTTATTTAATTATTTATATCTAATTCAATTTATCTTTTTATATTTTATAATATTTTTAAATATATATATATATATATATATATATATATATATATTTAATTTATTTAATTTTTTTCCTTAACAACTAGTGTGCAATGGCTTGTGTGTTTGTATGTGTGGGCGTGTATATATATATATATATATATATATATATATATATATATATATATAGAGAGAGAGAGAGAGAGAGAGAGATAGATAGATAGATAGATAGAGAGATTTGTGTATGTGTGTATGCGTGTGTTTTCTGTGTATAAGAATGAAAATATATATTTTACTATCTATTTTGATGTTTTTCTATATTTTCTCTGTTGTCGCGCATGTGCAACCCAGTGACAATACATTTTAGACTACTCAGTGGATATTACTCTCCTTTCCACAATGCTTTAACTTAGTAAGGAAGAATAATCCTTGACCTGATATTTACATTTAGAAGTCTCATCTCCAATAAACAGGGGACGAGACAGACTGGCAGGTGGTGATTATTACGTAATATAAAAAAAAAGTAGTCGGATTGGCCTATTATCGGTATCGGATAAGGAGGGAGTCTATCCCCTTTCTCATTTGCACGAAATGTGACGTATTATTTGGTAATATAAGCCATGCTCAAATACACCACTTGAATTTATAGACTAATCAAGGTCACGTGCTTTATACCTTAGCCAAACAACAGCCCGTATACGTGGATGGATAACTACTTAATCGCTGATAATGTGAGATGTCCATTTACAATCATTGACGAAGGACTTGCGAGACTAAGGAGCACCAAGGAACAACCAAAGGATTCTTTACCAAGGATCGCCCTCTGCTTAACACAAAGGATCTCCGCTAGAAAAGCGCTCTTGCTTGAAGCCTTAAGGATGGCTATTAAAATCGTAACAAAACGAAACATAAAAAGCATCGAGTATGATTTTTTAAAACTGATTCCAATACATACGACACTAACTGTTATACAATAGGCGCAATACTGGTATTCACTTATTAGTTTTAAAAGTATAAATGGAAATTTTATTTACGACTAATTAACTATAGATCCATCACCAAATGTATGGATTACAGCAAGTTAATACTTGTAGAACAAAAGTTCCACTCAAACTATGATGGTTTTAACAGTGATAAGAAGTTCGCCATCATAGAAATTCTATTAAAAAATCTATTAGAAGATATTACAACAATAAGTGAAACACAAAAACGTAAGAGTCAACGTAGAGCTTAAGTAAATGAATACATTATTTTACTAATACTTATGAATAATAGCTATTATTACATTCTAGATTCTGGTTTTGATATCTACTTTTCCTAGGTTTCATTCAAATACACGTCAAATATAATATTGCACACACACACACACACACACACACACACACACACACATATGTATATCATTTTTCGGAGAATATGTATGAAGTCATACCTAATTTGAAAATTAATTAGTTGGTAATTAATGAATTAGGAGAATATATCTGTTCAAATGTAAGACGTAAACAAATATTCGCCTAATTCATTAATTATCAACTAATTAATTTTCAAATTAGGTATGACTTCAATTAAGCACATATTCTCCAAAAATTGTCGGCTCTCGCCATCTCAAACAAACTGTTTGTGTACACTCATACATATATATATATATATATATATATATATATATGGGGGGGGGGTTGGTATATAAGGTGTGCTGGACGTCACAACTTAACTTTAGAGACTATTCGTGGTCGCGTGGATTTAATCGATCAATCAACACACTCGAATACGTGGTTGGTTAACTATTTAAAGGTCTTGGTGGAAAGGCTTCAATCGCTCATAATTAACACGGACGAACGCACCAAGAAACAAGGATTCTGCTTCTGATGAACAGAAGGATCATAGGATTCAAGATACACGGACCAACGGAAAAGCATTACAGGATACTACATAACATGGACCAAACTAAATGCCACAAGGGATCTCCACTGTAAAGTGCTCTCACCTGCAGACTAAAAATGGCCACAAGAATCTTAACAAAATATGCACACATCATCATCATCATCATCATCATGTCGCGCTGTTGGCCCAGATATCCATGACAATCTCTCTCCATCCGTCCCTATCGCTCATCATTCTCGGGAGGTCTTCTATGCAGCATCCTGTATCCGCACAGAGCTGATCAATGTACGTCTTTGCTGGTCGGTCCACACTGGCGTGCCCATGTGCTTGCTTACACAGGAGGACGTCGCTTATGAGCTCGTTCTTGTCCGTCTTACTCGGATGGTTTGGGTGATATGTGGCAGGTGGCCATACAGCTGCTTTCTTGTGGTGTGGTGTTTCCACGTCTTGTTCAGGATTACCCGCAGCATTCTTGTGTAGCTCCCGTCTAATATTTTCAATAGTTTCGAAAAATCATATTTTTAATTCCTTGTTTTTAATAATGAAATATTACGTACTCATAACAATACATATCAAAACATCTTATTATAATGGAGATCGTGTGTTTGTTTGTCTGTAACCGAAACTATATTAGTATACAAGACACAATTCCCTTTGTTATTTACATCACATTCTCTGATTTTATATTTATTTAAATCTCAATTATTAATAAATTTGTTTTACATCATTAAAACTGTTTATCATATCTACATACTAATAACATGCAATTGCATTTATATATACAACAAAATAGTGGATTACAGTGTGAATAGGAAAGCTAATTTGCATATTGATCTTAAAAAATTGATTTTTAATAAATATCTACTTAGTATTATTGATTTCTAATTGTTTGGTTTTATCTTATTGAATATGAGCAAAAATCTCAGGAATAAATCTTAAAAGAATTCCGTTAACAAAAAGAAATAACTGTAATGTTATACTTTACTTCCTATTTTAACTAAAAAGTTAAATTAGGAAAATTTACCAATGAAAAAAGGGAGTAATGGAAAATGATGGAAGAGTTAGTTTAAAAGTTGTTCTATTTTTCAATCATACCCCCTCTGTTCCAAATCTTTTTATCTGCATTCTTATTCAGTTCCATTAACCTTTCTAATTTAATATGATATTTTATTATATTAACACTTAAATACTTGCACCCGGAGGGTGCATATATTTGCTAGTTTAATTAATTAAGTAGATGAAAACTTGTCCTAAGTATAATCAGTGTTTTTCTTGTGATACTCAAAAGTTAATTTAACATTAGTTTAATGTACATAGCTCTCTTGTAGCTACTAATTGTACTACAGATAGAAACAAAAAAATAAATTTTAAATTGAAGCACTATTTTTTTTATACATAGGGACTTAGAGGGAAAAATATCAGCTTGAAAAAATATTTTTAAGAATCTGAAACACATGTCGCGTCGAATCAAATAAAACAGTTTTAAAAACAAAATTCAAACCTTATTGCGAACCTCCTTTATTATGAAATACTTACTTTTTCTTTGTTGTTCTACAACAATCTTACACACACACACACACACACACACACACAATATATATATATATAATATATATATATATATATATATATATATATATATATTATGTATGTATATATATATATTTGAGTTTTCAGTGGGGATTAAAATTAGCTGACTGTTACTCTCACAGGGAGAGGCGTAAAAACCTTCCAAACTTTTGATGTTACGTTTTTATGGGCAATCCTTTTACCTCAAGCAAGAGCGGTTGTTCAGCGGAAATCCTTGGTAATTCTTTGTTACAGAATCCTTAGTATTGTTAGTTCCTTCGTCAATAATTGCAAATGGACATCTGTTCAGTATCAGTGATTAAGGTGTCAATCAGCCACGCATTATGGCTGTTGATTGGCGGAGGAATAGACCATGTGATCTCGCTTAGTCTATAAATTTTGGTGGTGTATTGCAGGACAGCTTATATAGTAAAAAAAGGTAGGAAGCGCGTTGTGTAATGGTTAATGTCATAGGGAATGAACTCGTCGCCCCGAGTTCAAATCCTTGACCTGGTAATTGCATTTGACTTAGCGCTAATACTCTTGGAAAAGGTATATATTCTTTTCTCCCTCCAGCTATGGGTAAATAGTAGGACAGACTGGGCTCTTTAACATTGGTTAGGCAATCGGTCTAGGAGAAGGAAAACTCTGAATTCAAATCTGTTAAACTTCGCTTAAAAAGATTGACCTTGTGTCCACTCCTGCTCGTGCGGAGGGGTTGATATATATATATATATATATATATATATATATATTATATATATATAATATAGTAAACTATTCCAACAGCTGAGTATGAAACTAAACTGAAACTGGTGCTGGGACTCCATTTCCGAAGCTGGGGGTTGTGTGGACCACCCTTTGTGTGGACCACCCTTTGTGTGGACCACCCTTTGTGTGGACCACCATGGCCAGTATACGCAGACTTACTATGAACCGAAAGAATGTTGATGATATACAACTGCAAATTATCTCTATACATACTTGAAGTCTAATTGTTTACTAATGTTTATGATATGTTACTTCAAACAATATATATGTGTGCAAACAAATGGCTATTAGTAAATAGAAGAATTACGTGGTTCCAGGTTCAATACCGGCCTTCGCCAACTCAGCATATGAGTTGCACTGGGATTTGTGCGGTAAAGTGAGGAGCTGATGTTAAGTGTCGCGTCCTACCTCAGACGACAAATCAATCACCTTGGTCTAACGCTTGTGAAAAGGGGATATACTCCCTCGCTCTCTGGCTGATACCGACTTTAGGTCAACCCAGTGACTTTACTTAATCGAAAGATAGCTGTCGGTAGAACGTTCGGTTAGAAACCACAAGGTTCCTAGTACGATACCGACCGTCGCCAACTCAGCGTATGAGTAGCACAGAGATATGTGCGGTGAAGCTGATAGTTGGTGTATCGCTCTACCTCAGACGCAGAACCAATCTCCTTGGTCTAGCGCTAGTGAAAAGGGGATAGACTCCCTCGGTCATTGGCTGATACCGACTTTACTTTACTTACTTACTTGATATCCTATAGCCGTGTGCAAAAACTGAATGAACAACACAAACATGGACGTATATTGTACACAATTTCATAAATAGTCGTCGGGGCGGTCTAATGTCGGTATGAGCTATACAGTGAGGGAGTCTATCCCCTTTTCACTAGCGCTAGTTCAAGGAGATTGTTTTTTTTTTAGTCTGAGGTGGGTCGCCACACCTAGCATCAGCTCCTTACTTTACAGTACATATCCCCGTGCTACTCATACGCAGAGTTGACGAAGGCCGGTATCGAACTAGGAACATTGTGGTTCCTAGGCGAGCGCTCTACAGACTGAGCTAAACCGACCCTTGAATCAAATAACCCTGAGCGGGTTGTCATGCCATTAAAATCATTAAATTAGTCAACCAGAATGTCATTGTGAATATTACTTATGTATGGTTCCTTAATGTCTCCAACGCTTCTAGACTTAATTTTTTAAAAACCGGAATCTTCTTCTAAAGAAAGAGACAAACGTATCAGCACCATACATTTCCTACATATCTTCTCAGCTGAAATAATTCCTCCTTCACAACATTGTCATTTCTCGTGAAAGATTTCGATTGTCTACAAGTGGTTTCTTTTGGCAAATGTCTCAATTTCTTTTTTGGGATTGCAAAGATGAAATATCACTTTTGAAAATGGAATGATCTGCCATCTTGACTTGAGAGAAAAAGATATTTGATGCCAACAAATTTACTAGTTTCTGTTCTTTTTTTTATTTTCAATTCACAGTTATATGATATTAGACGGAATTGATTCATTGAATATCATAAGAAATATAACATAAAAGTATTGATTTCGTTAACTGGTGAAGTATCTAATCAAATATCAAACGTAGATTACATTTGAATCGGATTTGGCGGGTGGGTTGATATTTGATGTATAACATTATTCATTCATCTCTTGTCACCATGAATAAGTGATTGCTTTCTGTAAGTGATTTCATTGAAATAAAAAAAAGTAAAAGTTGAATGACGTAACACGTGTTATACGGTTAAATTGTTTACTAAGGATTATTATTAGTTACTTGAAAATATATTACTGTCTGTAAAAAAAATGGTTATTATCTAATAGAAACAACTACTTAAAACAATATCATTATTAGTATTAAATTGTAATAATTTATAGGAATATTGGTATAAGGTAAACGTGAACAAAAACTAAGGAAATTGTATAAAAATAAATGTTTGTTCACTTTCAATTGAACTTGCTGCATATCATTAAATTTGAATAAGTATTTTTTAGAAAATAATTATACTGGATGACTTGTTGAAAAGTAGGCAGCTCTGTGGGAGAAGTTGAACCTCCAAGATTCGTAGCAGAAGCACTACGAGTTCATTTTCCAACCATTCTTTAAAAAACTATCTGAAAAATTGTATTTGTTCTTATAAGAAATTGAAGAAATTGAATTATAAATTTAAAATGGAAATTTAAAGAAATGAAAAATGTAGAAAAAGATGACTTGTTGAAAAATAGGCAATATTGGGCCGTTATTGGGCCCAATTTTGGTCGAAATACATTTATTATGGAATAACGGTGTTGTGTTTTTCCTTCCTTTTAAAGATAAATATTTCTCTGTGTATAATCTAAAATATTATAATACATTGAGCTCGCTGTAGTGATTTAAATATTTACTGTATTTGTTCATACTGGATCATACAATAATAATATAATGTGTCTTAGAAATCACATATAGAATCAACCCTTGCTACCAAGTTTTGGATACCACATCTATACATATATAAATACCTATATCTATATCTATATATATATATCTATATCTATATCTATCTATCTATCTATCTATCTATATATATATATATATATATATATATATATATATATATATACATATATATATATATTTACCATAGCAGAAATACCTAAGTAAGTCAGAAGGTTTTGAAATGAAATAACTGATGCATTATAAAATTTATTTATTAATAAATCAACACTGAAAACTTCATTAAAATTGGAAAATTCCCAGATGTTTGGTAATTTTTTCAATAGGGAGGGAAGGGTAAACTTATTTTGTAAAATACAGATTTTACGTCATCTTAGACAACGTTGATGTCCATGTTTACGATAAATTGGCATAAAATTGACTGAAAATAGTTTAAAATATATTAAAAATAATTACATTATTGTGATTTTTTAACAATCTAACCAAGCTCATGGCTGAACCAACGGTCACATCTTTTCTAGTATATATAATATATATATATATATATATATATATATATATATATATATATATATGTATATATATATATATATATATATATAATATATATATTATAATATGGGGAGAAAGAGAAAGAGAAGAGAGCTATTGAAAACGATAGCAAGCCAGGCAGAGAGAGAGAGAGAGAGAGAGAGAGAGAGAGAGAGAATAAACTCGTCTGTAAATGTTGGTAGTAAAAGATGTGAGTACTTGACGACCAGAGGAGGGCGCTGTAAAAACGAAAATAGCAATCGCGTAGAATTATTTCACTTTTTTCAGTGACTCAAGTTTCATGTGGCGAAATACACAATCTTCAGACTGGAATGAAAAATAGATAAAGAGTCATTGAACCATTTATATGGATACTGTTGCACAATATTGTGCCAAAGTGGCGGGAAAAAAAATAAGAACATATAGGGATGAAGGTGAGATTGTCGGAGGAACACTATGAGGTATCGAATGTTGTTATATGAGGGACATTAATACGTACACGCACCCATACACACACACACACACACCACACACACACACACACACACACATAATATATATATATATATATATATATATATATATATACCAACTCCTCAGCAGGGTGTGACACAAAGTCAATTTCTTAAGCGGAGTTCAACAGGTTTGAATTCAGAGTTTTCCTTCTCCCAGACCAGTTGCCTAACTAAGGATAAAGAGCCTGGCCTGCCCTACTATTCATCCATACCTGGAGGGAGATTAGGATTCATACCTTTCCCAAGGGTATTAGCGCTAAGTGAAATGCACTTACCACATCCAGCATTTGAACTTGGGGGCCACGAGTCCATTTCCCATGACTTTAACCATTACACCACGCACTTCTCTCTCTCTCTCTCTCTCTCTCTCTCTCTCTATATATTATATATATATATATATATATTATATGTGTGTGTGTGTGTGTGTCTCTGTGTGTGTGTGTGTGTGTGTGTATATATATATATACATATATATATATATATATATATGTGTGTGTGTGTGTGTGTGTGTGTCAGAGTGTCTATTTACCTAAGCCCATCAGCCTTGGGTTGGATATGACACAAGGTCAATTTCTAAGCGTAGTGCAGCTGGTTTGAATTGAGAGTTTTAATTCTCCCGTAAAGGTTGCTGAAAAAAGCAAAAGGTCTACACAATTATTTACCCATAGCTGGGGGGATTCCCGAGGATATCAGTGCCAAGTGAATCGCAACCGTCATGATTTGAACTAGGGTCTCATTTCATTTCCTCTCGACAGTAAACAAAACGTCACGAGCATATATACATAAGTCTTATATATACTCTCTCTCTCTCACACACTCTCTCTCTCTCTCACACACACACACACACAAAATATGTTTATATCAAATATCTAGTTGTTTTCGGCGAAGACTGAGGGACAGTATTTCTCCTCAATTATCCAGCTCACTCTTCAGTATCTTTCCATATTACCAAGAAACCGTTGACTGCTCCGTTTTAACTCTACATAGAATTTCTAACTCGTTCAATCAAGTTACTTAACATAATATTACCCCTGGTGTTCGACAAACAAAAATAAAGACACATAATACTGCACTATTTTGTTCGAGGAAATAACTGTTATTTTAAAATTTAAATTATGCATATCAAGTCTCATCACAAAAAAAGAAGACAACTAATACTGCACTATTTTGTCAGAGAAAATAATATTTTTTAATTGAAATTATTCATATCAAGCCTCATCATAAAAAATGAAGACAAATAATTCTGCACTATTTTGTTTGAGAAAATAACAGTTATTTTTAAATCTTAATTATTCATATCAAGCCTCATCACAAAAAACAAAGACAAATAATACTGCACTATTTTGTTCGAGGAAATAACTGCTATTTTTAAATCTAAATTATTCATATCAAGTCTAATCACAAAAAATAAAGACAAAGAATACTGCACTATTTTGTCCGAGAAAATAACATTTTTTAATCGAAATTATTAATATCAAGCCTCATCACAAATAATACTGCACATGTTCGAGAAAATAACAGTTATTTTTAAATCAAAATTATTCATATCAAGCCACATCCCAAAAATAAAGACAAATAATACAGCACTATTTTTTCGAGAAAATAACATTTTTTACATCCAAATTATTCATATCAAGCCTCATCCCCCAAAATAAAGACAAAATAATACTGCACTATTTTGTTCGAGAAAAAAACAGTTATTTTTAAATCTAAATTATTCATATCAAGCCTCATCCCCCAAAATAAAGACAAAATAATACTGCACTATTTTGTTCGAGAAAATAACTGTTATTTTTAAATCTAAATTATTCATATCAAGCCTCATCCCCAAAATAAGACAAATAATACTGCACTATTTTTGTTCGAGAAAATAACAGTTATTTTTAAATCTAAATTATTCATATCAAGCCTCATCCCCCAAAATAAAGACAAATAATACTGCACTATTTTGTCCGAGAAAATAACAGTTTTTAATCGAAATTATTCTTATCAAGCCTCATCACCAAAATGTAGACAAATAATACTGCACTATTTTATTCGCGAAAATAAGAGTTATTTTTAAATGTAAAATATTCATATCAAGCCTCATCAGAAAAAAAAAATAATAAAGACAAATAATACTGAAACTATTTGTTGTTTCGAAGAAAATAACATTTTTTTAAATCAAAATAATAAATATCAAGCCCTCATCCCAAAAAAAATAAGACTTCCTGAACTTTTGGTTCGAGAAAATAACATTTTTAATTCAAAATTATAAATATTCAAGCCTCATCCCCAAAAAATAAAGACAAATAATACTGAACTATTTTGTTCGAGGGAAAAATAACATTTTTTAAATCAAAATAAATATACAAGCCTCATCCCAAAAAATAAAGACAAATAATACTGAACTATTTTGTTCGAGAGCCGAGAAAATAACCATTTTTTCTAAATCAAAATTATAAATATCAAGCCTCATCATCCCAAAAAAATAGAAGAATTATCCAATAATAATATAATAAGAATAATACAATAGAATATAGAAGAAACTAACATTTTTTTAAATTCAAAAATTTATAATATTATCAGCCTCATCCGAAAACAAATAGATATCGATGTAAACGATACAATGAACTCATTTATGGACGGGTGAGCAATGACCATTCACCTTTACTGCTTGCTTGACCTTGTTAGTATCACCCGTCTTCGCGCAGTAAATTAGAACTTGGAATATAAACCATCTCCGTAATTAGCGACAAGCACTATTAAGAAGTAACATCATCTTATTCTACTTTTTTCAAACCAAAATTTTATAAACTATCAAAGCCTTCATCCCAAAAAAAAGTAGGAAGACAAATATACCTGAACTATTTTTGTGGAGAAATAACAGTGTACTAAATTAAAATATTCAAATTATTATTCATATCAAGCCTCATACACAAAAAAATAAAGACAAAAAATAATTTTTGCCACTATTTTGTCGAGGTCGAAATAACATTTTTTATCGAAAAATCTTATATCATATCAAGCTTTCATTCACAAAAAAAATAACGAACAAATAATACTGCTACTATTTTTCTTCAAGAAAATAACAGTTTTTTTTTTTCTGATCAAGGAAGCTGTATTATTCTAAATATTTAGTTCTTTTTTTTTACTTTTAATTCAAAAGAAACATTTCTGTCTTCCCTGTATCAGTGTCTTACTTTCGTTCGGATAGGTTCTTGAGATAATTTAACTCTGCGTCCGTCTTTGGATTTGAATCGAATCTTTTTCGTTTCTTTGTTTTTCTCCGCTGTGATATGTTCATCGCCTCTCCACAATTTTGTGTGTTTTCTAATCAGGAAATGCCACCAATCTCATCATTGATAGGTAAAAAGAATGTGGATACAGTTGCCCGTTCAGTGCCGAAGGAGGAAAACGAAACGAGAGGAGCACAAAACGAAAGATTGTTTGGCGCATGGCGGGAAAGGACGGGCATATTAGTGTTGCCGCCATTTTTTGCAAACAGACGTCCAGCCTCTCGATGGTCACTACGATCTTCGATCTGGAGTTTCGCACAGGTCCGAGTTTGCTGCGCGACAAGGAAAGTCAGGGTAGAGGTAGCCGCCGAGCTCATGACTGTGTGCACAACCTTTATGTTGAAAGAAGAACCGATGAAAAGAAGAGAAGAAGAAGACAAAAAGAAAGAGCAAGAAGAAGCAAAAGAGGACACAGAATGACAAGAGACAACAAACCAACAAAAACACAAAAAACATTACACAACAAACAACATAAACAACAACAGTAACTACAAGAAGGAGTGAGAGAAGAAGAAGAAAAGAAGGAAGAAAAGAAGAAGATACAAAAGGACAGAAGAAGAAGAAGAAGATAAGAAAAGTACATGAATAAACAGAAAGAAAGAAGAGTATTATGCAAAGATAAGGAAGGAAGAAAAGGAAAGAAGGACTATGAAAGCCAAGACAGAGGAGAAGAAAGAAGAAGAAAAAAGGGATGATAGAAGAAGAAAGGGTGTGGTAATAAGGAAGTTAAGAACCAAGAAGAAACTATGAACAAGAAGGAAAGAAGAAGAAGAAAGAAAACAAAGGAATGAAGAAGAAGATGTGGATAAGAGAAACAGCAAACAAGGTACGAACAAGAACGAAGAATGAAGGAGAAGGACGGTTTGGGTGAGGAATGAAGAAATAAGAAGAAGATATATATGAAGAAGAAGAAGACAAAGAGATATATGAAAGCAGAATATATGAAAGAAGGAAGAAGAAAGAATGAAGAAAAGAAGAAGGAAGAAGAAGAAGAAGAAGAAGAAGAAGAAATTGAAACAGTAAAGCAAAATGACATCCTGAAGATTATTAGAAGAGCGAAATGATAAGAACTAGAAAGATTCGTAACGCCCGAGAGGCCTTTATTGAAATTTATGGAAAGAAAGAAACGATGAGTATAAAACAATGTGAAAATTAGAAAAAATTAATAATAATCTAGATATAAAAACTAGAATACTCAAAAAACACCCAGCCTGTGGAATATATGAAATAGCAAGGAAACATCATATTAACAAAATAGTCAGATTACACGAATTTGTGAACCCTGTTTGGAGTAATGCGTTAGTAGAAAACAGTCTATCAAAACTGTACTAACCGTTTGCCATGTAATCAATTTGATCCTATGTCCTACACAACAACGCCAGAGTTTCGGAAAGCCGATTTTCACAGGAACTTTCAGTTTTTCACTCAAATCTTTGATGATTGGCGCACTACCATTCGTAATAGTAGAGCCTCCTCCACTTGACTATTGCTTTATTAACTTCTTAATATGGTGCAAAGACAAGATATGCTGGGACACTGCTGGAGAATGGTAAATGACCGAACTCATAAGCGTATGCTTCTCGCTGGAAAGCCAAACAGATGGATTTGTTTAGTTGCAGGGCCACACAGCAAGGCCTACATATGAACAGTACTTGCGCCGAGATACTGCCGATGGCTGCGAAGAGGCCTCTCAGGGCCACTACACTCGATGATGATGTTATGATGATGTATTAGATATACATCGGTAAGAAGAATCATTAGTTCCAGAAATAGTTACACATTAGAGTATTTCTATTGTCGGCTCAGACTGCGGCAGCGAGGCGATCGATCCCATTTTCACTAGCAGTACTTAGGACAATGAGGAACTTTATCTCTCTCCCTTTTT
>CM042149.1:64323675-64329835 GCA_023376005.1 Doryteuthis pealeii | reverse complement strand
GACGCCATCTCAGCACAGAAAGAAGAGGAGTTGGAGATTACTGCGAGGTTCCTTAAGGTATACAAGGGAAAACAGCACACGATATAGTTGAGTTTCAACTTGTATTACTAACACCGCACCTTTTCTAGTAAATATGTAATGAGTCGGCTCTCAACAAGAAATAAACAGAATTTATAAATCAATGGTAATCTTATGGTGTCACAGTCATAACTTAAAGTTTCATGTAATCCAATACATCCCCGATAGATCAGTGTTGAGATGTCAAAACCAGTGTGAAATGGTGAGATGTTAAATAATCTCTCTTTTTTTAAATTCTCTTCTCTCTCAACAATTCACGACTGGTTTTGAATCTCAACCACTGATCTCTTTCTAATGAGGATTACCATGAACTTTAAGATTTTAAGCGGCAAACCATAAATTACCATTTTGATTTTATTTAATAGGTATATTTATATATATTAATAATATTTATTATATTATCATATGTATAATCTGCATGCTGTGTTTGTATGTGTGTGTGTGGTGTGTGTGTGTGTGTGTGGTGTAGGTGCCAATAGTCAAGAAGAACAAAGCAAAAGCCAATCACCAGAATTGTTTATTTGAGAATGAATAGATTTCAATTACTAGCACTAATAACCTCGACGGAGTGTAGCAACTTCAATCTATTTCCCCCCTCCATGAGTAAAGTGTAAATAGTAGGACAAACTGGGGTTTGACCCTTGGTATTACTTAGGAGAAACAAAATTCAAATCTGTTAACCCCGGTTAAAAATTGTACTAGTATCCACAACCTCAGTTCAGAGTTGGTAGGTAATTATATCCATATGAAACTTGCCTGTCGGCTGGGCGTGTAAAGCACCTCTCAGAGGGCTGAGACTCCGCCATTGTCACCTGTTGCCGTGGGTGCGACCCGTGTGCTAAGGATGAACCCGGGTGGATGAGCAGTCCATGACTTGCAAATTCCACTTTAGGCTTTTCTTGTAATAATAGTACGGCCGGTCGAGAGGCCCCTCGACTCAATCGGCTAACAGTCAAGCCCTCAGCACATAATATGATTGCTCATAACCCATAGCCCTTATGGCACCCCCAGCCCTTTTATCATAATGTCTAGAAGTGTGGTGGCTGGTAGTTACATGTCCTGGGAATGACGTTAACAACTATCTGTCGGTAGAGGTCCAGTTTGGAGGTTTGACTGTGGAAATACACCCTCGCATCGCAGTTCCCCGGTTCACTCAGACCGGAGTGATGAGTACTAGTTTAAGGTCCCGATCAATAGGTTAAATAGAAAAAATGATATCTATAAATTAAAAATTGTATTTCCATTTAGAATTCGGAATTTAATTTCAAAACTTAATCGTGGCATTAAAACTGACACTACTGAGGGTATAATATGCGTAAAACCCAAACACAAACCAAACCAAACCAATATGAACAATGTGGAAGTGTCTAAAACTTTGTGTGTCTAAAAATAGTATTGTCATTGGGTGTATTTGATTTGTTAGAAACATTTTTACGTTTCTAATAAGCCATTAACATTGCAGCACTTCTGCATAAGTTTCTAAATTGAGGATTCGGATTTTCTTTTCTAAATTATAGGGATTGGGAATTACTGTTGTTTCTCAAATTCGGTTCTAAATAAGGAATTAACATATTATGTTAATCCTTCAATTCGGTTGCTTCATTCATGGCCCAACGCCATGTGCAGTCCATGTCCTTTGTATAAAACCTGCGAAATAGTTGTCTCTAGAAGGATAAAAAAATAGAGGGTGAAAATAAAATATCTACTCAACAGTGCTTTGTTGAGGGGGGGCAACAAAAGAAGTCGAGTCGACGTCTTTCGCACCAAGACAGCGACTTGTTCGTCGTCGTCTCACCAGTTAGTAGCTATGTTTGTCATCACAAATCCTTAGCAGCAATGTCGCAACACTCGTTCGCCGCCACCCATTTCTGTGGTTTGCCCTTCTATATATACACCGTTTTCCCCTATCATCTTGGACGTCTGTGCCCAACAGGGACGGTCAACCAATACCAGCCGCCGGATGTCCAGCTATCACTCGGCACCTGGCTCCCACTACGGACTGTGCGCATCTCGATCCCCCCGTGCCCGCCGCCATTGTGTTACCTTTCTTATCTCCTGAAGGTGCGGGTTCGAAATATATAAGCACATAGACGCTCGCGATAACTACGGCACCGCCTTAAATATACACCTCGTGTCCTGTCACACCGTGTTGCACAAGGTAAGTCTCTTTCTCTTCACTGACACATATGTTAGTGCGAAGTTTTATTAATGAGTGGGCTATGTCTGTGTTCTATCTGCGACTTGTATGGGATTCGATATTTCAGTTAAAGTGTGAACTTTTGATTATCAACATGCAATAAGTCAACCGCGCTTGGTAACTGGCGAGTTTCCGCCCTAAGCAACATTTTTCAATCAAATTCGCTATAGATGCGAAACGATCTAATTTACCAGCACCCGTGACTTCATACCTTCTGCTACTCTAATAATCATATGTATACACTAAACATGACACTCTACAGAAACATACGCTAGATAGATTAAAATTGTAATGAATCATATTTTGCATGATATATGAATAATATGTTTGTCCACTGAACACACAACCACGCCGCACGCACGCACACATCAACACACACACAACACGACACACACACCACACATATTATATATATATATAGATATATGCCACATTATACATTATGCATATGTGTTATGATTTGTAGAGCAGGTGTCTATATGTGTGTGTCTCTATGGTGTGTCATTGTTAATGATGTGGATAATATTTCGGACTTTAAACTTATTCTATATTTATCCAATATATATTGAACAAATCACTGACACAGGCTATATTGATAATGATACTGCTCGTACTACTTGTTACCACGCTACTTATAATAATAATATAATATATAATAATAATAATATCAACTGGTGGACTTTCGTTCCAGCAGATCAAGGGTGGAAGTTGAAGGAAAAACGGAACGATGGATAATACCTGACCTTGCCGGAATTGAAAGCTTGTGGGTCAAAGGATACCAATTCTGTTGGTGCACTTTAAAACCGTCCCATAAAACTTGGAAAAAAGACTGGTGTTAGCTTCTGGACTCAGAGTAGAATTGTACCATATATAATAAAATAGTGTAAATCCTTAATACCTTCATTTAGTCATGTATATTGAGGCAACACCAATTTTCGCCAATTTGCTTTTTTAATTTCATCAAAGACGTTTGCTAGTTACTGTATATTTGTCTACATTTGAACAAGGAACAAATATTTCTGTTTGGCGGATACACATACAGAATTAAACCAAATACCTTAAGAACCGGTTATATATACACACAGGTAGCGTACAAGGACATTTACAACAGACATTATTTTAATGTTATGAAAATAAAAACATATTGATTTCTTTGAGGCATTTCAGTGTAGTGTTTTGTACGTATTTTCTTTCTGCATAATTCTTCTTTCTTATTTTCTTTATTTCTTTATCTTTCTTCTTTATTTATTTTTCTTTTATTCTAATTATTCCTTTCTTTTGTCTTAATTCTTTCAGTTCTTTCTAATAAAACTTCGTTTGTTGTTATATTTGTTGTTTTTGATTCTTTATTCAGTTTCTTTAATTTTTTTAATATTTTATCTTTCTTTATCTTGTTTATTGCTCACCTAATTATTAATCTTTCTCTACTTTTGTCTTTTCTTTATATCTTTTTTTCAAGAAAAGGTGGTAAATAAAATGCGTTTTTATAGCTGAAAACGTGTCTAATCCCTACAGTGCTGACTTCTGTTCGTTATATATTGTTGTATTGTCGTGTAAATAAATAGGAGCATTACTTTCGAAGAGCATCAAATATATTTACCGTGGGAAATGAAACATTTAACACATGCATCTATAAGTCTGTAAGAAATGGTTGTGAAAATAAAAACCTATTATCCTTGAAGATTTTTATTTAGAAGATATAGGTAATAAACTATTAAGCCTTGAAGACAAAAAATCCATATACTTTTTATAATTCTCTTCTGGGACTTGAACACCAATGGTTAGACGTCTATGTCTACACCCTTCTTGTGTGGGCGGCTGTTACCCCACCCACACACAGCCACTAGTAAATGACTTTAGCTAATGGACTCTCCATAACTATCCATAGCTTTTGTATCGTTATCCCTTTTCTATGTACGTTATATAATCTACTTATGTATCTGTCTAATGTAATGATATTCATGTCTAAATGCTTCCATGTGTTAGATATTAAAGCCATTGTTAAATTTCACACTCTTTGTATCAACCAACTTTCATAACTGCTCGTTATAACTTTGAACCAACAATTTCTAAACTCACTGAAAATTGTAAAGATAGAGATGAAACATATAAATTAATTATGACTCTCTCTTCGATTTCGACGCTGAGCAGTTCACTTAAGATCAGTATTCAAAAAATCAGAAATTACAATTGGAAGTACATTGGAGCAATAAACTAGTAGAATGATATCATATATATTTTATATAAATATATATATAATAGTTATTATATATATACTATATATAATATATTAATTATTATACTATATAGTATATATCATATATTTGAGGTTAAATTATGAGGAATGAAAGAACAACAAAACTCAAGCAAAAATTGTTGTCGTATATTTCGCTGACAGTATTCGAACTCCTGCGTTCTTCATACATCATATATATCATCATTATACCCGTATATATATCATATATATATAATATTATGTTGTGCTGTGTGTGTGCTTGTGGTGTGCATGTGTGTAACGGTGTCCCAACAACTGGTAGTAACGGATTTGATTCTACTTGAGCGATCTTTTTTCAAAATCTCTCGCCTGGTACTTTAAAACCACTATTTTGCATATATATATCTTATATATTATATATATATATAATATATATTATATATATATAGATAGAAAGATAGATAAGTCAGATAATAGGTATATATAATATATATATATATAATATATATATATTATAAATCATGTATTGAAGAAATACAAAATAACGTACGCGATTACAGGTTATTTTTGTTTTATCTAGTATGAACGTCCACTAATTAAAAAACGAAAGCTTTACAAGATAACTCAAAAAAACTTCCATCTCGCAGAGATCTTTACATTCATTGTAATATATATTTTGGACGATCACCATCACATCACCGACTCTTTATGCTGACTCGGTTAGAAAAAACTTTAGTGATCCTTTCACGCATAGATGTATTTATTTAATGGAATCCGTCCAGGTTTGAACCGAACGCATTTCTTACGATCTAACAAGTTACACAACTTGCGCCTCCTTTTCGCAACTATGGAATAGTTTATTGCACTTATTCTCTGTCGGTTTAGACAACGTCACAAATAAAAAACGCAAACTCATGCAATAAGCCAACACAAATTCCCAAGTGAAATCGTAGTTCTTTAGAACTCTTTTAGTCCTTCTGAAATTATAATTTTAGACAAACACATCAGGCATCACCACTTTTTAGCCACTCGGTATTAAACAAAATATCCCTGTAGATGTACTTTCTTTTGCAAGGCAACACATTTTAAAAATTAAAATACTATTATCTTTATCATTAGATGGGTGATTATAGTTGTTTCGGAATTTCTTGGTTGTCATTTGCGTCCCGATAAGATAATATTCGTAAAACAAACAAGTTGGTTTTTCGCGAAATACTCTTATTAATTCATTACTTCAGTTCGATACGCTCAGTTGTTACCTTTGTACGATAAGTGTTATAACGCTACCGCACGTTAAAAAAACACAATAGTATTAGTTTTGAGCTACATTTTACAATACCTTGATTATCCCTATGTTGTTTTATCTGTAATATAACTAAGAAATCTTAGAAAAAAGTCGTCCTTTTCCTCTACGATATAAAAAAGGTAAGAGTCTTAGAAATATATCATAGATTTTCCTGTTGCAATAACGTTGCATATTTCTGTTTTGAGTAAAGTTTTAAATGCAAACAACTTGTATGTATTGATAAAACCATTGTTTTGGACGGTTCGTGTAGTTGGATTTGAATTAAAATTCGTTGACATTGTAATGATTGACACTCGGTAAAGCCACTACCTTCTAGTTTATTATTAAAAAAAGGGTTGGGATTTGCCAATTAGCGGCAATAGGA
>CM042149.1:64298675-64316175 GCA_023376005.1 Doryteuthis pealeii | reverse complement strand
CAAAATACTCAGAAGAGTCATGGAGACCTGAGGAGACTTGCTGTCACTCAGACTCCAGTGAAATACCATCAGCTAACACTGGTGTGAAAACTCAAAAGGAGATAATAATAATAATAATAATAATAATAATAATAATAATAATAATAATAATAATTGTCGAAGCGAAAATTGATAAGACCCAACAAAATAGTAAATGCAAACTTTGTGGTAATAGAGATGAGACTGTAAACCATATACTCTGCGAATGTAACAAACTAGCACAACGAGAATACAAAACTAGACACGACTAAGTTGGGAAGGTGATCCACTGGGAATTATGCAAAAATTCAAATTTTGACCACACAACAAAATGGTATATGCATAAACCAGAATCTGTTCTTGAGAACGAAACGCACAAAATTCTCTGGGACGTTGAGATAAAAACGGTTCAGTGTTCTGAATGGTTTCAATCATTCCTCTGATATCCAAACTTTCCAAGCCCTTTTCCAATCCTTTTGGGACTGTTCCAAGTGCACCAACTACAATTGGTATCACTTTCACTTTCATATTCCACAACTTTTTCAGTTCTCTGGCATGGTCCAGATATTTGTCTATTTTTTCATTTTCCTTTAACTTCACCCTGTGATCTACTGGCACTGCAAAATCCACCAGTTGACAAGTTCTTTCTTTTTTTTATCAACACTAGGTCTGGCCTTCTTGCTGGGATAAGGTGATCCGTTTTTATCTCAAAGTCCCAGAGAATTTTGTGCGTTTCGTTCTCAAGAACAGATTCTGGTTTATGCATATATCATTTTGTTGTGTGGTCAAAATTTAATTTGTTGCATAATTCCCAGTGGATCACCTTCCCAACCCAGTCGTGTCTAGTTTTGTATTATTATTATTATTATTATTATTATTAATATTATTATTATTATTATGTTCCTGTGATATAAGCATATGCTTGGATCTTGTCAAAGCGCTGAAAAAGCTGTGGAACATGAATTTGGCATCGATTCCAATTGTAGTCAGTGTGATAAGAATGGTGGCTTAGGGCCTGGATAAAAGACTGGAGGAATAGAAGATCAGAGGGTGTATTGAATCCATACAGAGACCACATTATTGTTAAGATTGGCAAGAATACTCAGAAGAGACATGAAGACTTGTAGTGACTCGTTATCACAAAGACCACCTGCAAATTCTTGTGTGAAAAACTCGCAATGAATTTATTATTATTATTATTATTATTATTATTATTATTATTATTATTATTATTATTATTATTATGTTCATTACTGTGAGTTGTTCCCACTAGCTTAATCTGATTGTCTATTGCTGTAGTGTGAGTGACAACAAGTATTTGTCTACATTTTGAAAAAATATAAATAAAAGAAGGATAGATATATGTGTTTTATCAGTCCTTTGATTTTTGTAGCGATCGGGAAGTTCAGCCTCGTTCCTAATCACTTGATATTTGTAGCCATTCAAAATTTCAGTGTCATCCCTAATCAGTTGATATTTTATAGCGATTCAAAAGTTCAGCGTCATTCTTCATCAGTTGATATTTTATAGCGATTCAAAATTTCAGCCTTGTTGATAATCCGTTGATATTTTATAGCGATTCAAAATTTCAGCCTCGTTGATAATCCGTTGATATTTCATAGCGATTCAAAATTTCAGCCTCGTTGATAATCCGTTGATATTTCATAGCGATTCAAAATTTCAGCCTCGTTGATAATCTGTTGATATTTTATAGCGATTCAAAATTTCAGCCTCTTTCCTAATCAGTTGATATTTTATAGCGATTAAAAATTTCAGCCTCGTTCCTAATCCGTTGATATTTTATAGCGATTCAAAATTTAAGCATTGTTCCTAATCAGTTGATATTTTATAGCGATTAAAAATTTCAGCCTCTTTCCTAATCAGTTGATATTTTTATAGCGATTAAAAATTTCAGCGTCGTTCCTAATCAGTTGATATTTGTAGCTATTTGTAGATATTTGTAGCTATTCAAAAGTTCAGTATGAGCTGATATTTGTAGCGATTGAAAATTTCCACCTCTTTCCTAATCAATTGATATTTTGGAGCCATTCAAAAGTTCAGTGTCGTTCCTAATCAGTTCGTATTTGTAGCGATTCAAATGTTCAGCCTTGTTCCTAATCAGTTGACATTTGTAGCGATTCAAAAATTCAGCATCATTACTAATCAGTTGATATTTTGTTGCGATTCAAATTTTCTGCCTCGTTCCTAATCAGCTGATATTTTTAGTGATTCAAATTTCAGCCTCATTCCTAATCCGTTGATATTTGTAGTTATTCAAAAGTTCAGTCTCATTCCTAATCAGTTGATATTTGTAGCGATTCAAATCTTCAGCCTCGTTCCTAATCAGTTTATATTTTGTAGCGATTCAATAGTTCATCCTCATTCCTAATCCGGTGATATTTGTAGTTATTCAAACGTTCACCCTCATGCCTAATAAGTTGATATTTTGTAGCGGTTCAAAAGTTCAGCCTCGTTCATAATCAGTTGATATTTGTAGCGATTGAAATGTTCAGCCTCGTTCCTAATCACTTGATATTTTGTAGCGATTGAAATGTTCAGCCTCGTTCCTAATCAGTTGATATTTGTAGCGATTCAAATATTCAGCCTCGTTCCTAATCACTTGATATTTTGTAGCTATTTAAAGGTTCAGCCTCGTTCCTAATCCTTTGATATTTCGTAGCGATTGAAATGTTCAGCCTCGTTCCTAATCAGTTGATATTTGTAGCTATATCTCAAAATTACAACACGTGAACGCTTTAATCATGAATCAGGTGTAGAAATAAGCCATTTGCACCCGGGGTAATTATTTCTTGTTTTACAATAACACTCAATACTTACATGCTTGATAGTAATATTTGTAGGTGTAAATCTACCCATAAGCGATTTTTGTAGCGATTCAAAAGTTCAGCCTCGTTCCTAATCAGTTGACATTTACCTCTGCATTCATGGTGCTATCTGTATTGTTCTCATAGCATTTATTACCTACTAAATATAAATCAATGTTTATCGAATTAAAAACTATATACAAGGAAAACACTTCCATTTCTAGAGTAACTGAACCTTGTATTTATTGACTGCGCAAAGTAATTGAATTTCTGTGTCCTCAACATCGATTCTGTTTTCTTTATTTTTCTAAACATCTGAGTCGTAAGCACATGAATGCACAGATTCTATTTTTCTGTCGTATTCATTAGCAAGTATTTGTTGTTTGATATTATTATCATGATTATACCTTAGTTTCAAGTTCTTTCTTTTTTTTCTTTCTGTAACGGATGAACCTAATTCCTATGTCGACGATCATCTGAAAGACAGAACGGTTTTCAAACGGATAATTCAATATATTATTACATTTATCCAACTTGTAATCTTTGTCCGCTTTGAAATTGTGGTTTTGTTTCTTTGACGTTCTTGCAAGTCAGCATTGATTTGCAATATCACCTCATACTATTCTTCTTTTTTTTTTTGTTCACTGTGAAAACAATAGTGAATCAAAGTCTTCGTGTTTTACGTCTTATCAGAACTTGTAAGTCAATTGTTTAAGAGTTGCATGGCTGTGCTGAAGCATTTTTGTGACCTAACTAATTTCATGAAATGTTAGTAATTACATAGGTTAGAAAGATCTGTCTCTCTGTATGTCTATGTATGTATGTATAGTAGTATCTATCTATCTATCTATCTATCTAAATATCTATCTATCTATCTGTCTAGTATTTGTGTGACCTAATTAATTTATCTATTTAAGTATGTAGAATTTTTGTGACCTAAAAAATTTGCTTTCAGGGAAGGAATGTAATTAATTACATAGGTTCAACAGATCTATCTATCTATCTATCTATCTATCTATCTATTTATCTATCCATCTCTCTATCTATCTAGCTAGCTAGCTAGCATTTTTGTGACCCAACTAATTCCTCTATTTAACTATCTAACATATTTGTGACTTAACTAATCTTCTTTTATGAAAGCATTGTTAATAATTACGTAGGTTAACCAGATCTATCTATCTATCTATTTATCTATCTATCTAGCATTTTTACCTAAATAATTTATCTAGCTATGTAACTAGTATTTTTTGGATCTAATTCATTTATCTATTCATCTGGCCTTTTGTGACCTGAGAAATCAGCTTTCATGAATGAAAAGCTAGTAATTATATACGTAAACTAAATCCGATTGTGTTTCAGTCTATCTATCTATCTATCCATTAGATATGGCCATAATTGAACGCATTCTTTACCCCCCCCCCTCCACCATGAATTAAAATTCAACAAATTCGAAAAATATGAATGAAATTTAAAGTAAGTCTTGCTGTATTATGAAGAGAAATTCGCATGAATTTTTTTTTGTTTTGCAGTCTTTAAAACGAAAGTATTTTATAAATCAAAATCTGTATCAATCAAAATATCATTTTCCTTATCTCTAACAATAAAGGTGTGCTCCTTCAACGTGTTTTATTTCATTATTAAAATTAAGAAATCCTCTGATTGTTTTAGTTATATTCTTAAGAACAGCAAATAAAATAAATGAAATTTGCAGTTTTATTTTTTTATAAAAGTTTTTTTTTAAAGGGGAGGCACTTTCGTACTAGAATTTTAGCCACACTATCTATCTATATAATAATAATAATAATAATAATAATAATAATAATAATAATAATAATAATAATAATAATAATTCTTGAGATCGAAACGCATAAAATTCTCTGGGACTTTGAAATAAAAACGGATCACCTTATCCCAGCAAGAAGACCTAACCTAGTGTTGATAAACAAAAAAGAAAGAACTTGTCAACTGGTGGATTTTGCAGTGCCAGCAGATCACAGGGTGAAGCTAAAGGAAAATGAAAAAATAGACAAATACTCTGGACCTTGCCAGAGAACAAAAAAAGTTATGGAATATGAAAGTGAATGTGATACCAATTGTAGTTGGTGCACTTGGAACAGTCCCAAAAGGATTGGAACCATTCAGAACACTGCACTGCTGCAATCTGCCAGAAAACTCAGAAGAGTCCTGGAGACCTGAGGAGACTTGCTGTCACTCAGACTCCAGTAAAAGACCATCAGCTAATGCTGATGTGAAAACTCAATAATAATAATAATAATAATAATAATAATAATAATAATAATAATAATAATAATATCCTTTCAGCTATTATTTTAGGTATAAGACCTGTGTCAGCTGTTCCTTATAATCATTCATTTTAATTCCACAGAATATTTATAATCATTCCACATATTATCCAATATTACCTTGAAAGAGTTCAGAGATGGGGCATTTACAATTGATGATGGTAGTTTATTCCATGTATTCACCACTCTGTTACTAAAATAATCTATCTACCTTTTTATATTTAATCTATGTTTAACTCATGGTGTTTTAAGAAGTAATCAACTGGTTCTTTGGAAAAAATAAATGTTAACATTTCTATGAGAGTTCCTTTATGATTTTATGATTAAAAGTATCCAACTGTTGACCATTCTTGTCAACTCATTATTGAAATCTTTCTCATGTGGTATCGGTAATATCAGTTCTGCATTTCTGCTAAAAAGACACCCAAAGAAATATAAGTATTTTATTTTAATTGCCCGTAAGTATCGAAAATTTAGGTTATCTACCCCTTAATCAGTTCCTGGAAGTCCAGACGCTAGGGGGTAGATAGCCCTAAATCTTGAGAACAGTTTCGACAGGCACTGAAGACAGAACAGTTTTAGCAGCGGCCAAATTAAGGTCAGCTTCAGCACTAGTCTTGGCACCCACAGGGATGAGACCAGACAAATTCTACAGACGAGGCAGCAGTGCGAAAAGAACAGCTTTAACTCCGGACAGGGTCAGACCTGGAAATCAGTAGAATATGCAACCACCCGTGAGAGTCAACACGCGGAACTCAACAGGCAGAGAACACATTAGCAGCGACCAAAATAAGGTCAGCTTTTAGTCTAGGCTCCAACAGGAATAAGACCAGACAAACTCAACCGACTACTGCAACAAGAAACAATTACAGAAACATTGAATCTACAGAGCTAAGTAACTTTGTATCTTACATTCAATAATATTTCCCACCGAGCGAACTTGTTTGGCAATTCTCTTTGAACTCTTATGAACTCTTTCGCACACAAATTTGAACATACACTTTGTGAACACTTCGTATATTGCACCAATAAAAGTTATTAGACCGAATATATAATTGTATTCGCTTTGTGTACCTTTCCTTTATAACAGCAATATCTGCAGTCTTATTAGTCTTACTTTTATTTCTGTTATAAGAGATCCCAGGAATGTGTTCACGGGGATGCCGAACACGCGGGAACTGTTTGAAATTATATAATAAATTTACTCACATGAGGGTGTTAATATTTTTGAGTCCGAATAACACTTATAAAGCCATTGCTTTGCTTGAACAGTATTTTTCCCATCAGAAAGCAATGCTTTATCAAAACATGTAATTCAGATGTGTCCATTATTTTGAAAATTTGCAACAGTAGCTTCAATTAAATAACTCATTTGTAAACTAATAATCCGCTCAAATTTGACACAGGCCATTTGAAGGTTTATACTTTATAAAAATCATTTTTATTAGTGGCACCATCTATATGCCAAGCCTGGAACTTATTGAGTGAGTTGTTCTAATATTAATTTGCATATAATGAGTTAGTTTAACGTTGAACAATTACTGAAATATATTAAGATTCAGTTTTTTCAAATTTGGTAACACATTTTCTGTGATATTCACAAGGAGCGAACTTAACGTGTCTATTTTCCGGAAAACAATATTTTACCAACTTTATTTAATTTCAAGTCACTCTTTGTACGAGACATTACGTTTCCGTTAAGATGCACTTATTTTTAGCAGCATATCCGAAACTAGTTTAAAATAACCAAAATTATACCAATGTACTATGAAGTAACAAGAAGCAAAAAAAGCACTTACCTAAAAAGACAAAAAAAAAGACAACAAAAAGACACTCCTCCTGTGAGTAAATTCATTTGTATTGGTTAATTAGATAATGAATGAATTTAAATTCATCTGAAATAAAATGAGTTTTTTAAAAACGGATCAACGAACAAGAATGAATAAAACAAAAATGTTTCGGCATGCTGCAATAAAATAAGGAATATATATTATATTATATATTATATATATATATATATATATATATATATATATATATATGTAAAAATGGAAAAGGAATTGAATCCGACAATATGAGGAAAATGAGTAAAGAAAAGAAAAGTAAGTGGATAAAATGAATTTAATCGATCACTTACACATGTGTTTCGGTCAGTTTATGTGTGTGAAAATATTTCGCACACATACAAGAATCGACCTTCATCAGAGTGAATATTTATTTTATGATTATAATATATATATATATATATATATATATATATATATATATATATATATATATTATATATATACAGAAACGCATTCATACCACATATATGTGTGTTTTTTTATTTTAATAAATTATGTTGTGTTTTTTTTTTAAATAAACTAGATAAATTAATAGAAGTATTTAAACAGACAATTTTCTTTTATGAAATATTTTTCTGAATGTCGTTGCAAATCGAAACTAATCTTGAAATTGGCAATCCTCTAATAACTTGGCACTTTGGCAGAAACGCCATTTCATTTGTTCGATTATCCTGATGTTTGAACTGGACAAGATAAAAAAGAAACAGACAAATATCTGGCTAAACGCCGAATAACTTTAAAGATTAAGTCTTAAAGATTTTTCGATTGTCACTTATTCATTTATTTCATTACTAAATATTTCATGATGGAATTACTTAAACCCAGTTTACAATATACCATTACCACATGACACTATGTTATACAATATATCTTCACTGAATATGTTTATATTTCATATATAATTTCCATTTTGTCCTTCCTCAAGATATAACCGTTAAGGTCGGCGGAGGGACCTATTATCGGTAAAAGTCGGACAGTAAAGGAGTCTATCCCCTTTTCTCATGGGGCATTGATTTTTTGCATGAGGTGGTGCACCAGACCTACCAGCAGCTTCCCACCCTATCGTACAAATCCAACCTGTGCCTACTCATAAGCTGAGTTGGTATGGCTTCTATGTGGATTTCCAAGCGACTGAAGTAGCCCAACCCTTCGAAGAAATAACCGCTAATTGACACCTAATATAAACAAATCTATTTTCAAAATCTAACCAAGAAGTTATTGATTAATCTATATTTCCACTATTAACACACACACACACGCACACACGCACACACACACACACACACACACACATATATATATATATATATATATATATATATATATAAATATATATATATATATATATATAAGTCGTAAATTCGTCGGGCGGCCTAATGTCGGTATGAGTCATACAGTGAGGGAGTATATCCCCTTTTCACTAGCACTAGACCAAGGAGATTTTTTGCGTCTGAGATGGAGCGCCACACATACCATCAGCTCTTTACCGCACAGATCCATGTGCTACTCATAACGCTGAGTTGGCGAGGACCGTTATCGAACTAGGAACCTTGTGGTTTCTAGCCGAACGCTCTACCGACTGAGCTAACCCGGCCCTGAGTTAATAGAGTATATGATCTGTGCTAATTGATAATAATAACAACAACAACAATAATAATAATAATAATAATAATAATAATAATAATAACTTTAATTGGATCATAGGTTTAGTTTTTGTGGTGTATTGACAGTAAATTTCCGGTCTGAGAGAAGATATAAAAAATATCCCCCATAATTGGAAATTCCATTAGGTATTTTTAAAAATTCAATTATTTCATCTCTAGTTCATCTTTTTTGTAAATAGTTAATTCTAATTTCTCTAATTACTCCCAGTAACTGTAATCTTTTACTATTTTTATTAGTCTTGTCACTCTTCTTTGTATCTCCTCCAATATTAATATTACACTCTAATTTTGACGTTTCTCTTGAAATATCGATTATTCATACAAATTATATTGAAGATAAATACCATTCTATAATAGTCTATAGACGACAGGCTTTCATACAGTATCTTAAATAACTTGAGACAATTTTTATATTTAATCACTGCAGTAATTATATACATCTTGACACCAACACGTGAAAGCAAATTTAAACTCTAGAAAAATACCGTAAAATTTAAGAGGATGGCTTCTTCAATACGTATAATTTAAACGACAATAAACCATCAGTTGTCTACATATTAAATAAATGATTAATGACCTCATTTTATATACACATAATAGTCAGTGTCTTGGTGTAGCTTCGTGGTTAGCAAGCAATGAGCTGTGAAATAAGTTTGACACTCAATGGATATCTCATTATAGCTACTTTATACTAGAGTAAGTTAAGACGAATAAATGTCAACATTATTATTAAGGGAACCTCGAATAGTGCAAAGGCTGGCGGGATTTATTAACAGCTGTTTAATACTGAAATCTATTGGCAGTGGGGTACCTGAATTACTACTCTAATATTGCAACTAATTTACCTTAATAGACAACAGTGGTGTCTTGAATTATGAGTACTCTAACTTAGCAGTTTTCCGATTTGTCACCCGGTCGATTTTTTGCTTTGTGTTTAAGAGATAAAAGTTAAGGTACGAGTGAGATGATTATAAGTTCACTGAAAGCATTTACCTTTCCAAATTTTTCACTCCACATAAAAAATATTATCTATAAAAAATAAACATTAAAATATATCTCAGCTAATAATTAATTACATTTCATTTTATGATGTTTTTATATAGTACAGTGTTACTCTTCTTATTTTACAAAACGTAACAAAAAAGGTCGTGTTTTGGGAAGTCTGCAAAGAATTATTGGCATTTCAGTTTATTTGAATGGGGAAAATTGATTTGATATACGAGGATATTGAGTTATGAGCGGAACGAATAATTAGCCTTTCCGTTTACTTCAATGGGGAAAATTGAATTGATTTACGAGGATATTGAGTTATGAGTGGAATGAATTAATAGTATTTCCGTTTATCTCAATGGGGAAAATTGAATTGATTTACGAGGATATTGAGTTATGAGTGGAATGAATTAATAGTATTTCCGTTTATTTCAATGGGGAAAATTGATTTGATATACAAGGATATTGAGTAATGAGTGGAATGAATTAATATCATTTACGTTTATTTTAATGGGGGACATTGATTTGATATACGAGGATATTTTGTTATGAGTGGAACGAATGAATAGCATTTACGTTTATTTCAATGGGGAAATTTCGTTTGATATACGAGGAGACTGAGTTATGAGTGGAATGAATTAAATTCGTTAGTCAATGTACCGCTTTTCATCTTCTCCTCGGTGAATCATCTGTTCTTTTTGTCATTCGTTTAGCCCCTCTATATTCTCTTCTCCATTTTAATTCTATCTATCTGTTTCTCTCTCTCTCTCTCTCTCCTCTCTCTCTCTCTCTCTCTCTCTCTCTCTCTCTCTCTCTCTCTCTGTGCGGTAACTGTTATGGTTGTAAGAATATCTTCTCGAAGAGCCGACTTCAAATGGTTGAGGAGGCTGTTTGATTTTCACTTCGGGCTAATGCCCTAGGGAAAGACATGAAGCCTTCTCTTTTCCCCTCGAGCTACGGATAAATATTAGGGTTAACAGAGGTCTTTGTAAGAAAACTATTCTAGAAAAAGAAATACATTTAATTCAAAACCTTAGGAGTGTTGTTCGAAAGAATCCATAATTCCATCTATTCTATTATTTTTTATACAATACAGTGTGTTTTTTTTTTGTTTAAAAAAGAAAATCTAACAAAAGATTAGGGTATTTTTTTATTTACTCTGTATACGAAGAAACTGAGTTCTGAGCATATATATATATATACATCACCCCCTCCGCCCAAGTAAGATGTGACATAAAGGCAATTTCTTAAGGGAAGTATTGCAGTTTTGAATTAATAATATCCCTTCCCCTATACCGGATGCCATACCAAGGTTATACAGCCCACACTGTCCTAGTATCAGCCCATTGCTCGAGGGTGAATGGTATTATTTTTACCTTCCCCATGAATATTAACGCTATGTGAAATGCAAGGAGACCCGTCCTGGATTAGATCTCTTTTCATATATAGACCGACAAAGCAATAAATAAATCAATATATATATATATATATATATTATATATATAATATATTATATATATATGTGTGTGTGTGTGTGTGTGTGTGTGTGTGAAATGTAAAGAGCCCCATTCTAGATTAGAACTCGTCTCGCATATAGACCGAAAGATATATATATATATATATATATATATATATATTGCATTTACCAACCCCTCCACAAGAGAAGGATGCGACACAAGGTCAATTCTTAAGCGGGGTTCAACAGGTTTGAATTCAGAGTTTTCCTTCTCCTAGACTGCCTACCTAGCCATGATTAAAGAACCCAGTCTGCCCTGCTATTTACCCATAGCTGGAGGGAGAGTAGGATTCATATCTTTCCCAAGGGTATTACCGCTAAGTTAATTGCAATTACCACGTCCAGGATTTGAACTTGGGGCGACGAGTCCATTTCCCATGACTTTAACCATTACACCACGCGCTTAACACACACACACACACACACACACACACACACACACACACACATATATATATATATATATATATATATATATATATAGAGAGAGAGAGAGAGAGAGAGAGATTTGTGTATGTGTGTGTGCGTGTGTTTGCTATGTATAAGAATGAAAATATGTATTTTCCTATCTATTTTGATGTTTTTCTATATTTTCTCTGTTGTCGCGCATGTGCAACCCAGTCACAATACATTTTAGACTACTAAGGGGATTTTACTCTCCTTTCCACAATGCTTTAACTTAGTAAGGAAGAATAATCCTTGACCTGATATTTACATTTAGAAGTCTCAATCCCAATAAACAGGGGACGAAACAGACTGGCAGGTGGTGATTATTACGTAATAGTAAAAAAAAAGTAGTCGGATTTGCCTATTATCAGTATCGGATAAGGAGGGAGTCCATCCCTTTTCTCATTTGCACGAAATGTTTGGATTATTTGATAATAAAAGCCATGCTCCAATACACCATTTAAATTTAAAGACTAAGCGAGGTCACGTGGTTTATACTTCAGCCAATCAACAGCCCGGATACGGGGCTTGATAACTACTTAATCACTGATAATGTGAGACGTCCATTTACAATCATTGACGAAGGACTTGCAAGACTGAGGAGCACCAAGGAACAACCAAAGGATTCTTTACCAAGCATCGCACCCCGCTTAACACAAAGGATCTCCGCTAGAAAAGTGCTCTTGCTTGAAGCCTAAAGGATGGCTATTAAAATCGTAACAAAACGAAACATAAAAAGCATCGAGTATGATTTTTTAAAACTGATTCCAATACATACGACACTAACTGTTACACAATAGGCGCAATACTGGTATTCACTTATTAGTTTTAAAAGTATAAATGAACATTTTATTTACGACTAAGTATCTATAGATCCATCATCAAATGTATGGATTACAGCAAGTTAATACTTGTAGAACAAAAATTCCACTTAAACTATAATTCTTTTAACAGTGATAAGACGTTCGCCACCATAGAAATTATTATTTTTTAATCCATTAGAAGATAATACAACAATAATTGAAACACAAAAACGTAAGAGTCAACGTAGAGCTTAAGTAAATGAATACATTATTTTATAAATTAATAATTAAATAATAGCTATTATTACATTCTAGATTCTGGTTTTGATATCTACTTTTCCTAGGTTTCATTCAAATGCACGTCAAATATAATATTGCACAAACACACACACACACACACACACACACACACACACACATATATATATATATATATAAACACATACACACACACACACATATGTATATCATTTTTCAGAGAATATGTATGAAGTCATACCTAATTTGAAAATTAATTAGTTGATAATTAATGAATTAGGAGAATATATCTGTTCAAATGTAAGGCGTAAACAAATATTCGCCCAATTTATTAATTATCAACTAATTAATTTTCAAATTAGGTATGACTTCAATTAAGCACATATTCTCCCAAAAATTGTCGGCTCTCGCCATCTCAAACAAACTGTTTGTGTACACTCATACATATATATATATATATATATATATATATATATGGGGGGGATTTTTTTTGGTATATAAGGTGTGCTGGACGTCACAACTTAACTTTAGAGACTATTCGTGGTCGCGTGGATTTAATCGATCAATCAACACACTCGAATACGTGGTTGGTTAACTATTTAAAGGTCTTGGTGGAAAGGCCTTCAATTGCTCATAATTAACACGGACGACCGAACCAAGAAACAAGGATTCTGCTTAACATTGATGAACAGAAGGATCATAGGATTCAAGATACACGGACCAACGGAAAAGCATTACGGGATACTACATAACACGGACCAAACTTAATGCCATAAGGGATCTCCACTGTAAAGTGCTCTCACCTGCAGACTAAAAATGGCCACAAGAATCTTAACAAAATATGTACACATCATCATCATCATCATGTCACGCTGTTGGCACGGATACCCATGACAATCTCTCTCCATCCGTCCCTATCGATCATCATTCTCGGGAGGTCCTCTGTGCAGCATCCTGTATCCGCACAGAGCTGATCAATGTACATCTTTGCTGGTCGGTCCACACTGGCGTGCCCATGTGCTGGCTTACACAGGAGGACGTCGCTTATGAGCTCGTTCTTGTCCGTCTTACACGGATGGTTTGGGTGATATGTGGCAGTTGGCCGTACAGCTGCTTTCTTGTGGTGTGCTGTTTCCACGTCTTGTTCAGGATCACCCGCAGCATTCTTGTGTAGCTCCCATCTAATATTTTCAATAGTTTCGAAAAATCATATTTTTAATTCCTTGTTTTTAATAATGAAATATTACGTACTCATAACAATACATATCAAAACATCTTATTATAATGGAGATCGTGTGTTTGTTTGTCTGTAACCGAAACTATATTAGTATACAAGACACAATTCCCTTTGTTATTTACATTACATTCTCTATGATTTTATATTTATTTAAATCTCAATTATTAATAAATTTGTTTTACATCATTAAAACTGTTTATCATATCTACATACTAATAACATGCAATTGCATTTATATATACAACAAAATAGTGGATTACAGTGTGAATAGGAAAGCTAATTTGCATATTGATCTTAAAAAATTGATTTTTAATAAATATCTACTTAGTATTATTGATTTCTAATTGTTTGGTTTTATCTTATTGAATATGAGCAAAAATCCCAGGAATAAATCTTAAAAGAATTCCGTTAACAAAAAGAAATAACTGTAATGTTATACTTTACTTCCTATTTTAACTAAAAAGTTAAATTAGGAAAATTTACCAATGAAAAAAGGGAGTAATGGAAAATGATGGAAGAGTTAGTTTAAAAGTTGTTCTATTTTTCAATCATACCCCCTCTGTTCCAAATCTTTTTATCTGCATTCTTATTCAGTTCCATTAACCTTTCTAATTTAATATGATATTTTATTATATTAAGAGTTAAATACTTGCACCCGGAGGGTGCATATATTTGCTAGTTTAATTAATTAAGTAGATGAAAACTTGTCCTAAGTATAATCAGTGTTTTTCTTGTGATACTCAAAAGTTAATTAACATTAGTTTAATGTACATAGCTCTCTTGTAGCTACTAATTGTACTACAGATAGAAACAAAAAATTAAATTTTAAATTGAAGCACAATTTTTTTATACATACGGACTTAGAGGGAAAAATATCAGCTTGAAAAAACATTTTTAAGAATCTGAAACACATGTCGCGTCGAATCAAATAAAACAGTTTTAAAAACAAAATTCAAACCATATTGCGAACCTCCTTTATCATAAAATACTTACTTTTTCTTTGTTGGTTCTACAACAATCTTAACACACACACACACACACACACACACCACACACATATATATAATATATATATATATATATATATATATATATTGAGTTTTCAGTGGGGATTAAAATTAGCTGACTGTTACTCTCACAGGGAGGGGCGTAAAAACCTTCCAAAATTGTGATGTTACGTTTTTTATGGGCAATCCTTTTACCTCAAGCAAGAGAGGTTGTTCAGCGGAAATCCTTGGTAATTCTTTGCTAAAGAATTCTTAGTATTGTTAGAACCTTCGTCAATGATTGCAAATGGTCGTCTGTTCAGTATCAGTGATTACGTAGTCAATCAGCCACGCATTATGGCTGTTGATTGGCGGAGGAATAGACCTTGTGATCTCGCTTAGTCTATAAATTTAGGTGGTGTGTTGCAGGACAGCTTATATAGTAAAAAAAAGGTAGGAAGTGCGTTGTGTAATGGTTGATGTCATAGGGAATGAACTCGTCGCCCCGAGTTCAAATCCTTGACCTGGTAATTGCATTTGACTTAGCGCTAATACTCTTGGAAAAGGTATATATTCTTTTCTCCCTCCAGCTATGGGTAAATAGTAGGACAGACTGGGCTCTTTAACATTGGTTAGGCAACCGGTCTAGGAGAAGGAAAACTCTGAATTCAAATCTGTTAAACTCCGCTTAAAAAGATTGACCTTGTGTCACATCCTGCTCGTGCGGAGGGGTTGATAAATATATATATATATATATATATAGTAAAAATATTCCAACAGCTGAGTATGAAACTAAACTGAAACTGGTGCTGGGTCTCCATTTCCGAAGCTGGGGGTTGTGTGGACCACCCTTTGTGTGGACCACCCGTTGTGTGGACCACCATTGCCAGTATACGCAGGCTTACTATGAACCGAAAGGAATGTTGATGATATACAACTGCAAATTATCTCTATACATACTTGAAGTATAATTGTTTACTAATGTTTATAATATGCTACGTCAAACAATATATATGTGTGCAAACAAATGGCTATTAGTAAATAGAAGAATTGCGTGGTTCCAGGTTCAATACCGGCCTTCGCCAACTCAGCATATAAGTTGCACTGGGATTTGTGCGGTAAAGTGAAGAGCTGATGCTAAGTGTTGCGTCCTACCTCAGACGACAAATCAATCACCTTGGTCTAACGCTTGTAAAAAGGGGATATACTCCCTCGCTTTCTGGCTGATACCGACTTTAGGTCACCCCGAAGACTTTACTTAATCGAAAGATAGCTGTCGGTAGAACGTTCGGTTAGAAACCACAAGGTTCCTAGTACGATACCGGCCCTCGCCAACTCAGCGTATGAGTAGCACAGGGATCTGTGCGGTGAAGCTGATGGTAGGTGTGGCGCTCCGCATCAGAAGCAAAAACAATCTCCTTGGTCTAGCGCTAGTGAAAAGGGGATAGACTCCCTCGGTCATTGGCTGATATCGACTTTACTTTACTTACTTACTTGATATCCTATAGCCGTGTGCAAAAATTGAATGAACAACACAAACATGGAAGTATCTTGTACACAATTTCATAAATCGTCGTCGGGGCGGTCTAATGTCGGTATGAGCTATAGAGTAAGGGAGTATATCCCCTTTTCACTAGCGCTAGATCAAGGATATTGTTTTTTTTTGCGTCTGAGGTGGATCGCCACACCTACCATCAGCTCCTTACTTTACCGCACAGATCCCCGTGCTACTCATATGCAGAGTTGACGAAGGCCGGTATCGAACTAGGAACATTGTGGTTACTAGGCGAGCGCTCTACAGACTGAGCTAAACTGACCCTTGAATTAAATAACTCTAAACGGGTTGTCATGCCATTAAAATCATTAAATTAGTCAACCAGAATGTCATTGTAAATATTACTTATGTATGATTCCTTAATGTCTCCAACGCTTCTAGACTTAATTTTTTAAAACCGGAATCTTCTTCTAAAGAAAGAGACAAACGTATCAACACCATACATTTCCTACATATCTTCTCAGCTGAAATAATTCCTCCTTCACAACATTGTCATTTCTCGTGAAAGATTTCGATTGTCTACAAGTGGTTTCTTTTGGCAAATGTCTCAATTTCTTTTTTGGGATTGCAAAGATGAAATATCACTTTTGAAAATTGAATGATCTGCCATCTTGACTTGAGAGAAAAAGATATTTGATGCCAACAAATTTACTAGTTTCTGTTCTTTTTTTTATTTTCAATTCACAGTTATATGATATTAGACGGAATTGATTCATAGAATATCATAAGAAATATAACATAAAAGTATTGATTTCGTTAACTGGTGAAGTATCTAATCAAATATCAAACGTAGATTACATTTGAATCGGATTTGGCGGGTAGGTTGATATTTGATGTATAACATTATTCATTCAACTCTTGTCACCATGAATAAGTGATTGCTTTCTGTAAGTGATTTCATTGAAATAAAAAAAAAGTAAAAGTTGAGTGACATAACACGTGTGATACGGTTAAATTGTTTACTAAGGATTATTATTAGTTACTTGAAAATATATTACTGTCTGTAAACAAAGGCTATTATAAAATAAAAACAACCACTTAAATTAATACC
>CM042149.1:64268675-64293675 GCA_023376005.1 Doryteuthis pealeii | reverse complement strand
CGCTGTGATGTTCATCGCTCTACACATTTTGTGTTGGTTGTTCTAATCAGGAAAATGCCAACCAATCTCATCTTGATTAGTAAAAAGAATGTGTGCGTTTCAGGCCCGAAGAGAAAACGAAAGAGAGGAGCAAAACGAAAGGTGGCGATGGCGGGAAAGGAGGGGGCATAATTAGTGTTGCCGCCATTTGCAAAGCGAGTGCACCTGTGTCACTACGATCTTTCGATCTGAGTTTGAGTTTGCCGACAAGGAAGAGGTAGAGGTAGCCCGAAGCTATGCTGTGTGAAACCTTATCGTTGAAAGAAGAAGAAGAAGAAGAAGAAGAAGAAGAAAGAAGAAGAAGAAGAGAGAAGAAGGCGTAGGAGAAGATATGAAAGAAAAGAAGAAAGGAGGAGGAGGAGGAGGAGGAGGAGGAGGAAAGGATATGAAAGAAGAAGAAGAAGAAGAGGAGGAGGAGGAGGAGGAGAAGGATATGCAGAAGAAGAAGAAGAAGAAGAGAAGAAGAAGAAGAAGGAAGAACAAGAAAGAACAAGAACAAGAACAAGAACAAGAAGGAGGTGGATGAGAAGAAGAAGAAGAAGAAGAAGAGAAGAAGAAGAAGAAGAAGGAAGAAGAAGAAAGAAGAAGAAGAAGAAAAGAAGAAGAAGAAGAAGGAAGAAGAAGAAGAAGAAGAAGAAGAAGAAGAAGAAGAGAAGAAGAAGAAAGAAGAAGAAGAAGAAGAAGAAGAAGGAATAGAAAGAACAGAAGAAAGAAACAAGAACAAGAACAAGAAGGAGTGGATGAAAGAAGAAGAAGAAGAAGAAGAAGAAGAAGAAGAAAGAAGAAGAAGAAGAAGAAGAAGAAGAAATGAAGCAGTAAAGCAAAATGACTACCTGAAGAATTAGAAGAGCGAAATGAAAGAACTAGAAAGATGTAACGAGAGAGACCGTTATTTGAAGATTTTTGAAAGAAAGAAACAATGAGTATAAACAATGTGAAAATAGAAAAATAATAATAATAAGATATAAAACTATTGATAAAAAAAACACAGCCTGTGGATATATGAAAAGGAAGGAAACATCATATTAAAAAAAATATCAGATTACAGAATTTTGAACCTGTTTGGAGTAGTAGAAAACAGTTATCAAACTGTAACGTTTGCCATTAGTCATTTATCATGTTACACAAAACGCCAGAGTTCGGAAAGCCGATTTTCAAGGCTCAAGTTTTTCCTCATTTCGATGATTGGCGCACTACATTCTAATTAGTAGAGCCTCCTCCACTTGACTAATGTGTATTTACTTAATATGGAAGACAAGATATGCTGGACACTGCTGGAGAAGTAAAGACGAACTCATAAGTGATGTTCTCCTGGGAAAGCCAACACATGGATTTGTTAGTGTGGGGCACACAGCAAGGACCTACATTGAACAGACTTGCGGGGATACTGGATGCTGCGAAGAGGACCTCTCAGGGCCAATGGATGATACAGGTTGGCAAGAGATTGTCATGGATATCCGTGCTAAATACGCGACATGATGATGATGATGATGATGATATATGGTAGAAGAATTAGTCAGAAATAGTAAAATAGAGTGTCTATTGTCGGTATCAGCTGGGCAGCGAGGGAGTCGATCCCATTTTCACTAGTACTAGACCAATGAGATTTGGTTTTTTGTCTGAGGTGGGCTGCCACACCTACCATCAGCTCTCCCTTCAACTCACAGATCCAAGCTGTTCTACTTATGCGCTGATTTAGTGACTGTTGGTATCGAACTCTGAAACTGCAGTTCCGAGGTGGATGTTCTAGATAACTAACCATTAAGATAATTAAAGAAATGATGACAGAATTGAAGAAATTATGTAGAGGGAGATTTAGTAAGAGAGAGAGAGAGAGAGAGAGAGAGAGAGAGAGAGAGGGGGGGACTGTGGGTAGATAGATATATATATAGAGAGAGATAGGGAGATAAGGGGACAAAGAGGGAGAGAAAGAGGAGGAGAGGAAGATTTAGTAAGAGAGAGAGGAGAGAGAGAAAGAAAGAAAGGAGAAGAGGGCTGTAGGTAGATAGATAGATAGAGAGAGAGAGAGATAGGGAGAGAAGGGGACAAGGGTGGGAGATAAAGAGGAGTGAGAGAAAGAGGGTGAGAGAGAGAGAGAGCAGGTAAATCGATAGAAAGAGAAAAAGCGAGAGAATGAGAGAGATATATTGGGGAAATGGAGGGAGAAAAAAAGGATGGAGAGAAAGGAGACGAGGACGGTAGGTAGATAGACAGAGATATAGATAGAGTATGAGAGAGAGAGAGGGAGAGGGAGAGAAAGAAATAAGTCATTTGATAAGCAAAGGATTCAGGTTGTTTAAAATACCCGTTAATGCTTAAGTGTTGGATTATTTTTGTATATAAGATCCACCATTTAAATGTATAGACTAAGCGAGGTAACGTGGTTTAAACCTCAGTCTATCAACAGCCCGAATACGTGGTTGGTTAAATATTTATTCGCTGATATTGACAGCCGTCCATTTGCACTCATTGCCAAACGACCTGCAACACCGAGGAGCACCAAGGAACAACCAAAGGATCATACCTAAAATTAAGGGACACTAAGGAGCAATCAAAGGATTCTCCACTAAGGATCGAGTTCTGCTTAACACAAAGGATCTCTGCTGAACAGCGCTCTTGCTTAAAGCCTAAGGATGACCACTAAAATCTTAACAAAGTGGTCACCCAATTACGTATTGAACAGGCTCATCGTTGCTTAACTTTTGTTATTTAGCATGACTTGACCATAATAAAGATGAAGTAGTTGGTTGGTTGGTCGGTTGGTTGGTTTTGTTTTTAGGCATATCAACACTTTTCGGGATATTTTAATGTCGAATCTGATAATGTTGATAAACAATGTACCCTTGTTACTTAAGTGGTCACCCAATCAAATATTGAACTAGCTAACGGTTGCTTAACTCCGAAGATTGAGCAGGAACTGGTGCTTTTAGCATGACTTGACCCTTATGAACCCAGAATAGTTGGTCGGTTCATTGTTTCATTTTACGGCTCATATACAATTATCGAGTCATACAATGTTGAATCAAGTCATTTTTTATAAAAAAAAAGAAGGCGCAGGTTATTTAGTCCCTGGTATTGCTTATAAGTGGTCACCCATTGAGTATTGAACTAGCTCATCACTGCTTAACTTCGGTGATCTCACTGAACATATTGAATTTTAGGTCTTTCAACAACCTCATCATACTCCTCTCTCGGTTTTTTTGCTCTTCTCTCTCCCTCTCTCTCCGCATCCATATCTTTCTCCCTCTCTCTCTCTCCACATCGATATCTTTCTCCCTCCCCACCTGGCAAATCATCAGGTTGTGGTTCCTAATTCGGACACTCTACTGACTGAGCTAAACCCTCTATTACCCACCTCCTCCTATTCCTTTTTCTCTTTCACTCTTCTCTCCCCACAGCCCCCCTCCTTTCTTCAAGTCTCCCTCCCCCATATACACCCCCTTCCTCTCTTAGTGTGAAGAGACAATAAAAATACGAGTGAACATCCTTATAAAAACTAGTGGATGAACACGAAATATATCAAATACAAAATAATGATGAAGTACTAACATGTCTTTTCTCTTTCTCTCTCTCTCTCTCTCTCTTTCTCTCTCCCTTCCTCTCTCTTTGTTTCTTTCTCTCTTTGTCTCTGTCCTAATCTCTCTCTTTCTCTCATATTCCCATCTCTCTCTATTTAATTATTTATTTCTCTCTTTGTCTCCCCCTGTGTCTGTCCACTGTGTCTCTCTCATTTTTTTCTTTCTTCCTCTGTCTGTCTGTCTTCATCTCTCTGTTTCTCTGTCCCCCGCTACTTCTCTCTCTATCGCTGTCCATTTCTCTCTCTCTCTCTCTCTCTCTCTCTCTCTCCTCTCTCTCTCTCTCTCTCTCTCTCTCTGTATTTTCTCGCTATTAATTTTTTCTTTGTCCCCTCTGTTTCTGTTACCCGTCTGTCTGTCTGTCTATCTCTCCCTCTCTCTTTTTAATTATGTAGTTCTCTTTTGTGTCCCTCTATTTCTGTTAACCGTCTCTCTCTCTCTCTCTCTTTCTCTCTCCATCTCTCTCCCCACCTCTCTCTCTTTTCTCTCTATTTAATTATTTAATTCTTTCTTTCTCTCCCTCTGTTTATGTACCCGTCTCTCTCTCCCTCTCCCCCTCTCTCTCTCTCTCTCTGTCTTTTCTCGCTAATTATGTAATTTTCTCTTTGCCCCCTCTATTTCTGTTACCCGTCCGTCTGTCTGTCTGTCTGTCTGTCTGTCTGTCCCTCCTTCTCTCTTCTTAATTATGTTGTTCTCTTTTTGTGTATCTCTATTTTTGTTAACCGTCTCTCTCTCTCTCTCTCTCTCTTCTCTGTCTATCTTCTCTCTTCGTCTCTCTCTCCACCTCTCTCTCTCTCTCTCTCTCTCTCTCTCCTCTATTTAATTATTTAATTCTTTCTTTCTATCCCTCTGTTTATGTACCCGTCTCTCTCTCCCTCTCTCCCTCTCTTCTTGCCGTTTTAAATTATAAAACCAACCATGAATCAAAACAAATGGAAAAAAATGTAAACATGTTAAACAAACCGAAAAAATATTTTGAAAAACAGAAGAAATCGAAAAGGTGAATTAACAAGACATTTGTCAAAGAAGAGTTACTCTAGTTAAACAAATATCAGTTGATAATCACAGATGTTACAAAGATTTCCTCTTTCGAAACCCGATTCTTATCTTTGGGAAAAATGTCTTGGAGGCTTGGCATTTGGATATGGTGAGAATGAGAACTAAATAAAATTCTTTAAAAAAAGAAAAAAAAAAAGAAGAAGAACATATAAAGAATATTAAAGAAAAAAATATTCTAAAAAATACAAGTCAGAAGAAGATAAGGTTCCAAGGTATCAGATTCACCCATCCCATGAGTCACAACCTCACACATTTAATTCTGTAAAGGTCATGCTATCAAAGCTTCTTATTAAATCATACGTAAAAAAATTGTGACAATAGTGAACATCAGTGCAGCTATCCATGAAGGTGAATTTATAGTAAAGTTCAAACGATTTACAACTCGGATTCAATTTGAATCACATCGTTTAGACATACGACGTATGCTCATTAAGCGATGGCATCCTCAATAATTACACTTTTCCTCGTCACGGGCAAGAGGTGACATATGGTTATTTTTAACGTCCTGTCACCTGGGGTTGTAGAATACACTGTCTGCACTTCTATAGAGGGGTGTTGCATAGCGCCTTCTTTACCGGCACTAAATCGTATATGTTATATACTGGCATCAAATTCTATATATGTTATATAGCGGCTTCTTCAAACTCACGCTGCTAAATCGGCGTACGTATCGTAGCGGGTATCGTCACTAACCTTAGAAGTGTATCGTAAGTAAGTAAAGTCGTCGGGGCGGCCTAAAGTCGGTATCAGCCAGTCAGCGAGGGAGTCTATCATCTTTTCAATACTGCTAGACCAAGGAGATTGTTTTTTAGCATCTGAGGTGGTGCGCCACACCTACCATCAGCTCCTTACTTTACCGCACAGATCCCTGTGCTACTCATACGCTGAGTTGGCGGGGACTGGTATCGAACTAGGAACCTTGTGGTTACTAGCCGAACGCTCTACCGACTGAGCTAACCCGGCCCCTTGTAGTGGTCGCTTAATGAAATCACAACACATGCTGTATAGTAAAAACTTGCGTTTATTTCTTCTCCTGTCTGGTGGGTGGCGAGCGGTGACAATGACTACTACTGCTGCTGGGTTGACTAGCGTAGGTGACGTGGAAGGGGTGGACGACCTCACTGCCCGCTGGCGGCTATGGTCCGTGTCGACGGTCGATCCTTGTGCTCTGTTCGCCGTCTCCTATCTGACCCTCTAACTGGTCTGCTCTCTGGCTTTTGTATTGATGATACGCCTACGCATCTTTATCTTTTGATCTGATAAAGGGCAAATCTATTTCCGAACATATTGTACACAACCTTCTTTTGTTCGATTTACCCGGAAAAAAGTCCTTTGTCATTTTTGCCTTTTCTTTGCTTTGTTTAATTTAACCGGAAATTTCTATTTCCGTTTGTACAATATACAACAGGGACAAGCCTTCCCTTCCAATGGGGCCACCTGTTGTCGGTGGGTAGCAACCGGTAATGCTTAAGGATGGAATCCTGGTGTTTGAGCAGTTCATGATTTCAACCCTCCACTTTGGCCCTTACTTAGGATAGACGGGCGGTTGGAGAGTCCCCTTCCAATCAATCAGCTGGTCATGTCAAGCCCTGACCACCTATATGATTGTCCAGAATCCAACGTTCTAATTGGCAAGCCCCAACCCGCTTTATCAAATATGTGCTAGAAGGCAGTGATTAAGGTTCATAATGTCCTCGGTTAAACTGCATCTAACGGTGAAGTTGCAATTATTGAGCTCTGAAGAATTGGCATACCACTTCATCATCATTACTCACAGGCCCATATTAGTCACTGAATAATGTTTGCCTCTTTGGTCCCATGAAAGAGGGTTCGAGAGGCAAACATTATACCAGTGACGAGGAAGTGAAATCTGTAGTGAAGAAGCGGATCAAAGAACAGTCAACAGATTTTTACAGAGCAGGGATACGTGCTCTCACTGGAAGGTGAACATTGCTATTAAGAGAAAGGGTGACTATGTGGAGAAGTAGGGATGTGATTCACAGAGGACTATCTTCATTTTGATGTATGATACATATTCCTGTGTTAGTACTTATACCTGTCCTGAACAAAATGACATTACTTTTGCTTAAATCGAACTTTACGCACCTAATTTCCACCATCGTACGTCACCCCACCGAAAGAAAAAAATACCAAAAATCAGGGAATAAACCGAATTGAATGAAATCTTCAGTGTTCATATATTAATGAATAAAATATATAATGCACCAGTTATTTTGTTTAAAAATTAAAAAAAAAATTTTCAGCTCAGTTAACTTTAACTCACGTATCCTTGAGATGTAACACAGATTCTCAAAGATGACGTGGTTCTAAGTTAACTCAACTGAAAAATGTAAAAGTTTTGAAATAAAATAACTTGTACATTATATTTTTTATTCATTAATATATCAGCACTAAAAATTTAATCAAATTCGTTTTTTCCCTGATTTTTTTTCTTTCGGCGGGGTGACATACGATGGTGGAATTTAGGTCCATTAAGTTCGATTTAACCTTATTTCTTTTACTCACTCACGTATTACCTCTTTCGATATTTACTTTATGTTATGAACGGTTCATTCGATTTTCTGTTGCATAATCTATATAGTAGCATAGATTATTGACATGCACCTGTAAAACGGGGCGTTCAAATTAGCACGTAGACGGCAGTTTCGTGGAAAAATACAGATCTTTGTTAGAAGCGGGACTCTCACAAGTCACGGGATTGACCAGTTAGGTTTTCAGTTCCAGCCGAGATATACGCAGCCCAGACGTGATCTGCGCTGGACTCACTCCGCGCGATGAGTTAAAAAAATGGAAATAAATCTTTGATCATAGTCATAAGTCTTGTTGATTACATGTTTTAAACGCATGCACTTAGTTAGAAAAGAAGCAACAAGTAAAGCAATAATTTAGATGTAGACGATCATGGCCGAGATAGAAAGAGAAGCAGGAAACGTCAACATGGCCGGAACAGACAGAGGAAGTGAAGATCCAACATGGCGACAAGACGAAAAGAACAACCAAGTAAGTTATGTATCTGTCTATCTCTATCTCTATCTGATGCCTCTCTCTCTCTCTCTCTCTCTCTCTCTCTCTCTATCTATCTATCTATCTATCTCTATCTCTCTCTCTCTCTCTCACACACACACACTCTCTCTCTCCATCTCTAAAAACTATTGCGTATATACCCAACGAGGGTATATATATTTACCAACCCCTCCGCACCAGCGGATGTGACACAAGGTCAATTTCTTAAGCGGAGTTCAACAGGTTTGAATTCAGTTTTCCTCCTACTAGAAATTATATGCTGCTATCATTTAAATTTTATTTTTTATTTATCTTCTAAAATATAAATCAAATCTTTATTATTTTTGCTCAATAACCAAGATATAATGATAGTGAATGTTTATATATATTTACTTTGTCGTTAATTTTTTTTTATTTTCGAAGTTTCCTCCGGACATAGAGATTCACACAACTGCCCTTTATATATATATTTACCAACCCCTCCGCACGAGCAGGATGTGACACAAGGTCAATTTCTTAAGCGGAGTTCAACAGGTTTGAATTCAGAGTTTTCCTCCTACTAGACCGGTTGCCTAACCAATGTTAAAGAGCCCAGTCTGCCCTACTATTTATCCATATATGGAAGGAGAGTAGGTTTCATACCTTTCCCAAGGGTATTCGCGGTAAGTGAAATGCAATTAGCACGTCCAGGATTTGAACTCGGGGCGACGAGTTCATTTCCCATGACTTTAACCATTACACCACGTGCTTCCACCCAACGAGTGCATATGAGTACGTAACTATTTCGCGTGTTACTGAAACAAATGTTTACTTTGTAAACTTATGTGTTGCTCTCATAGAAAAACAAATACAAAACTTATTTTCCTTTGGGAATTGTGTGAACCGGTAGGCTGCCTACAAAACTAATTTGTTTATAGAGGAGAAAGAATGTATAGACCAGCAGCACTTTGTAGATGAATTTGTAGAAGGAGAATGGAGCACCAGAATGTCACGAATTCTCCAAACAACACTACTTAGGTTAATAAGTAGGAGCTTTTTTTCTTAATGTTACGTTTGTGGGGAGGGGGGAAGCTCGATCAAAGTTTCTGGAGATAAAGACAGAAATAAAGAAAAGACATTACGCCGTATTCATAGTAAATAAAAAAAGTCAGACAAGTGGCCACAGAAAAAAATACCACTCATTATTATTGAGATTTGTCTCCCTCACTTTCTGTCCCCTGCCTTCTCTCTCTCTCTCTCTCTCTCTCTTTCTCTTCTCTCTCTCTCTCTCCCCCCCCTCTCTCTCTCTCTGTATGCTTCTTAGTTAATAGTAAAGAAAAAGTCAGACAAGTGGCCACAGAAAAAATACCACTCGCATTATTATTGGGGTTTGTCTATCTCACTGTCTGTCCTCCCCCATTTCTCTCTCTCTTCCTCTCTCTCTCTCTCTCTCTTCTCTCTCTCTCTCTCTCTCTCTCTCTCTCTCTGTTTATTTTCTTATTTAGCTCTCTCTTTGTATCCCTCTGTTTCTGCCACCTCACTTCTCCCCCCCCTCTCTCTCTCTCTCTCTCTCTCTCTCTCTCTCTCTCTCTCTCTCTCTCCTCGGACATGTCTCAAATATATGAAGACGTGAAGAGGAATTATTGAGTCGATGAATGAATTTGCCCATGCCCGGTTCCGCGAGACTCGAAATTCAATTAATTTCTTATTGTCTATCAGTTTCTAAAAGCCTGACAATTTCAAAAATTCCCCGACTGTGATAAGATCATTTTTCGCACCTATCGCGTGAGCTCACTTGGTTTATCACTGGTGGTGAGATATATTATCTTATAATCTATATTACAGTAAACCGTTTGCCTTGTCTGTCACGTGCGCCTCCTGTTATGATGATTATTATACAAAAGGATACATGACTACCCGATTGCTTGACTGTCTTTTAAATCAGAGTCTAAATACAGAAATGCGAGAAATAATCAGAAAAATGTAATCAATATTTTATAACCCAAAAAAGAAATTAAAAAATATTAACATTTACAAGTGGAGTCATTAAAAATATTTTCAAACAAATGTCAATAGAAAGTGCCTCGAGTTTTTTCCATTGTCCCAAAATGAAGCCTGTAGCAGTGTAACCAATTTTTCAACAGTTCTCGGATCAATAAACTTTAATAACAAAGAAAAGCAGAATAAGCATTCTTTGAAATAGGTTAATATTAAATCAAAACAGTTTATAATAGAAATAAAAAAAAATACGTAGACTTATAATGGCTGAAAAATGGCATTTTGGAGGCATCTTTGAAGCTCCATATCTCCCCCAATTCTTAACAGAACTCAACCATCTTTTACTATGTGATACTCCTTATCGAACTCTATCAGAAAATCATATTAAATTGGTACTTTAATTTTGCACGAAATTGGTTATTTTCAGGCACTCAGGGGGATTATCAGGCCTCAAATCTCACCTAAAACTCCGATTTGAGCACTTTTTTCTCCATCAGTAAATTCTACGCATCAGAATCCATGAGAAAAAACAATAAAATCGATAAATCAAAATACGTAGACTTATAATGGCTGAAAAATTGCATTTTGGGGGCATCTTTGAAGCCCCGTATCTCCCCCAATTCCCAACAGAACTCAACCCTCTTTTACAATGTGAAACTCCTCATCGAACTCTATCAGAAAATCACATTAGATTGGCCCTTTTATTTTGCACAAAATTGGCCATTTTCAGGCACTCCCAGGGGGTTATCAGGCCTCAAATCTCACCTAAAACCCCGAATTGAATTAGAAAAAAATATCTGCGTCAGTTTGTTTGTTTGTTTGTTTGTTTGTCTGTTGCTTTACTTTACGTCATATCAATCTCGGTGGGCTATGTAATGCCGTCAAAGATTCGTTGCGAAAGTTTGGAAGAAAATGTTTTGAACTTCACTGAAGAAGTGGCTCAAAAAAACAGTCGACAGAACTTTGCGGAGCAGGGATAAATGCTCTCGTCCGATAAAAAAACAAAAACAAAGCATTTTCGGTTGGAGTATATACATCAGTTTCTTTAAAATCTTTGCAGCGCGGCCTTTCTCTTGTACTTCTTGGTCTGTGATAAAATCAGCCCTTTATCATCTTGGAGGAGAAATATGGAAAGCGTTCATACACTGACAGGAAACTAAATGTACATGTGTGTACCCCCATATATATATATATATATATATATATATATATATATATATATATAATATATAAATTTTCAGTTCTTCCATTCTTTCTTTAGTATTTTTCATATCCGTTATATGGGACTGGTATAACTCATAATAATATATATGTAATATATATTATTATATATATATATTATATATATATATATATATATATATATAAGTTGAGATAAAAGGATATGAAAACACACAATGCTGTTAAAATGGAAATATTTTATATCATACATAGCTAATATTGAACAATATTTCGATTCATTAGCTATGAATATGATATAAGATATTTGGTATATGGATATGATATAAAATATTTTAATTTTAACAGCATTGTGTGTTTTCATATCCTTTTATCTACTCTTATATCGTCGGATTCATTTCCTTACACTTAACTATATATATATATATATATATATATATATATATATATATATATATATATATTATGGACTCTCTCATCGATTTCAACGCATGAGGGTTCATTCAAAGAACACCCACACAGTGATTTGTTTATAGTGGTGAAGGCTTGTGTTGAACCATCCGCAGTTTTTGGCACAGTCGATAGGAAAGAATTGGTGCATCAAGGGTTGCCACAAACCCAATCATCGACCGGCCTCAGGAATTTTGAATTCAGAGTTATCCCTCTCCTAGACTGGTTACCTACCCAAGGCTGAAGGGCCCAGACTTCCCTACTATTTAACCCATAGCTGGAGGGAATTTTGAATTCAGAGTCATCCCTCTCCTAGACCGGTTACCTACCCAAGGCTGAAGGGCCCAGTCTTCACTACTATTTAACCCATAGCTGGAGGGAGAATATATGGATTCATACCTTCCCCATATATTCCAATATATATATATATATATATATATATATATATATATATATATATATAGTCTATAATGCTGAAATTCAAAGATAATTTAATTGTATTTAGACAAATATTTGACTTGCATTGCTTCCTCTTTCCTTTAATTATTTCATGTATTTGTGTATTTACACCAAGATATTTGGTTGTAGTTAAGAAACTAAAGAACTACAACAGCCCTGGCTACGGACCTGATTAACTTGTTGGCATCGTTGGCAATCGTGACCTTGATCTCAGCAATAAACTTGAGAGTTTCTTTTCTAATCAGAACGATAAGAGTGAGACAACCGGGCTGCCTTATCTTCACAATCACTATTAGCTCCTTCAACTATTTTCAAATCCACTGCACTGTCCCCAGATTGACAACCAAACACTATAGAATATTCATGCATGAAATTGATAATTTAGAATGGCGGTAATTTACCTGTCACATATATATATATATATATATATATATATATATATATATATATATATATATACACACGCACACACGTATATATATATATATATATATATATATTATATATATATATATATATATATATATATTTATATATATATATATATAATATATGTGTGTGTGTGGTGTGTGTGTGCATATATCTATATGGTTGGTGGTTGGTTTTGAAAGCTATCACAATGCAAGTGTAAAGAAAAATAAGGTAACTGTGGTGTTGTTTGTTAACGTCTAATTTATTTTTAATATTTTATAAATATTAAGAATAAATTAGAGGTTAATAGACAACACAATAGTTAACTTATTTATCTTTATTGAAGTCAGTAAGTCTACTGTTGGTTTGAATAACAGCAGCTAACTAAGTACAACTTAAGCAGTGTCCAAGACAGTTTGCATATATAGAAATCAAGAATGATCCATTCATGAATTTGGGGGATTTGGGTGATTCCATTCCTTGAATTCTGATTGGCTGCTTGACTGCTTGATTTGAATGACATTGTGGAGTCTTATAAATACCTTGTCATTCTGCAGTGGACTTGTGACTATTCGGGTTTGTATTTAAGTTACAACCGTTTGTTGCCGGTTCTTCCCAGTTCGACGGTAAACTTTAATTATTCTTCAATCTTTACACTTGCATTGAGATAGCCTTCAAAACCAACTATCAAACCAATATAAACACAATGCTTCAAGCAAATTATAAAACACTGTATGTGTGTCCTGAGTATGACGTAAACTGCATCCAATGGTGACGTTTCAATTCCGGAACACTGGATAATGAGGAGTCTGGTCGCGAATTCCATCTAATATGCAAACTCCCTTTTGTTGTTCTACCATTTTATGTAAATCCTTGTAAATGTTGTAATACAAGTGTCTGCATTCTACTTTTGTGTTTGTTCTTCTTTGTCCGACAATTTGCCAACGACCACGGGGAAATAAAAGCCCCTTCGATACGTAAATACTTTTATGTTAAGCGAGATTTGAAAATCAAGTAGAAACCTTTTGGATAATAAAGTAGTTCTTCAAAAGGAAAAATTGTTGATAATAATCGATGAATCGTAGTTTGTCGGTCATTTTGGTAATTTCTTTTGGTACTAATGCAGAATAGCACGCAAGAGAAAATATCATTACATAAAAAAGTATTATTTCATCTTATATTTCACATTTCACGGAAATACTTGAAACCTTTGCGACGCTAGGTTAGAGTTTGTGTTAGAGTCACGGTTGAACACAATAATAATGTGATCCGCGCTCGTTATTTTTTCAATTATCCGGCCTACCGTGAAAAAGTTTGGTGAAGAAAAAAAGATCACAGGTAAATTAAAACCACATATTTACAAACAAACGGGTGCAAGTATTTAATTTTTAATGTAATAAAATATTTTATTAAATTAGAAAGGCTAATGAAACTAAATAAGAATACAGATAAAAAGATTTGAAACAGAGGGAGTATAATAACAGATTTGAAACAGAGGGATTATAATAAAAAATGGAACAACTGAAACTTACTCTTCCATCACTCTCGTCTTTCATTGTTATTTTTTCTAATTTAAGTATTTAGTTATAAGAGGAAGTAAAGAATAAAATGACAGTTATTTTATCTTGTTAATGGATTTCATTTAAGATTCATTGAAGAGATTTTTGCTTATTATCATTAAAATAAAACCAAACAGTTAGAAATCAATAATACTAAGCACATATTTATTAAATTCGATTTTTTAATATCAATATGCAAATTAGCCTTCCCGTTCACACTGTAAACCGCTATTTTGTTGTATATATAAATATAATTGCATGTTATCAGTACGTAGACATAGTTAACAGTATTAATAATGTAAGACAATTTTATTAAGATTTAGATAAAAATAAAATCATGGAGAATGTGATGTAAATAACTAAGGGAATTGTGACTTGAGTAGGAATATAGTTTCGGTTACAGACAGAAAAACACATATTTCTTACCACTCAATATTATTTCTCACCATTACTCCCAAGTCCACCATGACATGGTGTGCAATCACCTTTCAGTTAAATAGTTTTAAAAAAGGATTAAAAAATTTGTTTAAAAAAACTGGGTTAAAAAATGTAATACACAATAAGAATGAATAAAATAAAATGTCTTCGGCGTAAAATAATCCAACAAGAATTGTCATGTCGTAAAATCCATCCCACCAATCAACCACGTTTGTGTATGTGTTACATCTACAATTATTCCTGCTATCGTTATTGTCGATGTTGTCAAAATACTGAAACTACTTTATATAATATTTCTGGGAATTAACACAGATTAACGCCTCTACACCAACTATGGTTAGCGGAATGAGAACAGGATACCCCAGTGCACTGAATAAAGGGTTAGATTCAAAGTTCCGTGATGGCTCCCGATTACGACAATATGGTTCACGAGTTCAAAAGAAGGTTCCCGAGTCCGAGATGGTTCCCGAGTCCAAGAAGGTTCCCGAGTCGACAAGAAATACCTGAAGAAGGTCGGAGGGAAGATCGGCCGAAACGTACAAATAACAATGAAGATGAGGACAATAGTCCGAATAATACAAACAATATTAAGGCATGTAATATATTTACATACATTTTAGCGAAAAGCATTTATACTCGGTTTTTCAAAATTCCTAATATTTAATACGATTAAGATTTATTTTATGAATCTGAAATGTCAGATTAATATTCGAACTAAGGATTTATTCTTGTTTGTATTCTATATTTTACTTTGTTAGTAGTTCGGAAGTCTACATATAGCACGAGGACTAGTTCCTTAAGTAGCTTAGAATCCTTCAGAAAATCATGTAATTACAGTCGAAAAAATCTACTAATTGTTGGTTGGTTGTTTTGTTTTACGGCATATCAAACCTTATCGGGTCATTTAATTCCAATTTAAGTAATCTTGATAATGTTTCAAGTTCTTAATATCTGAAAATTGTTTATTTGTTTTGTTTTACGGCATATCAACCTCGAAGGGTCATTTAATGCCGACAAAGTTTTGAAATATTCGTAGCGATAGTTTGGAAGAAAGAAGTTGGATTTTTTAAACTCAATTTTTTTACAAACGGATTTTCTATTTAATCCAATGATAGGAACTGAACAGGTACTACCACTCCGGGTCAAATTGGACCTGAGAGCAATGGAGATGACGAGGTGCTCAACATTCCCCTGACAACCAGAACTGGAACTTCACCATCAGCTAGAATTTAACGTCATACACAGGGCAATAAGTCCCTCAGTCACCGCCCTCCAGCACATATACTTTAAAAAGGGTTGTAGGCTTGCTATAAGAACAATAGGGTTGTGACAATCATATAGGTGCTAGGGATTGACGTGACTAGCCGATTCATTGGAGGCGGCCTCTCCGTACGACCGTCTAGCCTAAGTAAGGAACTAAGTGGAGTATTGTATGTCATTGACTGCTCAGCCATGAGGATTTCATCCTTAAGCATCACGTATCACCATCCACGGCCAGCAGGTGGCCCAATTGGGAGCTGGGTCTTATCCCTCTGCGGAGGTGCAGTCGCTGTATTCTAAAGCCCCAACCGACAAGGCTTACTAGGTCGGTAAGTACGCTGGAATCTTTCAGAAAATCGTGTCATGAAATTTGTAAAATCTACAAATAGTCTGATTGACATAATTTTAGTCAATTGCATGTTTACATCTAGATGAAACCTAAGCTTTACCTTTAAAGTATTACTTTCCTCAACGTAATTGGAAAATTAAAAGTAGTTATCCAAGACCCCAGAAAATATTGTGGATCTCATCAAAAGCTTGACCATCTTCAGGGCAATTTGCAAATGTTTGAAGGTACGATGTTTAGATGTACAATCAGTAGTGTGCAAGCATAGAAACTATATGTCTATTGTACTTGAATCTCTTTGTACGAAAAGTTCAAATCAATCCCAGAATAACAGAAACAGGTCATGTAAAAGTGCTAGCAAAGCAAAGTCCAAAGTAAATATATATACTTTAGAATCTACATTCACCAGCACTTTTACAAACCCGTATATATATATATATATATATATATTATATATATATATATATATATATATATACTTGTAGAATTAAACAAAAGACACATCTCCTGTTTAACAATTTTATTTTTGATCTTTTCAAGTTTTCTGGCCAATTTTTTAATGTTTGGTTGGAATTCGTGAATAAGTCCACCAATATTCAAGTCCCGAGTACTTTCGGCACTTCGAAGTGCCATCATCAGATGGTGATGTGTTCCAGTTTTTTTTAAATTAAATTAATGTGGAGGCTGGAAGGAGAAGAATTGAGGAGAAAGGTGTTATAGGCATTTTAAAATGTGTATACAGCATTGGAAATTAAATTTTCTTTAAGGATAGTTTGTATTGTTTTATGTATAAAGCTTCTAGTATTTGGAGTTTCTGTTTATTTTTTCTGAATGTGTGTATTTTCCGTTAGAATATTTCGGTAATTAGAGTGGGGGTATGAATGTAATTTAAGGTGTTGTAAAATAGAGCTATTATCTGTTAAAGTAGATTTGTCTTTTGTTTAATTCTACATGTATAAATAAAAGAATGCTGCCCAAATACACACGCACACACACACACAGACACACACATAAATATTATTTAGTTAATAATTCATGAATTTAGGCGGGCATATATGTTCAAATGTAAGGCTAAACAAATCGAGAAAAGGTCAATCCCTGAATGAATTGCTGATGAGATCTAATAGGTCAAAATTTACATTCAGGGATTGACATTTTCTCGATTTGCTTAGCCTTACATTTGAACATATATTAATTAATAATTAATTAATTTAAATGTAAGGCTAAACAAATCGAGAAAAATCAATCTCCGTATGTACATTTCGGCCTATTAGGCTAGGCCTCATCAGCAGAGCTACAGATAGGAAGACCGTCCAATTAGAGATGAAAAATATATCTATATATATAAAATTCTGGCATTTTCAACATTTTACTCATTTTTGTTTCATTTGAATTAAAGAATTTCTTTCTCAGTCGGTAGAGCATTTGTGAAGGTATCGCAAGGTCCCAGGTTCAATACCTGTCGTAGCTAATTCGATGCATGTGTATCCTCGCTTTGATAATCTGTTATGTGCGTTATTGCATCTGGAATTTGGCGGTAAGTTTGTAGCTCTACCTTAGCAAAACAACCACCTCATTCTAGTGCAAGCGAAAAGGGGATAGACTTCATCACTCTCTGGCCCATACTGACAATAGGCTATTCCACACATTTACTTCTATTACCAGGAAAAAAAGGTTGTTTTCAAAAGTAGAAAGAATTGTCAGATTGGAAAATATCTCTAGAAATTTTAAATTAATATATTTTCTTTTTACAAAAATATTCCTAGTCTAAAAATGCGACAAATCGGTGAAAAAATTGCCTTGAGAATATCAATAATTATTTCAACGTTCCCGTATTTAAATACTCAAAAGTAAGGCTTCCGTTAAACGAATAAGCTCTATTAAAAAAATAAAAAAATAATCGTATTTATTTAATGAAAAATTTTTTAAAAAGCATAAAAATTATCCTCTTCAAAGTGAATAAAAATTCATGAATTTATTAATGGAGTTGGTTGACACTTAAAAATAACATGTTGACGTCAAAAATGTGAGTGTCATCTTTAAATAAATAAAAGTCGTTATTTTTTGTTTATTTATTATTAATTATCAGATAATTAACAAAGTTTTTGAGATTTTTTTAATCGGTACTGTTTTTAATGTTTAAACAGTTATCCGGTTTTTTTTTTTTTCATATCTGTCTCATATTTTTTTTAGTTTACTGGTCATTTCTCGTTTACATTTATCCACAAATATGTATTTAACAAACCCCCCACACGAGCAGGATGTGACACAAGCTCAATTTCTTAAGTAGGAGATTTACAGATTTCAATTCAGAGTTTTCACAAGTATTGACACATACTATTAACTACTTATAAAAGTATAAATCTTATAAACTTTTCAAATTCAATAACTTTTATTATTTTATTATTATCTAAGTTTTATTTCATTATTATGTTCAAATAATAATACACTTACTGATAATTCAGATTTAGTAATTTCATAATTTAATAATTCAATTTAATAATTCAGAAATTAATAGGATATATTTTATTATTTCATTATCAAATAACTTTATAAATATCTATAAAATATTAACAATTATTTCACAAGTATGTATTTACATAACCTCCACACGAGATGGATGTAACACAAGCTCAATTTCTTAAGTGGGGTTTAACAGAATTCAATTCAGAGTTTTCGTTTCTTTCTTACCACGGCTGACGATGCCAGTGTACTCTAATATCTACCCATAGCTAGAGGGAGTCTAGTTGGAGTCATATCTTTTTCAATGATATCAGTACAATGTTAAATGCACACAGCTTCATCCTTGATTTAAACTCTTGTCAACGGTCTGTTTCCTAAGACTTCACCATGAGATAGACTGAGATAAATAGATAGGGGAATAGATAGATATATAGATATATAGATATATAGATTGAAAATGAACAGAAAACCTGCGCAAAAAAAAGCAGAGAAAAATACACAATAGCAAATGTTGAATGTGTGGGTAAAAGACATAATAAGCGAAGGCAGTAAACTAGCACAAAGAGAGTACAAGACGAGGCACGACTGGGTGTGAAAGGTGATTCACTGAGAATTGTGCAAGAAATTCAATTTTGAACATACAACTAAATTGTATGTGCACAATCCTGAATCTGTCCTGCAAAATGATACACACAATTCACTGGTATTATGAGGTACAGACGGACCACCTAATCCCGGCCAGGGCAACATACCTAGTGTTGAGAGCAAGAAGAGAATGAAAGTGAAAAAATATAGAAATATTTGCACCTAGCCAGAGAACTAAGAAACACTTGGGAAATGAAAGTGAAGGTCGTGCCAATTGCAATTGGTGCCCTTGCAACAGTCTCCAGGGGTCTGGAAAAGAATCTGTTTGAACTGGAAATCAGAGGAAGAATCGAGACTATCCAAAATACAGCATGGTTAAGATCGGTCAGAATACTTAGATGAATCATTGAGACCAGCTGTCATTCAGCCTCCAGTGAACCACCGGCTAAAGCGGGTATGAAATCTTTGAATAGAGTGAAAAGGAGTGAAAATAATAATAATGATAATAATAATAATAATAATAATAATAATAATAATAATATGGGAAGAAAAACAATTATATGGACACTTCAAACGTCAAATTGGAGGGGTTGCATATGAAAAAACCTGGACGTGGTTAAGAAAAGGAAACCTTAAAAGAGAAACTGAATCACTAATAATTGCTGCACAGAATAATGCCATAATGACAAACTATATCAAAGCAAAAATTGATAAGACCCAACAAAATCGTAAATGTAGAATATGCGTAAACCATGTACTATGCGAATGTAGCAAACTAGCACAACGTGAGTAAAAAACTAGACACGACTGGGTTGGAAAGGTGATCCACTGGGAATTATGCAAAAATTAAATTTTGACCACACAACAAAATGGTATATGCATAAACCAAATCTGTTCTTGAGAACGAAACGCACACAATTCTCTGGGACTTTGAAATTAAAACGGATCAGCTTATCCCAGCAAGAAGACCAGACCTAGTGTTGATTAAGAAAAAAGAAAGAACTTGTCAACTGGTGGATTTTGCAGTTCCAGCAGATCACAGGGTGAAGCTAAAAGAAACTGAAAACATGGACAAATATCTGGACCTTGCAGAGAACTGAAAAAGTTATGGAATATGAAAGTGAAAGTTATACCAATTGTAGTTGGTGCACTTGGAACGGTCCCAAAGAATTAGAAAAGGGTTTGGAAAGTTTGGAATCAGAGGAAGATTGAACCATTCAGAACACTGCACTGCTGCAATCTGCCAGAATACTCAGAAGAGTCCTGGAGACCTGAGGAGACTTGCTGTCACTCAGACTCCAGTGAAAGACCATCAGCTACACTGATGTGAAAACTCAAAAATAATAATAATAATAATAATAATAATAATAATATAATAATAGTAGTAATAATAATAATAATAGTAATAATAATAATAATAATAATAATAGTGGATGTACCACTATGATAATTTAATTAAATTTAATTACAACGATTGATATAATTACATAAGGGCTTAAATTTTGATTCTTTAAAATTAAAACACATCATGAATACATCATAAATATAACTTAATAAATGATATAATTAATTTAATATATGTAATAATTTACATATAATAAATTAATAATTATAATGAATTTGGATTATTTGAATTATTCGTACTATTGTCCTCATCTTTCTTATTATCTGCATAACATTTCCGCCGATGTTCCCTCTGGCTTCCTTCATGTATTTCTTGGTATTAATAAATAACGTAATAATGTAATAAGTTAAATATAATAACTTAATAAGTATAACTTGCAGGATGTGTGATTATACTACAGTATGTTTATTTAAGAGCTAAATAGTTCAATAGGTAAAAAGTATAAAAATGATGTATCTTGCTCCCTCACTTTTTTATTTCTTTCCTTCTTTTTATATACTGTTTTTAACTTTCAAAAATGCTGTGAAACGTTGTTGAGTAAAATATGGTGCTCTGTGATTTTTAACGTCAAGCAGCACATTTATCTGGTGTACAGATTGTAATAAAATGAAAAAGCAACAATGAAGGTAGTAACAATAAAAATGCATAGGAAGACAAAGATTATATGAATGACGGTAACAATTAGAATAAGAATCAGCTTGCGGTTAGAAAATGCAGACTTGAACTAAGTCACCTGTTTGGTCGAGACAGAAAAAAATCAAGAATAATGTTATTTTGAATGGCTACGACCGAGTAGTAAAGAGAAAGAAAAAAATGAAAAAAAAATGAAAGAAAAAATAACGGTTGAATAGCGGAGTGGAGTTGAACAAGTCGTCGGTAGAATGAAATAAAAAATCTTTTAAAAAAGAAGCTGATTCATAAAATAATTAAAACCATAAAAATACAAATCTTATGCGACAGCCTAAGAGAAGAAGAAGAAGAAAAAAACTAACGCTTGCTGGACAGATCGAATACAAATTATATGGCTTTTTAAATGGACAAATTAGAAGTTGCTTTCAAGATCTTTGCATTCCATAAACAGGGAAAAACGTCGGTGAAAAAAATGTATTATGTTTATGGAGGGAGAAATATAACGCTTTGATGTAAAAAAAAAAAAACACAAAAAAAAAAACAAACAACAAAAAAAACGAAGATAGCATTGAATAGCATAGCAACGACAGAAATAAAAAAAAAACAAGAAAGACAAAATAATGAGGGACTTCTACGACAAGTATCACTATATGAAATATCAAAGTACAACCTCAGAATGTCCTACCTGATATTAATAATAATAATAATAATAATAATAATAATAATAATAATAACAACAACAACAACAACTGAAAAATCTAACACAATCATTACCTGCACCTAGATTGTATGTTGTTCCGGTATATTTTTTTTCTCTGCTTGGAGTACAATCAAGGCAGTGGCAGACACCGCTGTGAACAGAGCAATAATAATAGTAATAAAGAAAGTCAGGGTTTTTTTTTCATACGAAAAAGAAGAATTAAGTGAGGGTAATATTATATTACGTATTCATTATGGACAAAAGTAATTACTATTGTAAAAAAATAAAAAATAAATAAAAAAAATTAATAAATAAAAACAAAACAAAATGACACGGAAATATTTTCTTTGGAAAAAACTGGTGAACATACTCCTTTTGGGGTGAGGGTATGAGGTGGTCACATCCCGGAATGTATAAAAGAAAACGGTCACGTCTGCTATTATCTATAATAACAACAAAAATACAACGAAGATAAATATAATATGGTTACAAAGATTGTTATCATATTCTTCAAGAATTTTTCATACAAGCAGTAACTGGTCTTCTTTTTCTTCATATTCATCTTTTTCCACTTCTTCTTCTTCTTCTTCTTCTTCTTCTTATTCTTTTTTATTATTATTATTATTATTATTATTATTATTATTATTATTATTATTATTATTATTATTATTTCACTCCTTATGGGTTTTTCACACCATAGAAAGCTGATGGTCTTTCACTGGACTCTCAGAGACAAGAAGTCTCCTCAGGTTTACAGGTCTCTTCTGAGTATGCTTGCTGATTTCAACATTGCTGTGGTCTGAGTGGGCCCAATTCTGTGTCTGATTTCTTAACCCCAGTCACTTTTCCCTTACTATTGTTCACTTCTTTTGAGTTTTTCACATCAGCGTCAGCGAATGGTCTTTCACTGGACTCTCAGAGACAACAAGTCTCCTCATATCTCCAGCACTCTTCTGAGTATTCTGGCAGATTGCAGCAGTGCAGTATTCTGGATGATCTCAATTCTTCCTCTGATTTCCAGATTTTCTAATCTTTTTTCCAAGCTTTTTGGGACTGTTCCAAGTGCACCAACTACAATTGGTATTACTTTGGCTTTCATATTCCTCTACTTTTTCAATTCTCTTGCAAGGTCCAGGTATTATTATTATTATTATTATTATTATTATTATTATTATTATTATTATTAGATAAAATTATTATTAAATAAATTGTGTTCTTAATAACAATTAAGTTCATTTCAAATAATGCGCAAGCACAATTAAGATCACAGTTTATGATATTTACGTGTTAAAACATACAGTTGTATTGATTCGAAGAAATTGAATTTTAAAAGTTGCACTCCAAATGACTGACCTTTTTTGTTAGTTCGTCTAAAAGAAAAGAAAAGAAACCAATAAAAAAGTTTTCCAGTACGATTCTAATTCTTTAAAAGTAGTTCTCATGGATCCTATCAATTCTTGACAGTTCTCTTGCTTGCAATTCTTATGTCAGGTTATTTGTAGCGCATCGAATGGTTTGTCAGTTTTATATCCATCCACCCGTCGCTTCAGTTGATTCTTTGAGCTTTGCAAAACGTTCAAATTTTCCTATTCTCTTTACAATGTCTCAAGATGTTCTTTTTGGAAAATTTGGTCTGATTTTCTATTCTGTCTGGCTTTCTGTATATATTCCTCAATATCTATTATCCACCTCAGAAATCATTCTATTGAAATAAAGTCATATTATTATTATTGCACTCTGAGTCCTACTGCTCATTTATAAAGAACTAACAATCAGTTTTTCTACTTTGCTTGGGTGTGGTTTGGAAGAGCCGCTCTGTGCGGTTTAAAGCAGGCAAATAGTAAAAGCATCTTCTAATATTTTTATATTACTGTTTGTTTTTTGTTGTTGTTGTTGTTTTTTTTTTTTTTTTTCAATTTGAGTAATGACTAATACAACCCTGTTACTAAACGGACCTTACGGTCAAGTCACGTTGAAAGCATCCGTTCCTACAAGATGATCCAAGTTAAGCAACGATGAGTATGTTCAATACTTAGATGGGTGAAGAATGAATCAACAGTAGATATATTAGCAGCCTGCCAAAAATGACTAGATTTGGCATTAAATGACCCGAAAGTATTCACATGCCTTTAAATTGACTACTTATATATTTGAATTTAAATTTTCCTTAAGAAAAGCTGAATAATAATATAAAAAAGCATAAATCAATGATATTATGCGAAATAATTTTTTCAAAAATAATTAAAAAATAAAACAAATCAATAAAGGTCAATAAAACACTATAAAGTAAGAACGTAAAGTCGTCAGGGTGGTATCAGCCAGACATCGTGGGAGTCTATCCACTTTTCACAAGCGCTAGACCAAGGAAATTATTTCAGCGTCTGAGGTGGAGCGCCGCACCTACCATCAACTCCTTACTTGAACGCACAGATCCCTGTGCTACTCATACGCTGAGTTAGCGAGGGCCGGTACCTTCCGGAACCTTGTGGTCACTAGTCGATGGATAAAAACAAATAAACAACAAATGTAAGTAAAGTGTGAGGAGTGGTCTATTGTCGGAATCAGCCGAACGGCGAAGGAGTCTCTCTCCTCTTTAATAGCGCTAGACTAGTGGTATTGTTTTGCTGAGATGAAGCGCCACACAGACCGCCAGCTTTCCATATTATCGCACAGGTCAGACTACCCAAATTCTTGACTTTTATCAAACCGGGAAACTTGCTATTCCTTGGCGAATACTGTACCGACTGAGCTAAAAAATTCATTAGACAATTCTCGGCAATTTTTAAAAATTTTGAAAAATAATTATCTCTTAGTTACCACGAATCATCCTTGTGAAATTTACCCCCTCCCTATATTTAACACAATGAAACTCCTGATGATTTTTTAAAAAAATTTTCAGCTTACGGAAATAATGAAAATTATGATTGAAAAACAATGTTTTCATTTTTGCACCGTTAAATCAACTTAAATTTTACGTAGCCAAAAACAACTTACGACAAGAGGATTTTTAAAATATACTTAGAAAAATCAATTAATGGTCCGATTTTCACGAAAATATATTAGTGGAAATATTTTTTACCCATCCCCTATTTTATTTTATGAGATATTAAAAAGATGAACCGAAATTGGGTATACTTATCTCTTATTTTCTCCCCACTCACTCTTTGGTGTTCCTATTTTTTTTATTTTTTTAGTCCGGTCATGGACCAGGTACTTTAGCTAGTATATATATAAAGAAATGACTAAATCATATATATATATATATATATATAAACAATAAAAACAATAAAAATGTACAAGGTGTGTCAAAAATATCAAGATTGAAGCTATATTTATCAAGATAGGAATGAACAATAAATGTAACGTTAATTTTTTTCAGAATACAAGGTGTGTCAAAAAAGTATCGAGATTGAAGCTGTATTTACCAAGATAGGAATGAAC
>CM042149.1:64243675-64261175 GCA_023376005.1 Doryteuthis pealeii | reverse complement strand
ACCCAGAAAAATCCACCTCCCCTAAATTACTAAATTCCTAAAATATAAAAATTATCTACAAAAATAATAAGAACCGCCTACAGATCCCAGAATCCATATGAATAAAAACTTTAAAAAAACTATCATCAACAAAATAGCATTTAATTGTCGGAGACAACGTATTAAATATCTTTAATAACTAACACTTAACTTACACCCCCTTCTTTAAAAAAAATAGACTCTCCAAATTCGATAAAAGAACTAAAAAAATGAACAAAAAACATTATGTACCCCATGATGATGACTGGCGAAACAGTCGAAAGCGCTCGGGATATAAGTATGGGAAATATTATATACCAATTGGATCCAGACTCAAGAAATATCGCAAGAAGACTGGCAAAAATAAACACCCAAAAAATGTGTGTATATATATATATATATATATATATATATATATATATATATATATATATATATATATATATATATAACATGGGCAGGAGATTACTTTTTGATGAGAATGTCCTATATAAGTATTATCTTCAGGTATGGTAAATATTGAAAGTCATGTTTTGCTATGTACAGTTCCGAAGTGGCGATGTTTTACCCAAAACTATAAAAACTACAGGCTTTCATCGTCTGTCTGCTTTAAATCAAGAAAGCATATTTCTTTATGGACATATATCTTCCAGGAATCTCATACGATTGATCATACATAAATGCAATTTAGTTATAATTACAGTGCACTTAATAAATAACGACTCCCATAAAACTACCTATCTTGGTACAAATCTGAAATCATAAACCGTTTTTATTTCGATGAAAACGACAATGCTTCCACATGTATAAATGAAAAGAAGAAGAAATAATAATAATAATAATAATAATAATAATAATAATAATACATGCATATCAAACATGCCACTTGTAGAGAGGAAACATTGCCAAAGAAGACTTGTTTCTTTAATACAAAACTTGTAATTAAGTTATACGATATAATTTAATCCGATAAGAATGAATTTTGTTCTTATTTTTAATGGCGTATCCTTTGAGTGAGTTTATTTTTTATATTCTATTTCTATCACCTTTCATTTTGATGTTCATAAGAGGTCAAGTCTTTGTTTAAATCACATGACCCAGACAAATAAAATAGTTGATTCGGGAAATGTTCTGATTTTAATGTTTCCCATTACGACTTTTAAAGAGAATACACATGATTTTACGACTCAGTTTATCAGATTTGAAATGTAAAGTGCAAAGAGAAATATGTGAACGCAGGATAGGTGTTAAAATCGCCTTTTCGGTGTTTTCCTCTCCTTCTTTCTTTTGTATTTTAATATCTAATCAGATTACATTGATGAAAATGCAGGCTTCTTTTGATAAAGCAATTGGGAGAGGAAATCTTCATAGTTCAGAAAAGTATGATTTTGTCGAAGTAAAATCTCATTTCATTATTCAAACCTTAATCTATCTACTTAATACATAATCACATTAGTTTGCATAAACATATTGCTGTCTATTTTCGTTCCCACATTTTTAAAGGCTTTGTCATCTTAGTTCTCAATCTTGAAATCGTACCGAATACGACGTTGGGACCAGATTAACTTTAAGCACCCCATCTGTGATCTCGATTCATAAGGACATCTTTTTTCATTTACACCGACAAAATCTGGTTGTTTGTTAACAGCCGATTTTTAGAGGGTTTTTTTATTATAAAACTAACCACTAACCCTAACCCCTAACTCTAACCCTAACTCTAACCCTAACCCTAACTCCTAACCCTAACCCCTAAGAAACAACCAGATTTTGACGGTGTAACTGAAAAAATGTCATTATGAATCGAGATCGCAGATGGGGTGCTTAAAGGTAGTATGGTCCCGACGTTGTTTTTCAGGTGAATAGCAAACTAGTTATTGTATCATTGTGCAAGACTAGATATGCATATCTCCTCTTATGTCAAGTATTACTTGATTTTTAGAAAAATTAAAATTCCTTTTCATAATATAGTTAAGACAGTCTGTTTTACACATACCGTAAATCCTGGAGTATAGTCCGCCCTTGAGTATATTACGCAGGGGGTTTCAGGGGGCTGTACCGCTGAAAGAATGCGTCTGAATAAACATTGCCGGACAGCAAATATAGACACAGACATTGTTTAAAAAATATTTTTCATTTTTTAACCTCATATATAGTACGCACTAAGTATTTTGACCTTTACATTTTTGGGGAATTATACTCGAGGATTTACGGTACTTATATATGTCCATATAGGAGGCGCGTATTCTAATGGTTAGAGTCGTATGAAATGGACTCGTCAACGCGAGTTCAATTCCTGGACGAAGCTGTTGGCATTTCAGAAAGCGCTAATACCCTTGAATACTATGAATCCAATTCTCCCCCCAGTTATGGGTAAATAGCAGGACAGACTGGACACATTAACCATGGACAGTAACCCGTCTAGGAGAAGAAAAACTCTGAATTCAAACCAGTTGAACTCCGCTTGAGAAATTGACCTTGTGTCGCATCCTGCTCGTGTGGAGGGGTTGGTAAATATATATATATGTTCATATATGTCTGGTTGTGTATTACTATTCGTTCAATACAGTAATGTTGTTATTTTTCTTTTCTTTTTTGACATTTCATGAGAATTAGATAGAAGTGCTTCTATGCAAAAGAAAACTTAAGCTTAATTGTAGTACAAGTCTGGAATTACTTGGAGCTCGGTGAGAATTCAAATTACGAGGAATGGTCTACTAACTAACCATTACACCAGGTAAGGTACCTTAGGCTTGTTTACAAACCCTTTATTGATTTTATTCTTCAGCATACAATCAGGACACATAACAGGATTGACTGATTGATTGATTTTAAACATCATGCCTAGAGGTTAGAGAATTGTACTCATTGTATCTTTATATTTAAATGAACTGTGTAGTTGTTACATAAGAATCTTTGAACACAATTATATGTTATCAATAATCGTATTTGATACAAACGATTTCTACACAGTTGTACGGTTTTTAAGTATCCATATATATATATTTACCAATCCCTCCGCACGAGCAGGATGTGACAAAAGGTCAATTTCTTAAGCGGCGTTTAACAGGTTTGAATTCAGAGTTTTCCTTTTCCTAGACCGGTTGCCTAACCAAGGTTAAAGAGCCCAATCTGCCCTATGCTATTTATCATAGCTGTAGGCAGAGTAGGATGCATACTTTCCCAAGGGTATTAGCGCTAAGTGAAATGCAATTACTACATCCAGGATTTGAACTCAGGGTGATGAGTCCATTTCCCATAACTTTAACCATTACACCACGCGTTCCTATATATGACACAAATGATTATATGGCTTATATGGTTTCCAGTAATTATTTCTATTAAGGAATAGTTATTATTGCATAAATGTATATGGTTTCAAGTTACAAATAATACATTATACAATATAATACAATATAGTACATTAGTAAACTACTATAGCTTCAAGTTACAATTCTTTATAGTTATATGGTATAAGTTATTCCTATCCAATACAAATAATTTTCAAACAATCCAATTTGATCCGTAAATGAGAACTAACAAGTACAATAATTCCTGGTCTAGTTGAATCTGGACGTAATAGCAATGAAGTGATGAATATGTTGTATAACCATTTCTTTACATCTATATATAAAGTCTTCGGGGCAGCCTAATGTCGGTATCAGCCAGGCAGCGAGGGAGTCTATCCTCTTTTCACTAGCGCTAGACCAAGGAGATTATTTTAAACATCTCTGAGGTGGCGCGCCAAACCTACCATCAGCTCCTTTACATCAATATATAGTAATATAATATTCATATTCTAAGCTGGTTCAGGTCGTTTATTCTCTATCCGGGTATCTGTTCTGTTTTCCCCTCTCTTCTGGTCTGCTTTCTTGAGACTTCTTGGGTGTCCTTTATCCCTCTGTTTATTGTTGATTTTAGGGACGAACACAAAGGTTTGGATATTTTCAGGTGTATTTATTTAGCTCAGGTAACCTTTACGCATGCGAGAAATAGCCAACTTGGAGACACATCTGCCTCTTATGAAAATGTATTTTATTTTTTAGTTCAATTATGGTTACTGAAAAATATTGAGAACAGTGTTGAGTTTTATGGAAAACAAACATTACTGTTTCCTTACAAGGAAACTGGATATCTATATTAGGAAAATGCAAATCATTTCAAACAGTTCTGTTGTTCGAAGCCTCCCACCTCAAAAATATTTTTTCACTTAAAAACTCTAGTATTATTTGTATTATTCGGATTATTATCCTCATCTTCATTGTTAGCTGGACAACGTTTCGGCCGATGTACCCTCCGGTCTTCTTTAGGTATTTCTTGTCGGATTCGGGAAGCATATCGCACTCGGGAACCTTCTTGTCGTAATCGGGAGCCATCGCAGAAAGATTACGACAAGAGGGTTCCGGAGCCCGAGGAGGTTCCCGAGTCCGACGAGAAATACCTGAAGAAGGCCGGAGGGTACATCGGCCGAAACGTTGTACAGATAACAATGAAGATAAGGACTATAGTCCGAATAATGCAAATAATACTAATTATCAATCCTCATCTCAAAAATTCAGAGAAATACTATAAACTCTATTTTCTAAGTCAAAACCCTGTTCTCACAAATCGCTTTAATCAATCAGAGACGAGGTACAAATTCAGCGAAAGGAAAAGTCCAGTAAATTTAATTTTACGTTTTTTCATGATTTTAGACTTATCGTTATTTCAAATTGGGAAGAACGGATAGATTCATGCCTTTTCCAAGGGGATTACCGCAAAGTGAAACGCAAATAAACTCGTCTAGGATTTTAACAAGAGTAAAAAATAACCATTACATGAAGCGCGCCTACATGAGATATGTGAGATATTCGGCCATACTTATTTATGAGGTGTCTGCTAGAGCTTTGAATCAACGGTTGTATTTCTCCTTGAATCCCCATAAATGATAAATTGTTAAGTGACCCAAATATGTTCTCTTACATATATATATATATATATATATATATATATATATATATATATATATATATATATAAGTAGTAACTTACCGGTGGGTATGAGTACGATCGTTGGAAGCGCACAGTATCCAGAGGTTAAGATTGAGAAAAAAAAATACAAAGTGCTCAATACAATGTAGAGCAAAAATTTATTTTAACAATGGAAAGACTAACCTACTCGAGTTTCATCGATTGATTCTTCAGGGTTAGTTTAGATAAATTAATCGAGTTTTCGATTAATCTTAGATTGTATAATACATGCCCGTTGGAATGGGACTTATCTTTAGTAGAGGAACGCTTATTTATCGAAGATCGGAAACGGTTTTTGTTTATTGGATTAAAAATTTGGATTAATTTATGGGAATTATTTTTTCAATTATTATTTAATGAAAGGTATATTATGGGTCGTATTAATAGTTAAAAAACGAAAGGTTAAAATTATTTATTAACTAGTTTAATTTGGTTTGAGAGTATTAAAAAAAAAAAAAAAAAAAAAAAAAACAGTTGTATATGTTACGATAATAACAGTTTTGGGTAGTTAAATATAGTTAATTATATAAAAAGTAATATAAAGAGATAAAAGTAAGAATGAAAGTAATGGTAAGCAAAAATGTAATAAAATAAAAAAATAAAAATAAAAGTGAAAATAAAAGTGAAAATAAAAATAAAATATTAATCGAAAACTCGATTAATTTATCTAAATTAACCCTGAAGAATCAATCGATGAAACTCGAGTAGGATACTCCTTTCCATTGTTAATAATATATATATATATATATATATATATATATATATATATATATATACAAAGGTCAACAGAGTGAGATAAAACAAAAGATTTTATATCGACTATTTATAGTCCTGAATATTTATTTAAAATTTCCACACGACAATACATGTTTTACGACAAAGTATCAATTATTTTAGTGATATTACACACTCTCTATGTCTGCAAAACAGGAGCCTCAACATTAGATTGAGTTTACTGTTCAAATCTGGACACCCGATTTGTTTTTTGTTAGAGGTCATACCTCATAGAGGAGATGCAGTCAGCATATACTAAGCCTCGCCGACAGGGTAGCACTATATAAAAGTGGAACTCACCGCTCCGGAAATTGGTGAAACAATAGCTTGATAACATTTATACACTCTCTATAACTAAACTGGAGCCTCACAATCCGATACGATATAGTGTTCAATCCTGGACGCTCGATCTGTTTTTTGTTAGTGGTCATACACCATAGAGGAGATTCAGTCAGGATAGTCTAAGCCTCACCGACAGGACAGTACTATATAAAAGTCGCAGTCACTGCTGCCGAAATAGTTGAAACAATAGCTTGATAAACATTATTCTAGTTTCAACGATCGAGATTGTGCAATGTAATTTACCTGATTTGTTTTTTATTAGGGTCATACCCAATACAGGAGATGTAGTTAACATATTCTAAGCCTCGCCGACGGGTAATACTATATAGGTGTCGAACTCAATGCTCCGGAAATAGTTGAAACAATAGCTTTATAAACATTATTCTAGTTTCACCGATCGAGATTGTGCAACGGAATTTAAAGATGAAAAAAAGAATAAAGACTCGGTAATCTATTTGTCTAGAAAGCCGACCACAAACCTGCTAAAATTTTCTTTGTTATGAAACAGATGTGCTTACAAGGTTCGTCGCAAAGATTACTCGTTCGGTTTAGTGAAAGCAAGAATTAAATTACACGGCGGGCAAGAAAAAGAAGATAATTAAATTTCGTTGTAGTTGATGATATATAAGCACTTTGTGTAACGTGGAATATGCAACTTTGAACCATATTAGGTTTTCTCATTAAGATTATTCACTCGCTTCAATCATCTTTATATTAAGCATATATATGCATTTTTTTTCTTTACAGACCAGATAGTCAAACGAGTAACTATGCGTAGGTACACATCTCTCTCTCTCTCTCTCTCTCTCTCTCTATATATATTATATATATATATATATATATATAATATATATATATAAAAGATTGCTAATCGAATTACCGTCTAAGTTTTAGTATGTGACTATCTGTATGTTGAGAGATATTTGCATGATATTTCCCAGCTAAGTGTACTGTGAAATAGTAAGTGGTAACATGGACCCAAGAATGTATTTGTTAAAAAATTCGGTCAGTATCTGCCTATATAAAAAATAACTACCTGCCCAAAACTTAGATAAACTTTAATGTTTCGTATTTTCCTCATCACTTGTTATTTTTTTCAATATTTATTTATCTTTCTTTGGATATTTCTTGGAGTCGGTATGCAATATTTCAAGAATAGCTGTGTAAATTTTTAAGTGCTATCCTTTGCCAGTTGAAAAGGGCTTCAAGAAAGTCCTATGTAATGGAATCCTTCGGTAATTGTATAAGTCCTATCCTGCTTAATGGTAAAGGTTCAGTTAGTCAATCCTATGCCCGTCCTCGATAAACGCTACAGTAATTATGACCAGTAGGGTCGGTTAAGTATTGTATCAGCCTCAGAGTACTGCCAGTGAATGGCAAGAAAAAAGATCACATGATCTCGCCTAGCCTATAAGCATGGGCCAGGATCTAGCGTACACCTTATATACCAGAATTTCTCAACAACCTGCCTGTCTGCCTGACCCATTCTCTCTGCACGAACTTTAAACATGGGGTAGCGTCATTTGGGATCTCCATCAGAAACGACTGCCTAGCCAAGACTGAATGTGGCAGCGAGGCCAGTGCAGGCTCATGCAAAACAGACGTATCAATGTTGCCAATAGAACCAGGAACAGTTTCTCTGCGTCCCAACGTTTTGGAGACCTTAATTTGGGATGACCCTCGTAGTTATGATTACGATCAAACTTATCTATATCTATATCTTTATCTATATATTAACTAATGGAGATTCGCTTCCGGTTTTTGTCTGTAACAAAAACTGCGTCACTGCTTACGTCACATTACCCAACACATAATCCAGCGTCATAACTTAGAATAAATATACTCAAAATGTGAGCATGCAACATCAGACAATCCTCATTGTTGCAATAAACAGATATCCGGCGTTATATATTTATATATAGATTGTTTTATCCTAATACAATATTTAAAGTTATCGGAACTGTTTCCATTTACAATTGTCTTTCTTTCTTTCTTTCTTTCTTTTTACTCTTTTGATAAATTTAACGATTTTACATACGTATGGTATACACTCTCTGACATTGAATTTTCAGCTCTATCTTTCAAAAAATTATTTTACATCGCCTGGAGGGTGTCTTTTTATTTTTCTAGTACTAATAAAACAAATTTAGGCATTAAATAACCCATAAGGTTTTGGAATGTTGTTAAATAAATAATTTGTAGCGATTCTACTCTCCATTTTAGGCGTTTAGTTCTCCTATTGGTAAATATAATAATAGAAAAGGGTACAGCCACAGTAGTAGAAATTTCTATTGAATACCTAAGTTGTAAGAGAGAATTCAGTTGTAACCGTTAAAATAGAACAACAATGTATCACGCCATATTATAATTTCAGATAAATATAAGATCATTCCGTCTTGATATCATATCATTGTAATTGTGACGAAAGAAAGGGACGAAAAAGAACGTAGTATATGTCAGACGGGAAAATAAATAAAGTATGTATAAACATGTGTGTTATATGGTGGTTCATATATATATATATATATATATATATATATATATATATATGTGTGTGTGTGTGTGTGTGTGTGTGTATCTATATATATATATATATATATATATATATATATATATATATATACACATATCTCTCTCTCTCTTCTTCTTTCTCTCTCTCTCTCTCTCTCTATATATATATATATATATATATATATATGGGGGGGGTATGGGGGTGTAAGAGAGCGAGAGATTGAGAATGGTAGGACTAAAAATAAGTAAAAAAAAGTCGTCGGGGTGGCCTCAAGTCGGTATCAGCTAGACAGCTAGGGAGTCTATCCCCTTTTCACTATTACTAAACCTAGTAGATTGTTTTTGGCATCTGAGGTGGAGCACCACACCTACCATCAGCTCTTCACTTTACCGCACAGATCGCTGTGTTACTCATACGCTTAGTTAGCGAGGGCCGGTATCGAACTAGAAACCTTGCGGTTGCTCGTCCGACACTCTACCGACTGAGCTAAATAGACCTAGCAATTATGAAAGAGTCTATTAGGATATCTCACTGGTTTCTCTTTTAAGATATAATAGTACGGACTTCACCTAAAACAAAACAGCATTTTAAAAAATCGTTAGCTTCTTAATTCCCCTTCTTAAATTTAGTGTAAATTGCTTAGCGGTCGTCATCTAATTTCTATGTTCTTCGTATTTCATAAGATGCTCTTGTCTTTAAGACAATCTATCAAACATCACGTTCTCAACTTCGTCACTACTTTAACGACACGATGCCTCATTAAGTACTCCCCTTTGGGACCCTGCCTTAGAATACCCACCTCTTATTCCCTCACCCCTCACCTAAAGCCCGATGAGAAAATACCTCATTAGATATTCGGCAAGAAGCCATTTTGACTTCAACTGGCAGAGAGCCTACAGGATTTTACGTCTCCGCACAGACAGAATTTTCATTTAAATTTTGCGGAGGATGCGAACGCTTTCCAACGCCGGTTTGACATCCAGGGATTTTCATTAGTCTTGGATAGAAGCGGAACAGTGAGTATCATAACCAAACAAGAAGATAGAGTGTAAAAAGGTCAAAGGAACATGTATGTTTGTTTTGTTTTGTTTTACGGCATATCAACCTCAGTGGGTCATTTAATGCCGATAAAGTTTTGAAATAAATCAATTCTTAATGGATAATACAATTTTTTTATAAATACATTTTTCTATTTAACCCTTAGATGGGACCCTAACAGGTACTACCACTCCGGGTCAGAGTGGACCAGGGAGCAATGGTGATGAAGGGGTGCTCCACATTCCCCAAACCTCCAAAACTGGAACCTCATCATCAGATAGAGTTTAACGTCATTCCTAGGACATGTAGACCCGCAGCCACCGCCTTTTAGCACCCATATGATAAAAAGGGGTTGGGGCTTGCCATAAGGGCAATAGGGTTGGGAAAATCATATAGGTGCTAGGGCTTGATGTGACCAGCCTCTTCGACCGCCCGTCTAGCCCAAGATAGGGCCAAAAAAGGAACATTTAGTATTTTTCTGTATTTTCTATTATTCAACAGATTTCTGCAACAACTACATTAGCTAAAACAAAACTACATTACGTCAGTTGCAAGAAATCTTAATCTCAATATAAAACCAAATTTACAAATATAGAATATTAGGTATATAGCAAATAACATATAGCCTCTTAGAATAAGAAGAAACCTTACTTAAAACTGTATAAAAAAAGAAAATGTGTGTGTGTGTGTGTTTTTGTGTGTGTGTGTGTGTGTGTGTGTGTGTGTGTGTGTGTCTGTCTGTCTGTCTGTCTGTCTCTGTGTTTTTATGTACGTCTGTGAAGCAGAAAAAATAACGAATATTACACCAGAATCGTAGTGCAAGGCAAATGTCTGTTGTAGGCGGAGTTACAGAAAATGTTGATCCTTTACAGATACTATCCTATGATCCTAAGAAGAAATTATATCCCTTACATGAATGATATCATTTGGATAAGAACAATCCAAGTTTATGCAAATATTAATTGAGAACAGAGACGTGCGATGAATAAGAAACGGTTGAACTTTGGGGGATTGATCGAAGACTGTTGTAATGTTGTTGCAGGTGGAAAGACTTTGTCACTGGTCTTTTATAGTTTGGAAAGGGAGAACCCTACAATGATAACCATTATACCACGCACCCTCACACGTACGGTCCTATTTATTTACCGAGATGGTCCATTAATCATAATGAGAATTGACTAAAAATGTAACAGTCCCGCCACATACAGACAAAATATCTTTATGATTCATAAGACGTCAAGGTAAAAATAGGACAGTACACATAAGTCACAATGTGTATATATAACTTACCATGCCTTGCTGGACAGTTTTATGTGGAATCCCAGACATGCACAAATTCACAGTTGAGGGCTGTGACAAAAATACATTAGCACAATCACCATTACGCAATATGGAGGTGCCTCATGTATCAAGCAATACATCTGACACTACTAATTTCAGACATGAGTCGATATAGAGGGGACCTTGAGCGTGAGGCTAGAGAGCTCTATCAGGGTTTTGTAGTTAGATCTAGGCTAAATAGAGTGTCCAACGAAGCCGTGAAATTGGATGGAGAAGTGTGTCAGGAAGAGTTCAGAAGGTTCACGGAACGGTACATCGGAAGTATTGTAACCCTGGACGGGCACAGCCTTCGTGTGGGTCATAAGATGCGGGAGACCTTTCGGGCGCATTTCCAGTAACGATTTGCCCGGTTGCCGAACCTCCCGGTGCAGGAGTTCCACAACTATCTTTCCCCACCTTAGGGAGGCCTAAAGCGGCTAGTTGTGATGCCCCCTTATGGTTTGCCCTGCAGGAATGTCGGGGAAATATATATAGAGAGAATGAGCAACCGGAAGTGATAACGTTAGTCTGTTTAAATCGAAATAATAAAAAGTGGAAATGAAGGAAATAAAGAAGAAAAGAGTGAGAGAGAATTGTATCAATGTTATTATACTCTTTACATATTGAACTATTCTGAAATATCTCTTAAGTGAACGTATCAAACATTGTGATAATTAAATATCGTACTCTAGTATATCCTCTGGTCCTGTTAATATGTTTTATTGCTATTTTTTCTTGTTTGTTCTTATGTTATATCTGTTGATATTGCGCTTGTAAATTTTCTCGATTTTTTGTTATAGCCACAATTGTTACAAAGTGTTACAAAGTGTTTTTGTGGCCATTTTTAGTCTGCAGGTGAGAGCACTTTACATTGGAGATCCCTTATGTTCCTTAGTGTTAGGTAGAATTTTTGTGTTCCTTAGAGTTAAGCAGAACCCTTGGTTGTTACATAGTGAAGAGTCCTTGTTTATTCCTTGGTTTTAGGCCGAAACCTTGAGTTAAGCAGAGTCCTTGGTTATTGATCCGGTTTGTCCGTGTCAAATACGAGCAAATTAACAGCTTTCAAGATCGGCGATAACGTAGTTAACTAACCATGTATTCGTTCGTGTTGATTGGCTGGCTTTAATCCCCACGCCCACGCAGTGTCTATAAGTTTAACTGGTGGGGTATAGCACAACTTAACTAACAAAATATTCCAGCAACCAGACCCACAATGTTTGGATGTGCTGAAATCAAAGTAAAGATATAATGCATAATCAAAAAATAAGCGCTCATTATCTAAGCGAAAATGTGGCGGCAAATCTAATTTGATAGACACAACAGTATTGGTAATAAGCGGATTGAAATTTCAATCTCACAATTTTATCCTAATATAAAGGTTTTTGAACAGTCATATGTTCTTTATCTGTTCTTTTTTTTATCTCTTTTTAACAATGCAGTCACCCTTAATTCGCTTTCATTTTGCTGGACAATAATCTTTAAATGTTTATGTGACGTTTGGCGCAGCATTAGGCTGAACAGCACCTAACGACGTCAGCCAATCAGTTTAAGTGGTTTTGGCAACAACTGAGACGCTGATGCTTTGAAGGGAAAACTTTGTTTTACACTGTAATTTATTTTTGCTGATTTTTGACGACACAAGACACTGTGGTGTTCTTTCTTTGTCCCTTGTACTTGCCAAATTGCAACGATGCAAACAAATATTGATTATTTTACCAGGAACTGAACCGAACTTATGGCGGTGGTTAGGTTAATTGAAGGGTCAAAATAACTGAAAATCAAAGACATCTACAATTTTATATTATTAATTTTAAATTTTTTTTTTAAATCCAAGGATCTACAATTTTATTCTTACTTAAAATTTTTTTTTTTTGAAAATCCAAGGCATCTACATTTTATATTAATAATCTAATTTTTTTTGAAAATCCAAGGCATCTCAATTTTATATATTATTTTTTTTTTTGAAAATCCAAGGCATCTACAATTTTTATATTACTTTAAAAAAAATTATGTTAGCAATTTCTTTTAGATTTTATCCTGACTGCTTGGTCACTTATTTTATTCACAAAATGTTTTAAAGAATGTATTTATCCCCCCCTCAGCTCTCTCTCTCTCTCTCTCTCTCTCTCTCTCTCTCTCTCTCTCTCTCTCTCTCTCTCTCTCTCTCTCTCTCTCTCTCGGACACTGGCTTTTTCTCTTCCTGCCACGTTGTCTTCCGTCATCCTGTCTCTCACTCTTTCTTTCTCTCTCTTTCTTTCTCTCTCTCTCTATCCCCCCCGTTCTCTCTCTCTCTCTCTCTCTCTCTATATATATATATATATATATATATATATATTATATCTTCATCATCATCATTATCATTCATCGTGAATGATATATATATATATATATATATATATATATATATATATATATATATATCATTCCTTCTGGTATTATAAAAGTGTCCGATGATCTTCATTTTATGAGTTATATCGTATTCTTTTCAATATGAAATTATCCTACATTTTACTTTAAGTCGGTATTCCATCGAAATCTACGGTTTCCTTTTGGATTTTCTTTTATCTTGACATTTAACTGTTTTCTTCATTAATGTTTAACAACAATCTTTCTCTTAACCTCTCAACATGTTTCTTAACTTTTGTCTGTTCATGAATATTTACAATTTTACATTTACACTGACATCTGACTGTCTCGACGGAACTTGCTCTCTGTATGCATTCGTACATAAATTAATTTCTAATAGTGCCTACCTGTAATTTTCCCTGTGTGTCTGTTTTATCTGTGACAGTTTGATAAAGAAAAAAAACTTCCACCAAATCGATTTCAAAAATATAATACATTTGAATAACACAGAATATCTAGGCTGGTTTGAAATACGAAAATACTGAAATAAATTCGTATCATCTTACCGATAATTCAGTCTTATATCTAAGTAAAAATATAACTTTTAAAAAAATTCTGATAGTATAGTCTAATGAAAAAAGTCCTCCCACAAAATCGATAGCAAAAAGATATAGTATTATTTGCGTTATTCGGACTATTGTTCACATCTTCATTATTATCTGTACAACGTTTCGGCCGATATGCCCTCCGGCCTTCTTAATGTATTTCCTGTCGGACTCGGGAACATTCTCGGATACGGGAACCTTCTTTTCGAACTCGGGAACTTTCTTGTCGTAGTCGGGGACCTTCTTATCGTATTTAGGAGCCATCACCTAACTTTGAACCTAACCCTTTATTCAGTTCACGGGGGTATCCTGTTCTCATTCCGAAAAAACTTCGACGAATACGATAGTAAACATTTAATGTATTTATATACCTTAGAATCTCTATCCTGATTATAAATACTATTTTTAATATGTGATAGTATAGTTTAATAAAGAAGAAAAAACAACTTCGACAAAATCTACAGCAAAAATAAAATGCATTTAAATACCTCAGAACGTCTAGCCTAATTAGAAATACTACAATACTGAAAAGAGATCGTATCACTTATGTTACATAATTATTGGATCCCTAATGTTTTTATAAGATACTGTAGAAATCATAATGGCGATTAGTGCAACTGATGGCCTTGAGGGTGAGTTACAGCGCTTGACCTCACTCTCACCTTCCGGAGATAAATCGTGAGAACCGGAAGGATAGAAAACCCTCTTCCGGTTTAAGGATATAGTAAGTTTAAGTCAGTTAGAAGTTAGAAGCCGAGCTAGCAACATGTAAGTCTCACTGCGCAGAATGTCTGGTTGGGGATTTACAAATAAAGTAACATCAACGTAAATCGAAGTCTTGTGTTTATTACCTAAAAACTAACAATGACACAGGGCTTCTGATAAGGAGTGATCCCTAACAGAAACCAGACCCGGAATCCTCAATAGAAGACCAGACCTTAGAAGATATACCAGACCAAGATGTTAGAAGATAGAACCAAAGCCGACCAGAAGAAAAGACGACTAGAGTAAGAAGTAAGAAGGGTATACAACGTTATATAGATTTGGTACGGTGAAAACGCCAGTATGTAACACTTAGATATAACTAAGTAAAAAAGGAACTTTTTTAACTGCGAAAAAAGAGCTTGATAAACAAAAAGCTTCCAAAATAGATTAAAAAAAACATAATGCTTAAAAAAAACATAATGCATTTAAATATCGCGGAATTCTAGTCTGATTAGAGATACTACAATACTGAAAAGACCTCGTATCACCTACCGAGTATTTAGACATATATCTAAGTAAAAAAAGATCACCTTTTTTTAAAACTGCGATAGAAGAGCTTGATGAACGAAAATCTTCCAGAAAATATACAAAAAAAGATAATAATGAAAATGCATTATATTTTTTGTATATTTTCTGGAAGATTTTCTCGGAAGTTCTAGTCTGGTTAGAAATACTAAAATACTATAGAGAACTCGCATCACCTAACAGAAAATTTAGACATGAAACTAAGTAACAACTATTTTTTAAGCGTGATAGATTGGCCTGATAAAAATAAATCTTCCAGAAATCGATATAAAAAATATGATGTATCTAAATATCTCGGAACTTTTAGTCTGATTAGAAATACTAAAATATTGAAAAGAACTTGTATCACATAACCAAAAATTTAAACATATAATTAAGTAAAAAAAATGAACGTTTTGAACTGTGATCGAAGAGTTTTGAGAAATCTTCAAGAAATCGATAGCAAAAATATAATTCACTTAAATACCTAAAAAATTCTAGCCTAATTAAAAATACTACAATACTGAAAAGAGCTCCTATAACATAACCGAGAATATAGACATAAATAAGTAAAAAAAATCAACTTTTTTAACTGGGATAGAATAGCATGATAATGAGAAAACTTCCAGACATCGATAGCAAAAATATAATTCATTTAAATACCTCAGAACTTCTAACCTGATTAGAAATACTTCAATACTGAAAAGAGCTCGTATCACATAACCGAATATTTAAACATATAACTAAGTAAAAAATCAACTTTTTTGTAACTGTGGTAGAATAGCCTGATACAAAGAAATCTTCCTGAAATTGATACCAAAAATATAATACATTTAAATACCCCAGAACTTCTAGCCTGATTAGAAATACCGCAATACTGAAAAGAGATCGAATTACCTAACCGAGAATTTAGATATATACCTAAGTAAAAAAAAGAAGACTTTTTAAAAACTGTGATAGAATAGCCTGATAATGAGAAATCTTCCAGAAATCGATTGCGAACATATAATTCATTTAAATACTTCAGGACTTCTAGCCTGATTAGAAATACTGCAATACTGAAAAGATCTTGTATCATATAGCCGAGAATTTAAACATAACTAAGTAATAAATCATTTTTTAACTATGATAGAAGAGCTTGATAAAGAGAAATATTCCAATAAAAACTATAATACATTTAGATATCTCAGAACTTCTGGACTAATTAGAAATCCTACAATAATGAAAAGAACTCGCAGCCCCTAATTGAAAATCTAAACATATAACTAAGTTAAAAATCAACTTTTTTAACTGTGATAGAATAGCCTGATGAATAGAAATTCTCCAGACATCGATAGCAAAAATATAATACATTTAAATACCTGAGAACTTCTAGCCTGATTAGAAATACTGCAATACTGAAAAGAGATCAAATTACCTAACCAAGAATTTAGACATATAACTAAGTAAAAAAAAAAAAAGATTTTTAAAAGCTGTGTTAGAATAGCTTGATAATGAGAAGTACTTCAAAAATCGATAGCAAACATAAATTCATTTAAAAAACTCGCATCATATAACCGAGAATTTAAACATAACTAAGTAATAATTCAATTTGTTAACTGCGATAGAAGAGCTTGATAAACAGAAGCATTCCAATAAAAACTACAATGCATTTAGATATCTCAGAACCTCTGGACTAATTATAAATCCTACAAGAGTGAAAAGAACTCGAAGCTCTTAACCGAGAATTTAGACATATAACTAAAACAAAAATAAACTTTTTTTAAAACTGTGATAGAATAGCCTGATGAATAGAAATTCTCCAGAAATCGATAGCAAAAATCTAATACATTTAAATACCTCAGAACTTCTAGCCTGAGTAGAAATACTGCAATACTGAAAATAGATCAAATTACCTAACAGAGAATCTAGATATATAACTATAAACTATAAGTAAAAAACATCAACATTTTTAAAACTGTGAAGGAAGAGCTTGACAAACGAACATCTTCCAGAAATCGATAGCAAAAATAGTATGCATTTAAATAGAACTTCTAGTCTAATTAGAAATACTAAAATACTGAAAAGAACTCGCATCACCTAACCAAGAATTTACACATAAAATTAAGTAAAAAAAATCAACTTTTTAACAGTAATGAACAGAAATATTCCAGAAAATAGATAAAAAATATAACGCATTTAAATACCTCAGATGTTCTCGTCTGATTAGAAATACTAAAATACTGAAAAGAGCTCGAATCACATAACCGAGAATTTAAACCTAACTAAGT
>CM042149.1:64216175-64238675 GCA_023376005.1 Doryteuthis pealeii | reverse complement strand
ATCAATACCAGACAACATGAGCACCAATGGTGCTAACACATTATTAAAACCAATTCCTACAAAAATATATATATAAATACACAACATATATTACTTCCTAACTGATAGGCATGACATAACCCCAGACGGGTTGATATGCCATTAAAATCAATCAACCAATTAACAAACCAACTAAATCTGGACCAGTGAAGGCGATCTGTAATAATCCTTTATACTAACGAGGCAAACGTTTAAAGTATCCCCTTAAGTATTTCCCTATTCAATGTTAGTCCAGAAAATGACCAGGTATCTGGGGAATTGAAAGTATATTACTCGCTTTACTATTAATGATCTGTGAGACAGGATTGATTTACAAAAATTATTGTCAATCACCACTAGGCACTTACTCACTTACTAATCAAGTCATAAAGTGACAAGAAGTCACAGATATCAGTCGAACAGTAAATCAAAAATAATTAGAGCAGAAATGGACAACTAGTTCAGTTTTTCATTTTGCTTGATTTTTTAAATCTGTTTCTCTCTTCTGCTAAATTAAAATTGACATTCGGAGAGCTTCCGCCATATTGAAATGAATTAACAGTAGTTCCGTAAACGAATTGCTTTCTTTTTTGCACAAGATAATGGTTGGTTGGTTGGTTGGTTGGTTGGTTTTTATGACATGCCAATCGTCGTTCGTTTTGTCATAAGCCGAATCAGTGTCGTAAGATACATCTTTTGAATGCGTACATGATGGTCTTCAGTGATACACTATCTCATTGCTTATTACGGGTTCTTGTGCATCATATCGACTCCGATAGCAACCCCGTCTTGAATCCGGAATCTTCAAGTTGCCACCCTGCAAGCTACGTTCTGCTAGTATTTTACGTGCTGCTGTCTTATCATTAGAAACTTGCATCAACTAACCATTGTGACCAATTTCCCCGGTAAGTCACTTTTTTCATATAAAATGATATATATATATATATATATATATATATATATATATATATATATATATATATATATACATTTCACCGGTAAGTCACCTTTTCATATAAAATCATATATATAAATACATTATTATTATTATTATTATTATTGTACACAACAATAACCTACTCGAGTTTCACCATAAAGATCTTCAGGGTTAAATCTACGGAATAATCAAGATATTGATTAATTACAGCCGTTTGCACGTGTGTATTTTTAAATAAAAAAATATACACACGTGCAATCGGCTTTAATTAATCAATATCTTGATTAATTTAGTAGATTTAATTCTGAAGATCCTTATGGTGAAACTCGAGTACGTTATTACTGTGTACCATTATAATGATACATTTGCTCTACTCACGTATTGAGTGCTTTATATCTATTATATCGCTGTCTTATCATTATGAAACTTGCATCAACTAACCACTGTGACTAATTTCACCGGTAAGTCACCATATATATATATATATATATATATATATATATACATGATTTTTTTTCTCAAAAATATAACAGCCACAGAGTTATCCCTCTCCTTAGACTGGTTACCTACCCAAGGCTGAAGAGCCCAGTCTGCCCTACTATTTAACCCATAGCTGGAGGGAGAATATATGGATTCATACCTTTCCCAAGGGTATTAGCGCTATGGGAAATGCCAACAGCTTCGTCTAGGAATTGAACTCGAATCGACGAGCTAGCCCACGCGCCTCCACACACACATATATATATATATATATATATATATATATATGTGTGTGTGTGTGTGTGTGTGTGTGTGTGTAAAATGAAAATGGAAGTGAAATCCGACGGTATGTTGAAAAAATGAATAAAGGAAAGAAATGGATGAAATAGAATATTTAAATCAATTTTACTTACACGTGTTTTCGGTCAGGAGTTTATCCATGTGTACATTAAATAACCAAATGAAATGAAATAATATTTTTCACATTTTTCAATTATAATTTTTTCATATCATTTCGTTATTTAAAAATAATAATAGTTTTGAATAATGTGAAACACGTGTAAGTAAAATTAATTAAAATATCATATTTTATCCATTCTATACTTTCTTTCCTTTATTCATTTTTTCAAATATATATATATATATAATATATAATATATATATATATATATATATGTTTTATATTTTACGAAATATATTGAGTAAATGTGCTTAGAATAGCCAATAAACCTGCGGTTATAACAATTTAACTTTAATCAAGACATTAGAAATAAGGGGACCTATCTTAGTTCATAACCTTCTGCCTTGCAAACAAGAACTGATAGTAATGCATCCAAGTGAGACGGACGAGGCATGCTGGACATTACTTGAGAAGCAAGGACGAGCTCATAAGCGACGTTCTCTGTGGAAACCAACACATGGGCCGCCCACCAAGGACTACATTGACCAACTCTGCGAGATACTGGATGCTGCGTGGAGGACCTTCCTGGGTCAATGAATAATAGCGAGGGTTGGCGAGAGATTCTTATGGATATATCCGTGCTGATGCGCGACATGATGATTGAACGCGAAAAATATGCAAGGAAATGATTGGTTATTGCTGAGACAATAATTATTAAAGAATATGTTGACAATTCCATTTGAAGAAAATCTGGATTGGGCCCAGCAGCGGAAGTTGGGAAAATATGAAGACCTACGTGAACAATGCGTCAGAAACGGATGGATAACGGATGTATTTCCCATTGAGGTCGAATGTCGGGTTTATTGCCAACTCAACCTCGGCATGTTTGTCTAAACTTAGACTTTCTCTACCAGACAAGAGGAAATACTTAAAAAAAGATTCAGAGAAAGCTCTAACCGCATCAGCGTGGATATGGCAGTCCTATATTGTGACATCAAACCGACAAAGTCTGGTGGTAATGATGCTTCGGCCACGAAACCATGCCTGAACCCAGAGTCATCATCTGATGAAGGCTTTGTTGGTTTGCAATGCTACTGTGTAAATAGCAGTCATTGTATGAAGATTATTTCTCTCTGTCTGTCTATCTGTCTGTCTGTCTGTCTGTCTCTCTGAAGAGTTTGAGAGAAATGCATCGCTAGTTAATAAGATAAAAGGTGTCTTTAAAATATCAGACCTTTTAAAAAGATCATATTTTAAAATGATAAAGAAAATAACACAAGTCAAATACTAAAAAGAAAATGAATAAAGGAAGTTGAAAACGGGAAAAACAAAAAGAAAAAAAATATTACATGAAATTATCTTATTATTATTGACATTTTAGTGCAGAGAAAAATGTGAAATATATTTTGAAACGTGTGAAACAACAAAGGCGAACGGCGTTGTCGCCATTTTTTAAATTTTCTTTTCTTTTTCTCTTTCTTTTACTGTAATTTATTCAGGAATAATATTTTTTTAAAAACGATTTAATGTTGAAATTGCGTTTATATAAAAAGGGAAATGAGCAAAAATTTTGCTGAGATATATGCATTTTATTACAGGATATTTTTATTCCCGCTCTCTCAATCACACTCTCTCTCTCACACACACGCACACAACCCCCCACACTCTCTCTCTCTCTCTCTCACTCGCACGGTCTCTCTCTCCCCTCTCTTTCTCCCTCTCTCTCAGCCTCATAGGCGCACTCTCATGTTTCTCTCTATATCTTTCTTTATCTCTCCCTCCCTCCCCCTCCTCTCTCTCTCTCAACACATACGCGCACTCTCATTTTCTCTCCCTCTCTATCTTTCTTTATCTCTCCCTCTCTCTCTCTCTCAGACTCATACGCACACTCTCATTTTCTCTCTCTCTCTCTGTCTTTCTCTATCTCTCCTTCTCTCTCTCTCTCTTTCTCTCTCTCACTCATCCTCTCCCTCTCTCTCACGCACATACGCACACTCTCATTTTTCTCTCTCTGTCTTTCTTTATCTCTCCTTCTCTCTCTCTCTTTCTCTTCTCCACTCACCCTCTCTCTCTCTCTTCTCTCTCTCTCTCTCACGCATACGCGCACTCTCATTTTTCTCTCTATATATCTTTCTGTATCTCTCCCTCTCTCTATATCCCTCTCTCTCTCTCTCTCTCTCTCTCTCTCTCTCTCTCTCTCTCCCTCTCAGACACATACGCAAATCTCATTTTCTCACTCTATCTTTCTTTATCGCCCCCTCCCCCCTCTCTCAGACAGAAACCCACACTCTCATTTTTCTCTCTCTCTATCTTTCTTTATCTCTCTCTTTCTCTCTCTCTCTCTCTCTTTCTCTCTCTCTCTCGCTCTCTCTCTCTCTCTCAGACACATACGCACACTCTCATTTTTCTCTCTCTCTTTCTTTATCTCTCAGTCTCTCTCTCACTCTCTCTCTCTTTCTCTCTCTCTCACTCATCCTCTCTTTCTCTCTCTCTCTCTCTCTCTCTCTCTCTCTCTCTCTCTCTCTCTCCCTCAGACACATACGCACACTCTCATTTTATCTTTTTCTCTCTATCTTCTTTATCTCACACTCTCTCACTCACCACTTTTATTCTTTCTTTTATGAGTCCTTCCCTGTATGTTTTCTAATAAACTTGGTATCGTTTACCGATATATTTCAAAATGTCTTCTGCCTAAAGATAAAGGCAGCTATTTCATAAATGATTTCAGTCATAAAGACCAAAGAGAAAACCCCTATTTCATTGAATTACGCTTGACATTTCCTGAGACAGAAAAAAAAAACTAGGACTGATATGATATTAAATGTCGATTATTGTTACTAATTCGATTAAACGAATTTTTGAGAAGACGCTCAAAAATGAGCTTCGAGCATAATTTATTGAAGTTAAGCACCGTTAATATGGGCGAGTGGTTGAAATGGTAAGCGCACAAGGAATATAACAACCAGTTAATTTTTTTTAAATGGGGTAATTTATGAGGATGTGTGTCCCGGTCTCCTGCCTCAGAAATTGCTACCCGGTGACTATCAAAATTAACGTCCCCAGCTATGTCGTCTCGGCGGTGTTACTTGAAAGAAAACAACCAACTTAGGCGTTAAATGTATTTTAGAGGGGGGGGCATTTCTTTTTTTATATGAACAAATGGAGATGGGTGGATAGATATATATATAAACAAAGTAAAAAATGAACAAATTGAGGTTGATAGATAGATAGATGGATAGATAGATATCCATCTTCATATCTAAACAAGAATTACAACAAATTTCTATAAATAAATTCTTAACAAATTACGATAAATAAATAAAAATTAGGACAAAAAAAAAGAGAAGCCCCCCTTCTAAAATACATTTAACGCCCTAAGATGGTTGTTCTTTCAAGTAACACCACTGCGACGACCATAGCTGGGGACGTTATTTTAATAGTCACCGGGTAGCAATTTCTGAGGCAGGAGAACGGGACGCACTCCTCATAAATTACCCAAAATGGGAACAAAACCCTTTTATGATAGTTATTTGTTCACCTCTGGCTGAGACAGTTCCCGATGGCCGAGAGGGTAAGGAACTTGACGGACGAAAATTCTGTCTGGTTCGCAGCCGGCTAAGGTAACTGTTAAAAAGTCGAGCCACACTGATGAGAAGTAAAGTTCGAACACGTGTCTGTGGATGACTAGTATATATGCTTCTGGCGTGGTAATTGCATTTCACTTAGCGCTAATACCCTTGGCGAAAGGTATTGAATCCTACTCTCCCTCCAGCTATGGGTAAATAGCAGGGCAGACTGTTTCTTTAACCATAGCTAGGTAACCAGTCTAAGAGAAGGAAAAACTCTGAATTCAAACCTGTTGAACTCCGCTTAAAGAAATTGACCTTGTGTCGTATCCTGCTCGTGCGGAGGAGTTGGTAAATATATATCATCATCATCATGTCGCGCTGTTAGCACGGATATCCATGACAATCTCTCTCATTCATCTCGAGACGGTCCTCTATGCACATCCATGCATCCGCGCAGAGCTGATCAATGTACGCTTTGCTGGTCGGCCCACACTGTTTGCGGTGATATGTGGCACGTGGGCCGTACAGCTCGCTTTCTCGGGAGTCTGTTTCCACGTCTTGTTCATGATCACCCGTAGCATTATTGTGCAGCTCCCATATAGTTTATCTCTATGTCGGCCGCCTATAAATAAATTATCCGCTCATATGTGGAAAATCCAATCTCAAGACAAGTTAAAGAAGACAGTCTTCCAGGCCGTTGTCGTATCAGTGTTGCTGTATGCTGCACCCACCTGGACCCTAACGAAGCGAAATGTATATATGCTCCCAAATTAATTGTTGAGCACTGTAGCGCGAGACTTAGAGCATTTCACTGTTTCCAGCGTAAAAGTTTTAATACTCGCCTGTTACAGCGAGTTTCTTGGCTGATTCCCGTAAAATCATACATCCTGTAAGTTTATCAATTAATTGTCACCTCTGGCTGACCCAGTCCCGTTAGCCGAGAGGGTAAGGAAACTTGACGAACAAAAATTCAGTCGGTTTTCGCATCCGGACTTACATGTAGCAGTTAAACAGTCGAGTAGCACTTGATGCAGAAGCAAACTTCGAAACACGTGTCTGTGGATAACAGTATATTATATAAATATATTATATGAGGTTAAGTAAACAAACAAATGTGTTTTTTTATATGGCTTTAAGCCGACAAATTTTTGGAGGGATGGCTAATTGAAGTCGTGAGCCTTAATTTTGAAAATTAATTAGTTAATAATTAATTGAATTTTAGGCGGGATATAGTTCAAAGTTAAGGCTAAACGAATCGAAAAATGTTCAATCCCTTGAATGGTACATTTCACCTATTAGGTCTCATGTCAGCAAGGTTATAGACATGGAGATGCTCCGTGTTGACTGTGAAAACCTCAACTGTTCAAGCTACAGCGCGAACTCTCTTTAGCCTTACATTTGAACATATATGCCCGCCTAAAATTCATTAAATTATTAAACTAATTAATTTTCAAAATAGGTACGACTTCAATGTAACACGTACCTCCAATATATATATATTATATATATATATATATATGTGTGTGTGTGTGATGTGTGTGTGTGGTGTGTGTGTGCGGTGTGATTTTGTGTGTGTATGTTAGAAAACCTTCCTGAATGCATCCCATAGGTATGATATTGACTCCATTAAGTTAAAGTCTTTACGAAATATTAACAAACCAATTTAATTATTCATATTCTGATGTTGATTATATAGATTTATTCAATTCTAAATCGCATGTTTACATTCAAATTCGAGTAGAATCTTAACGCTTGATTTTAAGATTACATTTTGAACATATAAAACCCTATGAAGCATCGATAGAATCTTGAACAAAGCTCCGAAAAAGAAGAAACATTGGAATGAATCCTTTTGTTTTTTTAAGACAACTTAACTAATGTATTTCAAAGGCATATAGTGATGGCATCTTCTCTATGTTTAGGAATCTGTGCCGAGATGTTTTGATGCCGCCGATAGTGAATCAGGGATGCAACTGTTTACAATGCCTCAACATAATTCTTTTTTCATTTTGGCGTATCAACTCCATCATTCACAGGAGATGGGTTTAGGAGAAGAAGAAAAAAAGGAAACGTACACTAACATGCTGACCGTGGAACATGTATATACCTGGAATATCAGAATTTTTGTTTTAGATCTTTTTTCTGTTGGATTCGAATCTTCATTGCCAATCACTACTCACTGGTTCAAGATAACGTTTCTTTTTTTCTTCTTCTCCTTAAACCCCAATCTTCCTGTGAATGATGGCAGGATTACGCACAAAATGAAAAAAGAATTTACTGTAGGAGCATTGAAAACAGTTCATTCCGATTCACTTATCGAGCAACGCATCAAAACATCTCGCACAATTCCATAAACATAGAGGAAGATGCAATTTTTTTTCACCTATTTAATTTGCCCCCCTGAAATTAACCCATTAAGTTTTTTTTAAAGGTTGTTTCTAAAAAAACAAAAGATCATTCAAAATGTTTCTTCTTTTCGGAGCTTTGTCAAGATTCCTATCGATGCTTCATAGGGTTTTTAATTGTTCAAAATGTAATCTTAAAATCAAGCGTTAAGATTCTACTCGAATTTGAAATGTAAACATGCGATTTAGAATTGAATAAATCCTCATATAATCAACACAGAATATGAATAATTCAATTGGTTTGTTAATATTTCTGTAAAGACTATTAAGCTTAATGGAGTCAATATCATACCTATGGGATCTGCATTCAGGAAGGTTTTCTAACATACACACACAAAATCACACGCACACACACACACACACACACACACACACACACACACATATATATATATATATATATATATATATATTGGAGGGTACGTGCTTAATTGAAGTCGTACCTAATTTTGAAAATTAATTAGTTAATAATTAATGAATTTTAGGCGGGCATATATGTTTCAAATGTAAGGCTAAAGAGAGTTCGCCCTGTCAGCTTGACAGTTGAGGTTTCAAGTCACACACGGAGCAGTCTCCCATGTCTATAACCTTGCTGATGAGACCTAATAGGTAGAAATGTACATTCAGGGATTGACATTTTCTCGATTCGTTTAGCCTTACATTTGAACATATATGCCCGCCTAAAATTCATTAATTATTAACTAATTAATTTTCAAAATTAGGTACGACTTCAATTAAGCACATACCCTCCAAAAATTGTCGGCTTAAAGCCATTATAAAAATAAACACATTTGTTGTTTACTTAACCTCATATATATATATATATATATATATATACTAGTTATCCACAGACACGTGTTTCGAAGTTTACTTCTCATCAGTGCTACTCGACTGTTTAACTGCTACATGTAGCCGGATGCGAAAACCGACTGAATTTTTGTTCGTCAAGTTCCTTACCCTCTCGGCTAACGGGAACTGTCAGCCAGAGGTGAACAATTAATTGATAAACTTACAGGATGTATGATTTTACAATCACAAAGAACTCCAGTCTGTAAACAGGCGAGTATTAACTTTTACGCTAAACAGTGAAATGTCTAATGTCTCCCCTACAGTGCTCAACAATTAAATTTGGGAGCATATATACATTTCGCTTCGTTAGGGTCCAGGTGGTGCAGCCATACAGCAACACTGATACGACAACGGCCTGGAAGAACTGTCTCTTTAACTTGTCTTTGAGATTGGATTTCCATATGACCGATAATTTATTTATAGCGGCCCATAGAGAATAAACTATATGGGAGCTGCACAATAATGCTACGGGTGATCATGAACAAGACGTGGAAACAGTACTCCACGAGAAAGCAGCTGTACGGCCACCTGCCACATATCACCCAAACAGTGTGGGCCGACCAGCAAAGACGTACATTGATCAGCTCTGCGCGGATGCAGGATGCTGCATAGAGGACCTCTCGAGAACGATGAACGATAGGGACGGATGGAGAGAGATTGTCATGGATATCCGTGCTAACAGCGCGACATGATGATGATGATATATATTTACCAACTCCTCCGCACGAGCAGGATACGACACAAGGTCAATTTCTTAAGCGGAGTTCAACAGGTTTGAATTCAGAGTTTTCCTTCTCTTAGACTGGTTACCTAGCTATGGTTAAAGAAACAGTCTGCCCTGCTATTTACCCATAGCTGGAGGGAGAGTAGGATTCATACCTTTCCCAAGGGTATTAGCGCTAAGTGAAATGCAATTACCACGTCCAGAAGCATATATACTAGTCATCCACAGACACGTGTTTCGAACTTTACTTCTCATCAGTGTGGCTCGACTTTTTAACAGTTACCTCTAGCCGGCTGCGAAACCAGACAGAATTTTCGTCCGTCAAGTTCCTTACCCTCTCGGCCATCGGGAACTGTCAGCCAGAGGTGAACAAATAACTATCATAAAACGGGGTTTTGTTCCCATTTTGGGTAATTTATGAGGAAGTGCGTCCCGTTCTCCTGCCTCAGAAATTGCTACCCGGTGACTATTAAAATAACGTCCCCAGCTATGTCGTCGCAGTGGTGTTACTTGAAAGAAAACAACCATCTTAGGGCGTTAAATGTATTTTAGAAGGGGGGCTTCTCTTTTTTTTTGTCCTAATTTTTATTTATTTATCGTAATTTGTTAAGAAATTTATTTATAGAAATTTGTTGTAATTCTTGTTTAGATATGAAGATGGATATCTATCTATCCATCTATCTATCTATCAACCTCAATTTGTTCATTTTTTACTTTGTTTATATATATATCTATCCACCCATCTCCATTTGTTCATATAAAAAAAGAAATGCCCCCCCCTCTAAAATACATTTAACGCCCTAAGTTGGTTGTTTTCTTTCAAGTAACACCGCCGAGACGACATAGCTGGGGACGTTATTTTGATAGTCACCGGGTAGCAATTTCTGAGGCAGGAGACCGGGACACACATCCTCATAAATTACCCCATTTAAAAAAAATTAACTGGGTTGTTATATTCCTTGTGCGCTTACCATTTCAACCACTCGCCCATATTAACGGTGCTTAACTTCAATAAATTATGCTCGAAGCTCATTTTTGAGCGTCTTCTCAAGAATTCGTTTAATCGAATTAGTAACAATAATCGACATTTAATATCATATCAGTCCTAGTTTTTTTTTTCCTGTCTCAGGAAATGTCAAGCGTAATTCAATGAAATAGGGTGTTTCTCTTTGGTCTTTATGACTGAAATCATTTATGAAATAGCTGCCTTTATCTTTAGGCAGAAGACATTTGAAATATATCGGTAAACGATACCAAGTTTATTAGAAATAAACATACAGGGAAGGACTCATAAAAAGAAAGAAATAAAAGTGGGTGAGTGAGAGAGTGTGAGATAAAGAAAGATAGAGAGAAAAAGATAAAATGAGAGTGTGCGTATGTGTCTGAGGGAGAGAGAGAGAGAGAGAGAGAGAGAGAGAGAGAGGAGAGAGAGAAAGAGAGGATGAGTGAGAGAGAGAGAAAGAGAGAGAGAGTGAGAGAGAGACTGAGAGATAAAGAAAGAGAGAGAGAAAAATGAGAGTGTGCGTATGTGTCTGAGAGAGAGGAGAGAGAGCGAGAGAGAGAGAGAAAGAGAGAGAGAGAGAGAGAAAGAGAGAGATAAAGAAAGATAGAGAGAGAGAAAAATGAGAGTGTGGGTTTCTGTCTGAGAGAGAGGGGGAGGGGGCGATAAAGAAAGATAGATGAGAAAAATGAGAATTTGCGTATGTGTCTGAGAGAGAGAGAGAGAGAGAGAGAGAGAGAGAGAGAGAGAGAGAGAGAGGATATAGAGAGAGGGAGAGATACAGAAAGATATATAGAGAGAAAAAATGAGAGTGCGCGTATGCGTGAGAGAGAGAGAGAGAGAGAGAGAGAGAGAGGTGAGTGGGAGAGAGAAAGAGAGAGGAGAAGGAGAGATAAAGAAAGACAGAGAGAGAAAAAAATGAGAGTGTGCGTATGTGCGGTGAGAGAGAGGGAGAGGATGAGTGAGAGAGAGAAAGAGAGAGAGAGAGAAGGAGAGATAGAGAAAGACAGAGAGAGAGAGAGAAATGAGAGTGTGCGTATGAGTCTGAGAGAGAGAGAGAGGGAGAGATAAAGAAAGATAGAGAGGGAGAGAAAATGAGAGTGCGCGTATGTGGTTGAGAGAGAGAGAGAGGGGGAGGGAGGGAGAGATAAAGAAAGATATAGAGAGAAAACATGAGAGTGCGCCTATGAGGCTGAGAGAGAGGGGAGAAAGAGAGGGGAGAGAGAGACCGTGCGAGTGAGAGAGAGAGAGAGAGAGAGTGTGGGGGTTTGTGCGTGTGTGTGAGAGAGAGAGTGTGATTGAGAGAGCGGGAATAAAAAATATCCTGTAATAAAATGCATATATCTCAGCAAAATATTTTGCTCATTTCCTTTTTATATAAACGCAATTTCAACATTAAATCGTTTTTAAAAAAATATTATTCCTGAATAAATTACAGTAAAAGAAAGAGAAAAAGAAAAGAAAATTTAAAAAATGGCGACAACGCCGTTCGCCTTTGTTGTTTCACACGTTTCAAAATATATTTCACATTTATTCTCTGCACTAAAATGTCAATAATAATAAGAATAATTTCATGTAATATTTTTTTTCTTTTTGTTTTTCACGTTTTTCAACTTCCTTTATTCATTTTCTTTTTAGTATTTGACTTGTGTTATTTTCTTTATCATTTTAAATATGATCTTTTTAAAAGGTCTGATATTTTAAGACACCTTTTATCTTATTAACTAGCGATGCATTTCTCTCAAACTCTTCAGAGAGACAGACAGACAGACAGACAGATAGACAGACAGAGAGAAATAATCTTCATACAATGACTGCTATTTACACAGTAGCATTGCAACCAACAAAGCCTTCATCAGATGATGACTCTGGGTTCAGGCATGGTTTCGTGGCCGAAGCATCATTACCACCAGACTTTGTCGGTTTGATGTCACAATATAGGACTGCCATATCCACGCTGATGCGGTTAGAGCTTTCTCCTGAATCTTTTTTAAGTATTTCCTCTTGTCTGGTAGAGAAAGTCTAAGTTTAGACAAACATGCCGAGGTTGAGTTGGCAATAAACCCCCGACATTCGACCTCAATGGGAAATACATCCGTTATCCATCCGTTTCTGACGCATTGTTCACGTAGGTCTTCATATTTTCCCAACTTCCGCTGCTGGGCCCAATCCAGATTTTCTTCAAATGGAATTGTCAACATATTCTTTAATAATTATTGTCTCAGCAATAACCAATCATTTCCTTGCATATTTTTCGCGTTCAATCATCATGTCGCGCAATCAGCACGGATATATCCATAAGAATCTCTCGCCAACCCTCGCTATTATTCATTGACCCAGGAAGGTCCTCCACGCAGCATCCAGTATCCTCGCAGAGTTGGTCAATGTAGGTCCTTGGTGGGCGGCCCATGTGTTGGTTTCCACAGGAGAACGTCGCTTATGAGCTCGTCCTTGCTTCTCAAGTAATGTCCAGCATGCCTCGTCCGTCTCACTTGGATGCATTACTATCAGTTCTTGTTTGCAAGGCAGAAGGTTATGAACTAAGATAGGTCCCCTTATTTCTAATGTTCTTGATTAAAGTTAAATTGTTATAACCGCAGGTTTATTGGCTATTCTAAGCACATTTACTCAATATATTTCGTAAAATATAAACATATATATATATATTATATATATATATATATATATATATATATATGTTGAAAAAATGAATAAGGAAAGAAAGTATAGAATGGATAAAATATGATATTTTAATTAATTTTACTTACACGTGTTTCACATTATTCAAAACTATTATTATTTTTAAATAACGAAATGATATGAAAAAATTATAATTGAAAAATGTGAAAAATATTATTTCATTTCATTTGGTTATTTAATGTACACATGGATAAACTCCTGACCGAAAACACGTGTAAGTAAAATTGATTTAAATATTCTATTTCATCCATTTCTTTCCTTTATTCATTTTTTCAACATACCGTCGGATTCACTTCCATTTCATTTTACACACACACACACACACACACCACACACACACATATATATATATATATATATATATATATATATGTGTGTGTGTGGAGGCGCGTGGGCTAGCTCGTCGATTCGAGTTCAATTCCTAGACGAAGCTGTTGGCATTTCCCCATAGCGCTAATACCCTTGGGAAAGGTATGAATCCATATATTCTCCCTCCAGCTATGGGTTAAATAGTAGGGCAGACTGGGCTCTTCAGCCTTGGGTAGGTAACCAGTCTAAGGAGAGGGATAACTCTGTGGCTGTTATATTTTTGAAAAAAAAATCATGTATATATATATATATATATAATATATATATATGGTGACTTACCGGTGAAATTAGTCACAGTGGTTAGTTGATGCAAGTTTCATAATGATAAGACAGCGATATAATAGAATATAAAGCACTCAATACGTGAGTAGAGCAAATGTATCATTATAATGGTACACAGTAATAACGTACTCGAGTTTCACCATAAGGATCTTCAGAATTAAATCTACTAAATTAATCAAGATATTGATTAATTAAAGCCGATTGCACGTGTGTATATTTTTTTATTTAAAAATACACACGTGCAAACGGCTGTAATTAATCAATATCTTGATTATTCCGTAGATTTAACCCTGAAGATCTTTATGGTGAAACTCGAGTAGGTTATTGTTGTGTACAATAATAATAATAATAATAATAATGTATTTATATATATGATTTTATATGAAAAAGGTGACTTACCGGTGAAATGTATATATATATATATATATATATATATATATATATATATATATATATATATATCATTTTATATGAAAAAGTGACTTACCGGGGAAATTTGTCACAATGGTTAGTTGATGCAAGTTTCTTAATGATAAGACAGCAGCACGATAAATACTAGCAGAACGTAGCTTGCAGGGTGGCAACTTGAAGATTCCGGATTCAAGACGGGGGTTGCTATCGGAGTCGATATGATGCACAAGAACCCGTAATAAGCAATGAAGATAGTGTATCACTGAAGGACCATCATGTACGCATTCAAAAGATGTATCTTACGACACTGATTCGGCTTATGACAAACGAACGACGATTGGCATGTCATAAAAACCAACCAACCAACCAACCAACCAACCATTATCTTGTGCAAAAAGAAAGCAATTCGTTTACGGAACTACTGTTAATTCATTTCAATATGGCGGAAGCTCTCCGAATGTCAATTTTAATTTAGCCAGAGAGAGAAACAGATTTAAAAAATCAAGCAAAATGAAAAACTGAACTAGTTGTCCATTTCTGCTCTAATTATTTTGATTTACTGTTCGACTGATATCTGTGACTTCTTGTCACTTTATGACTTGATTAGTAAGTGAGTAAGTGCCTAGTGGTGATTGACAATAATTTTTGTAAATCAATCCTGTCTCACAGATCATTAATAGTAAAGCGAGTAATATACTTTCAATTCCCAGATACCTGGTCATTTTCTGGACTAACATTGAATAGGGAAATACTTAAGGGGATACTTTAAACGTTTGCCTCGTTAGTATAAAGGATTATTACAGATCGCCTTCACTGGTCCAGATTTAGTTGGTTTGTTAATTGGTTGATTGATTTTAATGGCATATCAACCCGTCTGGGGTTATGTCATGCCTATCAGTTAGGAAGTAATATATGTTGTGTATTTATATATATATTTTTAGGAATTGGTTTTAATAATGTGTTAGCACCATTGGTGCTCATGTTGTCTGGTATTGATTAAGTTCATGTCTATAAACTATGGTATAATATAATTCCGTAATAAAGGACAGGATTTCTTCCATGTTGGCAGTTTCAAATAGATCTTTCATATTGTTTACGGTAAAATAACGTTTTCTGACGTGCAGTCGGTATAGCATCCACCAAGGATATAAATGTTTCCAGGTTCGATACCGGCTTTTGACAAATCAGTGCATGTGTAGCACAGTTTGAATCTGGGCAGTAAAGTAGGAACCGATGGTAGGTGTGGTGCTCCACTTCAGAAGCAAAAAAACAATCTTCCTGGTCTAACACTAGGGGAAAAGGGATAGATTCCCTCGCCGTCCGACTGATACTGAAAATAAGCCACTCCGCCGACTTTATATAGTGTCAGATTAAGCTCGGCTGAATAAGTGAATGGAGATAAATTGTTAATATAAAATAAGCTTCATCCTCCCAATAAATGCCGTTACCATTCGTGTATGAGTCGATTTTCGCTATAGGTTTGTTACATAATTCATGGAGAGTCAATGGATTATGTAAGTACTGTAGTTAGATATTTGGAATCAGAGTTCGTTAGATTCAAAATAACGGGAGTTAAGTGGAAAATTATCATGACTGATGATTGACAATTGGTAACATTCGCTTAACCTTCCGGAAGCGGGTGATTGGAAGCGTGATACATTAGTTTAAGTTTTAGTTAGTTGCGAGCAGTCATCCGAGGAGATAGGAAGACTCTCAGATTCGCATCTCACCGCTGCGGTTTGGTGGGCTGGTTTTTTTTTAAATAAAAGACTTAAAGAAAAACAACGTCTTCCTTTATTGATTAAAACAAAAGATGACCAGCCGAAACAAGAAAAAGTTACAATCGACACCAAGAAAGCAACTCCCTGGATCAGTCCTGAGAGAGTGGCGGCCGACGAGTTAGCAACAGAAGCAAGCAGAAGTGTTAACAAATAAGAGCTCCACATCTCATCATCTATCATCCCCCCTTTTCTGTTTCCCTCCCCCATTATATACTCGAGATATGTTAGAAGGGTGTACAACAGGTTGATGCTTGAGTTATGATCTTGTTATTAGATATTTTCGAGCCAAGAGTGTATGAGTCGATTTCACGTAGACGTTTGTTACATAATTCATGGATAGTCAAGGACTTATGTACGTACAGTAGTCATATATTTAGAATCAGAGTTTTGTTTGATTCAAAATAACGGGAGTTAATTGGAAAATTACCATGGCCGATAATTGACAATTGGTAACATTCGCTTAACGCAAGCGCGAGATTGGAAGCGTGAGACATTAGTTTAAGTTTTAGTAAGTTGCGGGCAGTCCCTCGAAGAGAGGGGATGGCTCTCAGAGTCGCATCTCCCCCTGCGGTTTTGAGGGCTGGGTTGTTTAAAGAAAAGACTTAAAGAAAAACAACATCTTGCTTTATTGATTAATGAAAACAAAAGATGACCAGCCAAAAAAAACACATCTCATCATCTATCATCCACCCTCTTCTGTTTCCCTCTCCCATTATATACCCGAGATATGTTTGAAGGGTGGAACAACCGGTTGACACTTGAGTTATGGTCTTGTTATACATCGTTTTGAGCCAAGCGTGTATGAGTCGATTTCACGTAGAGGTTTGTTACATAACATAATTCATGGATAGTCAATGACTTATGTACGTACTGTAGTTAGATATATAGAATCAGAGTTCGTTAGATTCAAAATAAGGGGAGTTAAGTGAAAATAATCATCGCCGCAAGATGACAATTGTAACCTTCCGGAAGCGGCGCATTGGAAGCGTGATAACATTAGTTTAAGTTTTAGTAAAGTTGCGGGCAGTTCCTCGAAGAGAGAGGATGAGTCGCATTCCCCGCCTGCCGGTTTTGAGGGCTTGCGTTTGTTTTAAATATTTAGAATCAGAATTCGTTAGAAGTTAAGTGAAATTATGAGCCAAGCGTGTATGAGTCGATTTCACGTAGAGGTTTTTTTACATAACTTAATTCAATGGATAGTCAATGACTTATGTGCGTACTGTAGTTAGATATTTTAGTATCAGAGTTCGTTAGATTCAAATAACCGGGAGTAAGGTGTGCAACAGGTGGGGTGATGCTTGAGTTATGGTCTTGTATTTATATTGTTTTGAGCAAGCGTGATGAGTCGATTTCACGTAAGTGAAATTACCATAGTGTTCGGTGATGACAATTGCTAACATCGCTTACCTTCACGGGAAATACGCGCGATTGGAAGCCTTACCATTAATCTTTGAATTCAGAATTACAAAAGCATTGATCTACATTTCTTGGCATCATATTCGACTTGTACACGAACACATACTTCAGTACTTTGGAAGCCCCTGGTTGTAATACTTAGAGTCGCTGGGGAATGACTCATTGACCAGAGTTTAAATCCTGGACGATACCCTTATTTAGAAATATGGCGGCGTTATTATTTAGCGCAATAATATAATCTTTTTTTTTATAGACTTTTCTCTTCCGTCTGATCATGTGCAATTAAGCTTTTAAATCTTATAAAAGCAAATGAAAATAGATTTAAAAAAAAAATCACTGCTGACGAATAATCGTTCTTAATTCATGTACTAGTCTGTTTCTTAAGTCATTAACCTGTTCTAGATGAATGCATGCTCACCCGCTCTCTCTCTCTCCTCTTCTCGCTCTCTCTCTCTCTCTCTCTCTCTCTCTCTCTCTCATCACACACCACACACACTTATATATATATATATATATATATATAATATATATATAAATATAATATTATGAAAGAGTTCATGCCGTTTGATTAATATATATATTATAATATATATTATATATATATATATATATATTACATGAACTCGTTGGATTATATGATATGTATGCATATAAATAAAGAATATATATATGATACACATATATATATATTATATAATAACAATATATACATCTTATTCAAATATATACATCGTTATATGTATATACATCAATATAATATAATATACATTCATACATATATATATATATATATATATATATATATATATATACATCATGCATATATACATCTATATATATATATATATATATATATATTATATACACAACATATTACATACGGCATCATATATATATTTACTTCATATTTATATATGTTATACATCATATATATATATACATATATATATATATGATAACATCATATATGATATATATATATATATATCATATGCTGGGATGTAAAATATATATATATTTATATATATATATATGATGTATACAAAGTATATGAAGTAATATATAGATGATGGCGTATGTATATGTATGTAATATATATATAAATATATATATATATATATATATATATGATTGTATATACATCATTATATATATATATATATAATATATATTATATATATATATATAATCTAACGGCTTGACACTTTTATCTCTTAACCTTGCCACAGCCATATCGAAAACACGTTCTTCTCTCATTTCCCAATATGGACAGACTTACCTTTCTCGACTGGAGTTAAAGTAAATTTAGAAAAACCAATGAAACACCAAATCGATTAACGAAAATAAAAAAAAAGAGAAGCTTTTTGTTTCATTTTATTGAAGAAACTCATAAAAATCACGGGCAGACTCACTGATGAAAAAAAAAATAGAGCAAATGCTATGAAGAAAATTACAATGATAAAAATCGGCTCTGGCTTGAAACTAAGAATAAATGATAAGAAGAAATGTTCAGCGAGAATATAATTTTAATTGGGAAAAAAGATTCATAAATATATTTTCATTCACTTCATCTTTCTTGAAGTTTACTTTCTTTTATTTAGTTAATCATCGGTTAGGAATGCGAGTTCTTTTCAGTATTTATTCTAATTCAGGCCTTAAGCTTCTAGAGGTATTAAATGATTAATATATTTTTGCTATCGATTCTGGAAGATTTCTCATTATCCAGGCTATTCAACACAGGTTAAACAGCTATTTTTTACTTTTAGTTAATGTTTAAATTCTCCGCGTATAGTGATGCGAGTGCATTTCTGAAGGTAGTATTCTAATCAGGCTTGAATTTCTGAGCTATTTAAATGAATTATATTTTTGCTATCCGATTTCTGGAAAGATTTCTCATTATCAGACTATTCAATCACAGTTAAAAAAAGTTTTTTTTTTTTCATTAGTATGTCTAAATTCTCGGTTAAGTTAACGAGCACTTTTCAGTATTTGCAGTATTTCTAACCAGCTAGAAGCTTCTGAGGTATTTAAATGTATTTATATTTTTGAGTTATCGATTTCTGGAAGATTTCTTTTTATCAGCTATTCATCACAGTTTTAAAAAAATCAATTTTTTTACTAGTTATGTTCTAAATTCTTCGGTTAGTAGATCGATCTCTTTCAGTATGCAGTATTTCTAATCAGGTAGAAGTTCTCAGATTGAATGGATATATTTTTGCTATCCGATTCTGGAAGTTTTTTCTTATCAGCTATTTCCATCACAGTTAGAAAAGTTCATTTGTTAGTTAATATGTCTAAATTCTTGGTTAGAGTTGCGCAGCTTCTTTTCACTCTGTGTAAGTATTTTAATAGTCCAGAAGTTCCTGCAGATAATCTAAATGCAATTATAGTTTTTATTGGAATATTTTTTTTATCAAGCTCTTCTACGTAGTTTAAAAATTGATTTATACTTAGTTATGTTAAATTCTTGGTTATATTGATACGAGTTCCTTCAGTTATGTTAGTATTTCTAATCAGGCCTAGAAGTTCTGATATTTAAATACATTATATTTTTACTATCGAATTTTTGGAAGATTCCCTTTATCAGGCTATTCTATCACAGTTAGAAAATCATTTCTGTTTAACTTAGGTATATGTCTAAATTCTCAGTTAGGTGATACAGCTCTTTCAATATCTATAGTATTTCTAATCAGGCTTGAATTCTGAGGTATTTAAAAATGCAATTATATTTTGGACTTATCGATTTCTGGAAGATTTCTTTTTAATCACAGTTAAAAAAAAGTGTTTTTTTACTTAGTTAGTTTAAATTCTCGTTATGTGATTCGAGCTCTTTTCCCAGTATTTTAGCTATTTCTAATCAGACGAAGAACATCTGAGGCTATTTTAAATGCGTTATATTTTATCTAGTTCTGAATATTTCTGTTTCATTACTGTAAAAACAGTTGATTTTTTTACTTAATTATGTGTAAATCTTGGTTAGGTGTCATGCGGAGTTCTTCAGGTATTTGTATTCTAATTAGACTAGAAGTTCTATTAAATGCATTACATTTTTGCTACTCGATTTCTGAAGATGTTCGTTTGTCAAGCTCTTACCTTCACAGTTTTAAAAAATGTTGATGTTTTACTTAAATAGTTTAAGTTATATATCTAGATTCTCTGTTAGGTAATTTGATCTATTTTCAGTTATTGCCAGTATTTCTACCAGGCTAGAAAGTTCTGAGTTATTAAATGTATTAGATTTTGCTATCGATTTCTGCGAGAATTTCTATTCATCAGGCTATTCTATCACCAAGTTTTAAAAAGTTTATTTTGTTTTAGTTAATGTCTAATTCTCGGTTAAGAGCTTAAACGATCTTTTCACTCTTGTAGGATTTATAATTAGTCCAGAGTTGAGATATCTAAATGCATTGTAGTTTATTGGAATGCTTCTGTTTATCAACTTTCTATCGCATTAACAATTGAATTATTACTTAAGTTATGTTTAAATTCTCGGTTATATGATGCGAGTTTTTAAATGAATTTATGTTTTGCTATCGATTTTGAACTTCTCATTATCAACTATTCTAACACAGCTTTTAAAATCTTTTTTTTTTTTACTTAGTTATATGTCTAAATTCTTGGTTAGGTAATTTGATCTCTTTTCAGTATTGACAGTATTTCTAATCCAGGGCTAGAAGTTCTCAGGTATTTAAAGGTATATATTTGCTATCGATGTTCTGGAGAATTTCTATTCATCAGGCTATTCTATCACAGTTAAAAAAGTTGATTTACTTATTATATGTTTAGATTTCAATTAGGGGCGCGAGTTCTTTTCATATTTGTAGATTTCTAATTAGTCCAGAAGTTCTGAGATATCTAAATGATATAGTTTTTTATGGAATATTTCTCTGTATCAAGCTCTTTACAAGTAAAAAAATTATTTATTTACTTAGTTATGTTTAAATCTCGGCTATATGATACAAATCTTTCCAGTATTGCAGTATTATCTAATCAGGCTAGAAGTCCTCGAAGTATTTAAATGAATTATATGTTCGCAATCGATTTCTGGAAAAGATTTCTCCATTATCAGGCTATATCTATCACAGTTTTTTTAAAAAGTCTTACTTTTTTTACTAGGGTATAATCTAAATTCTCGGTTAGGTAATTCGATCTCTTTTCAGTATTCTGCGGTATTTCTAATCAGCTAGAAGTTCTGGGGTAATTTTAAATGTATTATAATTTTTGGTATCCAATATCAGGAAGATTTCTTTGTATCAGGCTATTCTACCACAGTTACAAAAAAAGTTGATTTTTTACTTAGTTATATGCTTTAAATTATGGGATTATGTGATACCAGCTTTTCAGTATTGAAGTATTCTAATTCACGGTTAGAAGTTCTGAGGTATTTAAATTGAATAATATTTTGCTCGATGTCTCGAAGTTTTCTCATATATGCTATTCTATCCCAGTTAAAAAAGTTGAATTTTTTTTTACTTAATTTATGTCTAAATTCTCGTTATGTCATAGGCGGCTCTTTTCAGTATTGTTATGTATTTTAATTAGGCTAAGAATTTTTTAGGTATTTAACGTGAATTATATTTTTGCTATCGATTATCTTGAAGATTCGTCAACTCTTCGATCACAGTTCAAAACGTTTCATTTTTTACTTAATTATATGTTTAAATTTTTGGTTATGTGATACAAGTTCTTTTCAATATTTTAGTATTTCTAATCAGAACTAAAAGTCGAAGATATTTAGATACATCATATTTTTTATATCGGATTTCTGGGAAGATTATTTTTATCAGGCCAATCTATCACGCGTAAAAAATAGTTGTACTTAGTTCATGTCTTAAAATTTTTCTGTAGTTGATGCGAGTTCTCTATAGAATTTAGTATTTCTAACCAGACTTAGAACTTCGGAGAAAATCTTCCAGAAAATATACAAAAAATAAATGCATTTTCATTATTATCTTTTTTGTATATTTTCTGGAAGATTTTCGTTCATCAAGCTCTTCTATCGCAGTTTTTTAAAAAAAGGTGATCTTTTTTTACTTAGACTATATGTCTAAAACTCGTAGATTACGCAGGTCTTTTCAGTATGTAGTATCTCTAATAGACTAGAAATCCGCGATATTTAAATGCATTATGTTTTTAAGCATTATGTTTATCTCTCCTCT
>CM042149.1:64202123-64216075 GCA_023376005.1 Doryteuthis pealeii | reverse complement strand
CCAGAAATCCATAGCAAAAAAATATAATTCATTTAAATACCTTCAGAAACTTCAAGCCGATTAGAAATACTAAAATTCAGAAATGCGACTAGCATCACCTACGCAGAATCTGAAACTAACTAAGTAAAAATCAGCTGTTTAACCTGTGTCTAGAATAGCCTGATAATGAGAATCTTCCAGAAATCCGATAGCAAAAAATATAATTCATTTAAATACCTCAGAACTTCAAGGCTGATTAGAAATACTAACATACTGAAAAAGAACTCGCATCACTTAACCGATGATTAACTAAATAAAAGAAAGTAACTTCAAGAAAGAATGACAAGTGAATGAAAATATTTTTGCAATCTTTTTTCCCAATAAAAATATATTTCTCGCGAACATTCCTCTTCTTATCATTTATTCTTAGTTCAAGCCAGACAGATTTGATCATTGTAATTTTCTCATAGCATTTGCTCTATTTTTTCATCAAGTGAGTCTGCCGTGATATTTTATGAGTTCTTCAATTGAAAAAAAAAAAAGCTTCTTCTTTTTTTTTATTATTCGCTTAATCGATTTGTGTTTCATTGGTTTTTCTAAAAATTTACTTATCTCCACGAAGAAAGGTAAGTCTGTCCATATTGGAAATGAAGTAAGAACGTGTTTCCGGATATGGCCTGTGGCAAGTTAAGAGCGAAAAGTGTCAAGCCGTTAGATTATTAATATATAATATATATATATTATATATAATATAATACTATGATTGTATATACAATCATATATTAATATATATATAATATATATATATATATATATACATCACATTACATAAACCATCATAATATATATTTACTTCATATATATATATGTAACATCATATATATTTATACACATATATATATAATTATATACATCACACACATATATATATATATATATATATATTATATGATGTATAACATATATATATAATATGTATATATATATTATGATGTATAGCATATGATAAAATATGAAAGTAAATATATATGTATGCGTATTTGTATATGTGATGTATATATATATATAATAATATATATATATATATTGATGGTATTTATATGCATGATGTATATATATATATATATTATATATATTTATAATATGTATGATGTATATATATATATTATATGATGTATATACATATACGATGTATATATATGAATAAGATGTATATATGATATATACTTATATATATATATGTTGTATACATATATATACTCTCTCTATGCATACATACAACATATAATCCAAACGAGTTCAGTATATATAATATATATATATATAATATATATAATATATATATATATTACAAAACGGCATGACACTTTCATATATAATATTATATATATATATATATATTATATGTATATATATTAAGGTGTGTGTGTGTGAAGTGAGAGAGAGAGAGGAGAGATGAGAGAAGAGAGAAGAGAGAGAGATGAGAGAGAGAGGATGAGCGGGTGACATGCTTCATCTTAGAACAGGTTAATGACTTAAGAAACCAGACTGAAGTACAGGGAATAAAAGAACGATTATTCGTCACAGTAGATTTTTTTTTTTAAATCTTATTTGTCATTTGCTTTTATAAGAATTTTAAAAAGCTTAATTGCACATGATTTCAGACGGAAAGCAGAAAAAGTCTTATAAAAAAAAAAGATTATATATTGCGCTAAATAAATAAACGCCGCCATTTTTTCTAAGTAAGGTATCGTCCAGGATTTAAACTACTGGTCAATGAGTCCATTCCCCACGACTCTAAAACTATTACACCAGGGCTTCCAAAGTACAAGTATGTGTTCGTGTACAAGTCGAATATTGATGCAAAGAAAATGTAGATCAATGCTTTTGTAAATTCTGAAATTCAAAGATAATGGTAAGGCTTCCAAATCGCGCCGGTTTCCGGAAGGTTAAGCGAATGTTACCAATGTTCAATCACCGACCATGGTAATTTTCCCTTACGTGAAATCGACTCATACACGCTTGGCTCAAACAATATAAAATACAAAGAACATAACTCAAGCATTCAACTGTTGCCACACCCTTTACTCCCGTTATTTTGAATCTAACGAACTCTGATACTAAAATCTACTACAGTACGCACATAAGCATGACTATCATGAATTACGTTATGTAAAAAAACCTCTACGTGAAATCGACCTCATACACGCTTGGCTCATAATTTCACTTAACTTCTAACGAATCTGATTCTAAATATTTAAAACAACGCCAGGCCCTCAAAAACGCAGGCGGGAGATGCGACTCATTCCTCTCTTCTTCGAGGAACTGCCCGCAACTTACTAAAACTTAAACTAGTACACGCTTCCAACGCCCGCTTCCGGAAGGTTACCAATTTGTCAATCATCGGCACATGATTATTTTCCACTTAACTCCCACTATTTTGAATCTACCGAACTCTGATTCATATAATCTAATACAGTACGATACATAAGTCATTGACTATCCATGAATTATGTTATAACAAAACCTCTACGTGAATCGAACTTTCATACACGCTTGGCTCAAAAACGATGTAAATAACTAAGACCATAACTCAAGTGTAAACCGGTTGTCCACCCTTCAAACATATCTCGGGTAGTATAAGGGAGAGGGAACAGAAGAGGGTGATGATAGATGATAGATGTGTTTTTTTTTGGCTGTCTCTTTGTTTTCATTAATCAATAAAGCAAGATGTTGTTTCTTTAAGTCTTTTCTTAAAATCAACCCAGCCCTCAAAAACCGCAGCGGGAGATTGCGACTCTTGAGAGCCATTCCCCTCTCTTCCGAGACTGCCGCACTTACTAAAACTAAACAATGTTCTCACGTTCCAAATCTCGCGCTTGCGTTAGCGAATTGTTACCAATTGTCAATTATGAGAAACCATGCGTAATTTTCCCAATTAACTCCCGTCTATTTTGAATCAAACAAACTCTGATTACTTAAATTATGACTCTGTACGTACATAAGTCTTGGACTATCATGAACTTATTGTTAACAATACGTCTACCGTGTAAATCGTCTCAACACTCCATGGCTCGAAAATACTAAATAACAAGATCATAACTCAAGCGCATCAACCTGTTGTACACCCTTCTAACTATCTCGAGTATATAATGGAGGGAGCGAAACAGAAAAGGATGTAGATGATGAGATGTGGAGCTCTTATTGTTAACACTTCTGCTTGCTTCTGTTGCTAACTCGTCGGCCGCCATCTTCTCAGGACTATCCAGGAGTTGCTTCTTGGTGTCGATTGTAACTTTCTTGTTTCGGCTGGTCATCTTTTGTTTTAATCAATAAAGGAAGACGTTGTTTTTCTTAAGTCTTTATTTTTAAAAAAAAACCAGCCCACCCAAACCGTCAGCGGTTGAGATCGAATCTAGCAGAGTTTCCTATCTCCTCGGATGACTGCTCGCAAACTTAACTAAACTTAAACTAATGTAATCACGCTTCCAATCACCGCTTCCGGAAGGTTAATGCGATATGTACCAATTGTCATATTCATCAACGTTCATGATATTTCCACTATACTCCCGTTATTTTGAATCTAACGAACTCTGATTCCAAAAATCACTACAGTTACTTACATAACCATTGACTCTCCATGAATTATGCTAACAAAACCTATAGCGAAAATCGACTCATACTACGAATGGGTAACGGCATTTATGGGAGGGATGAAGGCTTTTTTATATTTAACAATTTCTCCATTACTTATTCAGCGAGCTTAATCTGACTACTATATAAAGTCGGCGGAGTGGCTTATTTTCAGTATCAGTCGGACGGCGAGGGAATCTATCCCTTTCCCCTAGTGTTAGACAGGAAGATTTGTTTTGCTTTGGAAGTGGAGCACCACACCTACCTCGTTCCTACTTCACTCGCCCAGATTCAATCTGTGCTACACATGCACTGATTTGTCAAAAGCCCGGTATCGACCTTGGAACATTTATTCCTTGCGTGAGATGCTCTATATACCGACCACACTGCACGTCAGAAAACGTATCTTTACCGCTAACACATATGAAAGAAGTCTATTTGAAACGGCCAACATGGAAGAAATCCCTGTTCCTTTATTACGGAATATTATATTATACCATATTGTATAGACATGAACTTATCAATAAAACCAGTACAACAATGAGCACCAATGGTGCTAACCATCTATTAAAAACCAATTCCTACAAAAACTATATATATAAATACACACATTATTACTTCCTAACTGATAGGCATTGACATAACCCCAGACGGGTTGATATGCCATTAAAATCAATCAACAATCTAACAAACCAAACTAATCTGGCACCAGTGAAGGCGATCTGTAAATAATCCTATAACTAACGAGGCCAAACGTTTAAAAGTATCCCCTTAAGTATTTCCCTATTCAATGTTTAGTCCAGAAAATGACCAGGTATCTGTGGGAATTGAAAGTATAACTTACCGCTTTTACTATTGAATGATCGTGAGACAGGAGGATTGATTACAAAAATTATTGTCAAATCACCACTAGGGCATTACTCACTACTAATCGAAGTCATCATAAAGTGACAAGAAAGGTCACAGATTTCAGTCGACAGTAAATCAAAAATCAATTAGAGCAGAATGGACAACATAGTTCAGTTTTTCAATTTTGCTGATTTTTAAAATCTGCTTCTCTCTCTGCCAATATTAAAATTGACATTCCGGAGAGCTTCCGCTCCTATTGAATGAATTAACCCAGTAGTTCGTAAACGGAATTGCTTCTTTTTTGCACAAGATAATGGTGGTTGGTTGGATTGGTTGGTTAGGTTTTATGACATGCCAATTCGTCGTTTCTTTGTCATAAGCCGAATCATGTCGTTAAGATACATCTTTGAATGCGAATGTGGTCTATCAGTGATAACACTATCTTTCATTGCTTCATACGGGTTCTTGTGCAATATATCGACTCCGATAGCAACCCCCGGCTCTTGAATCCGAATCCTTCAAGTTGCCACCCTGCAATGTCTTACGTTCTGCTAGTATTTATCGTGCTGCTGTCTTATCATTAAGAAAACTTGCAATAACTAACCATTGTGACCAATTTCCCCGATAAGTCACTTTTTTCATATAAAATGATATATATATATATATAATATATAATATATATATATATAGTATATATATATATACTTTTCACGGTAGAGTCACCTTTTCATATAAAATCATATAGATAAATACATTATTATTTCTTTATTATTATGTACACAACAATAACCTACTCGAGTGTTCACCATAAAAGATCTCAGCGGTTACAATTCTAGGATAATCAAGATATTGATTTAATTAAGCCGTTTGCACGTGTGTATTTTTAAATAAAAAAAATATACACCCACGTGCAATCGGCTTTAATTAACAAGATCTTGAATTAATTTAGTAGATTTAATTTCTGCAAGATCCTTCTATTGGTGAAACTCCGAGTACGTTCATATACTGTGTTAACCATTATAAGATTAACATTTGCTCTACTCACGTATTGAGTGCTTTATATCTATTATATCGCTTGGTCTTATCTTATGAAACTTGCATTCAACTTAACCACATGGACTAATTTCCACCGGTAAGTCACAATATATTATAGTATAAATATATTTATGATATATACATGATTTTTTTCTCAAAAATATAACAGCCACAGAGTGTATCCCTCTCCTTTAGGATGGTGTTTACCCTACCAAGGCTGAGAGCCCAGTCGCGCGCTACTATTTAACCCATAGCCGGGAAGGAGAATATATGGATTTCATACCTTTCCCAAGGGTATTTAGCGCTATGGAACTGCCAACAGCTTCGGCTAGGATTTGAACTCGAATCGACGAGCTAGCCCCACCCGCGCTCCACACACACACATATATAATATATATATATATATATATAGTATATGGACTGTGTGTGTGGGTGTGATGGTGTGTGTGTAAATGAAAATGGAAGTGAATCCTACGTTATGTGAAAAATGAATAAAGGAAAGAATGGATGAAATAGAATATTTAAATCACTTTTATCTTACCCACCGTGTTTTCTCGGTCAGGTAGTTATATCCATGTGTACATTAAATAACCAAATGAATGAAATAATTTTTCACATTTTTCAATGTATAATTTTTTCATACATTTGCTTATTTTAAAATAATAATAGTTTTGAATAATGTGAAACCACGTGTAAGTAAAATTAATTAAAATATCATATTTTATCCATTCTATACTTTCTTTTCTTTACATTTTTCAACATAGTATATATATATATTATATATTTCATATATATATATATATATTTTATATCTTTACGAAATATATTGAGTAAAGACTGTGCTTAGAAATAGCCAATAAACCTGGGTCTTTATAACAATTAACTTTAATCCAGGAACATTAGAAAGAAGGGGACCTATCTTAGATTTCATTAACCTTAGTCTGCGCTTGCAAACAAGAAACTGATAGTAATGCTCCAATGTGAGACGGACGATCGGCATGTGGACATTAACTTGAGAAGCCAAGACGAGCTCATAAGCGACGTTCCTGCTGAGAACCACACATGGGCCGCCCACAAAGGACCTACATTGACAACCTCTGCGAGGATTACTGGACTGCTGCGTGTAGGGACCTTCCTGGGTCAATGATAATAGTCGAGCGGTTGGGCGAGAGATTCTTATGGAATACTATCTCGTGTCTGACTGTCGCGATCTCATGATGATTCTTTGAACGCGAAAAAATATGCAAGGAAGAATCATGATTGGTGTATGCTGAGACAATAATTATTATTAAGAATTCATGTTGACAATTCCATTTTGAATGAAAACTAGGATTGGCCCACACAGCAGCGGAAGTTTGGGAAAATTGAACCTACGTGGAAACATGCGTCAGAAACGGTATGGAAACGGAATGTATTTACACCATATGAGTCGAATGATCGGGGGTTTATGCCAAACTCAACCTCGGCATGTTGTCTAAAACTTAGACTTTCTTACCCAGACAAGAGAAATACTTAAAAAAAGATTCAGAGAGAAACTCTAACCGCATTCAGCGTGGAATGGCAGTCCTATATTGTGACATCAAACCCGAAACAAAGTCTGGTGGTAATGATGCTTCGGCCACGAACCATCGCCTGAAAACCCAGATCAATCATCTGATGTAAGGCTTTGGTTGGTTGCATGCTACTGCTGTAAATAGCAGTCATTGCTATGAAGATTATTTCTCTCTGTCTGTCTATCTGTCTGTCTGTCTGTCTGTTCTCTCTGAATGAGTTTTGAGAGAATGCATCGCTTAAGTTAATAAGATAAAAGGTGTCTTAAAATATCAGACCTTAAAAAGATTCATATTTAAAATGATTAAAGAAAATAACACAAGTCAAATACTAAAAAGAAAATGAATAAAGAAGTTGAAAACGTGCAAAAAACAAAAAGAAAAAAATAATTACATGAAATTATTCTATTAGTTATTGACATTTAGTGCAGAGAATAACATGTTTGAATATATTGAAACGTGTGAAACAACAAAAAGTGCGAACGGCGTTGTCGCATTTTTTTAAAATTTCTTTTCTTTTCTCTTTCTTTTACTGTAATTTATTCAGGAATAATTATTTTTTAAAAAACACTTTTAATGGTTTTGAAATTGCCGTTTATATAAAAAGGAAATGAGCAAAATATTTTGCTGCACGATTATATGCAATTATACAGGCATATTTTTTATTCCGCTCTCTCTAAATCTTGACCTATCTCTTTCTCTTGCTCATCTTACTACGCCGAACCAACATTCAACCTCCCCACACTCTCGTGCTTGCACTCTCTCTCTCTCACTCGCTTACTACTCGACGGAGTTCATTCTCTACTCCCCCTTGCGTCTTTCTCCCTCATCTCTCAATGACCTTCACGCGATAGGCCGATCACTTCACTGTTTCTTTCCTCTATATCCTTTGTCTTTTATCTCTCCCTCCCCCCCTCTCTCTCTCTCTTCAACCACATTCACGCGCACCTTCTCCATTTCTCTCCCCTCTCTATCTTTCTTATCTTCTCCTCTCTTCTCTCTCTCCAGACTCGAGACGCACACGTCTTCATTTTTTCTCCGGCTCTCTCTCTGTCTCTCCTATCTCTCCTTCTTCTTCTCTCTCTTTTCTCTCTTCTCACTCATCCTCTCTTTCTCTCACCGCACATAACGCACACTCTCATTTTTTTCTCTCCTGTCTTCTTTATCTCTCCTTTCTCTCTCTCTTTGTCTCTCCCACCTCACCCACCTCTCTCTCTCTCTCCTCTCTCTCTTCCACGCCTATACGCCGCACTCTTCATTTTTCTCTCTAAATATCTTCTGTATCTCTCCCCTCTCTTACTAATCCTCTCTCTCTCGTCTCTGCTCTCTCTCTCATCTCTCTCTCTCTCTCTCTCTAGAACACATACGCCAAATCTCATTTTCTCACTCCTATCTTCTTTAATCGGGCCCCCTCCCCCTCTCTCTCAGACAAGAAAACCCGACACTCTCATCTTTTCTTCTCGCTATCTTTCTTATCTCTACCTCTTTCTCTCTCTCTCTCTGCTCTTTCTCTCCTCTCTCTCGCTCTCTCTCTCCTCTCAGACAATACGCACACTCTCATTTTTCTCCGTCTCTCTTTCTTAGCTCTCAGTCTCTCTCTCACTCTCTCTCTCTTTCTCTCTCTTCTCACTCATCCTCTCTTATCTCTCTTCTCTCTCTCTCTCTCTCTCTCTCTCTCTCTCTTCTCCTGCAGACACACGCGTTCCACACTCTGCATTTTATCTTTTCTCTCTATCCTTTCTGATCCTCACACACTCTCTCACTCACCCACTTTTAATTTCTTTCTTTATGTAGTCCTTCCCTTGTATGTTTATTTTCTAATAAACTGGTATCGGGTTTACCGATATTATTTCCAAATGTCTCTGCCTAAAGATGAAAGGCAGCTCATTTCATAAATGGATTTCAGTCATAATAGACCAAAGAGAAACACCCTATTTCATTGAAATGTACGCTTTGACATTCCGAGGACAGCGAAAAAAAAATAACTATGGACTAGATATGATATTAAAGTCGAATTATTGTTCATCTAATTTCGATATAAAACGAGATTCTTCGAGACAGACGCTCAAAAACCTGAGCTTGCTGTAGGGCATGAATTTATTGGAAAGTTAGCACGCGTCTATATGGCGAGTGGTTGAAATGGTAAGGCGCACAAGGAATATAACAACCCATAATATTTTTTTTAAATGGGGTAATTTATGAGGATGTGTGTCCGGTCTCCTGCCTCAGAAATTGCTACCCGGTGACTATCAAAATAACGTCCCCAGCTATGTCGTCTCGGCGTTACTTGAAAGAAAAACAACCAACTTAGGAGCGTTAAATGTATTTTTAGAGGGGGGGCGCATTTCTTTTTTATATGATGAACAAATGGAGATGGGGTGGATAGATATATATATAACAAAGTAAAAAATGAACAAATTGAGGTTGATAGATAGATAGATGGATAGATAGATATCCATCTTCATATCTAAACAGAATTACAACAATTTCTATAAATAAATTTCTTAACAATTACGATAAATAAATAAAAAATTAGGACAAAAAAAAAAGAGAAGCCCCCCTTCCTAAAATACATTTAACGCCCTAAGATGGTTGTTTTCTTTCAAGTACACCACTGCGACGACATAGCTGGGGACGTTATTTTAATAGTCACCGTGGTAGCAATTTCTGAGGCAGGGAGAACGGGACCCGCACTTCCTCATAAATTACCAAAAATGGAGACAAAACCCCGTTTTATGTAGTTATTTGTTCACCTCTGGCTGACAGTTCCCGATGGCCGAGAGGGTAAGGAACTTGACGGACGAAAATCTGTCTGGTTTCGCAGCCGGCTAGAGGTAACTGTTAAAAAGTCGAGCCACACTGATGAGAAGTAAAGTTCGAAACACGTGTCTGTGGATGACTATATATATGCTTCTGACGTGGTAATTTGCATTTCACTTAGCGCTATACCCTTGGGAAAGGTATGAATCCTACCTCCCTCCAGCTATGGTAAAATAGCAGGGCAGACTGTTTCTTTAACCATAGCTAGGTAACCAGTCTAAGAGAAGGAAAACTCTGAATTCAAACCTGTTGAAACTCCGCTTAAAAATTGACCTTGTGTCGTATCTGCTCGTGCGGAGGAGTTGGTAAATATATATCATCATCATCATGTCGCGCTGTTAGCACGGATATCCCATGACAATCTCTCTCCATCGTCCCTATCGTTCATGCGTTCTCGGAGGTCCTCTATGCAGCATCCTGCATCCGCGCAGAGCTGATCAATGTACGTCTTTGCTGGTCGGCCCACACTGTTTGGGTGATATGTGGCAGGTGGCCGTACAGCTGCTTTCTCGTGGAGTACTGTTTCCACGTCTGTTCATGATCACCCGTAGCATTATTGTGCAGCTCCCATATAGTTTATTCTCTATGGCCGCTATAAATAAATTATCGGTCATATGGAAATCCAATCTCAAAGACAAGTTAAAGAGACAGTTCTTCCAGGCCGTTGTCGTATCAGTGTTGCTGTATGGCTGCACCACCTGGACCCTAACGAAGCGAAATGTATATATGCTCCCAAATTTAATTGTTGAGCACTGTAGGGGAGACATTAGACATTTCACTGTTTAGCGTAAAAGTTAATACTCGCCTGTTTACAGACTGGAGTTCTTTGGTGATTGTAAAATCATACATCCTGTAAGTTTATCAATTAATTGTTCACCTCTGGCTGACAGTTCCCGTTAGCCGAGAGGGTAAGGAACTTGACGAACAAAAATTCAGTCGGTTTTCGCATCCGGCTACATGTAGCAGTTAAACAGTCGAGTAGCACTGATGAGAAGTAAACTTCGAAACACGTGTCTGTGGATAACTAGTATATATATATATATATATATATATATGAGGTTAAGTAAACAAACAAATGTGTTTATTTTTATATGGCTTTAAGCCGACAATTTTTGGAGGGTATGTGCTTAATTGAAGTCGTACCTAATTTTGAAAATTAATTAGTTAATAATTAATGAATTTTAGGCGGGCATATATGTTCAAATGTAAGGCTAAACGAATCGAGAAAATGTCAATCCCTGAATGTACATTTCTACCTATTAGGTCTCATCAGCAAGGTTATAGACATGGGAGACTGCTCCGTGTGTGACTTGAAACCTCAACTGTCAAGCTGACAGGCGAACTCTCTTTAGCCTTACATTTGAACATATATGCCCGCCTAAAATTCATTAATTATAACTAATTAATTTTCAAAATTAGGTACGACTTCAATTAAGCACGTACCCTCCAAATATATATATATATATATATATATATATATGTGTGTGTGTGTGTGTGTGTGTGTGTGTGTGTGTGTGCGTGTGATTTTTTGTGTGTGTATGTTAGAAAACCTTCCTGAATGCAGATCCCATAGGTATGATATTGACTCCATTAAGCTTAATAGTCTTTACAGAAATATTAACAAACCAATTGAATTATTCATATTCTGTGTTGATTATATGAGGATTTATTCAATTCTAAATCGCATGTTTACATTTCAAATTCGAGTAGAATCTAACGCTTGATTTTAAGATTACATTTTGAACAATTAAAAACCCTATGAAGCATCGATAGGAATCTTGACAAAAGCTCCGAAAAGAAGAAACATTTTGAATGATCCTTTTGTTTTTTAGACAACTTAACTAATGTATTTTCAAGGGCATATAGTGATGCATCTTCCTCTATGTTTATGGAATCTGTGCGAGATGTTTTGATGCCGTTGCTCGATAAGTGAATCGGAATGCAACTGTTTCAATGCTCAACAGTAATTCTTTTTTCATTTTGTGCGTATCACTCCATCATTCACAGGAGATGGGTTTAGGAGAAGAAGAAAAAAAAGAAACGTTTATCTTGAAACAGTGATGTAGTGATTGCAATGAAGATTCGAATCCAAACAGAAAAACAAAGATCTAAAACAAATATCTTATATTCCAGGTATTCATGTTCCACGGTCACATGTTAGTGTACGTTTCCCAAAACCAATTAGATCAACGGCGATCACTTTCAATTAAGTAAAAATAAGCAGATTGGCCTATTGTCGGTATCTCTCTGACGGCGATCCATTTTCATTAGCGCTGGAGGAAGGAGATTGCTTTTGCTTCTGGGGTGGATCGCCACATCTACCATCAGCTTCCTATTTTACCGTACAGATCCAAGTTGTGCTACCCACGCGCTGAGATGGCAAATACCGGTATAAAATTGCAGTGAAAATGAAAACTAAAACAAAAATAATTTAAATGATAATAAATATGTGTGTATATACATGAATAAATATAGATATTAACTGGATTAGATTCTACTCAGCGACTCACTTGCCTCATATGGCAGTAGTCCCCTCAGTATCAATGACAAGGTTAATTTCGCATGAGTTTCTCGGTGCTGTATCATGGCTGAAACAGTATAGTGTTTAACTATCCTGCTAGAGGTCACGGTTTCGATTCCTGTCGGAGGGAAGTCGTTAGTATATATCGCTGATAAGACTTAATAAAGTTGAAACAGTCTGTACGATATTCTACACACCGAGTGATTCTTTGCGGGATTCACTTGTCATTATTATTATCTTCTATAATTATCGAATTTATGCGATATTCGCATTGTAGTTGCCTTCAAGCAAAAAAAAAAAAAAATATATATATATTTAAGAATGGAAATGAGTAACCTACTCGAGTTTCATCGATAGATTCTTCAGGGTTACTTTTAAATTAATCGAGTTTACCATTAATCTTTGGTGTTATATTACACCAAAGATTAATCGTAAACTCGATTAATTTAAAAATAACCCTGAAGAATCTATCGATGAAACTTGAGTAGGTTACTCATTTCCATTCTTAAATAAATTTATGCTCTATATTGTATTGAGCACTTTGTATTTGTTTTTTCTCAACCTTAACCTCTGGATATTGTGCGCTTCCACGATCGTTCTTATACCCACCGGTAAGTTACTTATACATATACAAATATATAATATATATATATATATATATTATATATATATATATATATATATATATATATATGTGTGTGTGTGTGTATTTATATTTCTGCTTGAAGGCAATTATAAATGCATGTATCGAATAAGATTCGATAATTATAGAAAATAATCTTGACAAGTAAATCCCGCAAAGGATGGCTCGCTATGCAGAACACCGTACAGACTGTTTCGACTTTATTAAGTCTCTTCAGCGATGTATACTAACGACTCCCCTCCGACAGGAATCGAAACCGGGACTTCACAGGCATAGTCAGAGACCATATCCGTTCGGCCGCCGCGTACATATGTGTGTGTGTGTGTGTGTGTGTGTGTGTGTGTGTGTGTGTGTGCTTAAATACCTTAATATAATTACTGGCTTGTATGTAGCTATAACCATCACCTCTTTTATTTATCTATCCACTTACTTATATTGTCTGTTTCATTATTAAATTGAGGATGCCACTAAGTTTGTGATTTAATGATATTTTATTTACAGAACATTGCCCGATGCACTCATTATATAGAATTATTTTCTATTCTCTTACCTAAACTAATAAAAAGAGCCCTGGCTAAATGATATATCTTAAAATACAAAAAAAAATACTATGGACTCAAATAATATTTACTTAATTCTGTAACATTCGTCCTAAGAGATGAAATTTGCATGTATGGAATTATTTTATTTTTTCCCACATTTAAACATGAATGCTTTCCATCTTGTGTATGTTATAACTAATTGTCTCAATGCAACATCTATTTACAATGCTCTTCCTAATGAACAAGTGAACAAGGTTGTTCATATCAGATAAAAGTGCAGTGAAAATGAAAACTAAAACAAAAATAATTTATCAAGTCAAGTTATCAAGACATAAACAAAAAGAAAAAAGAAAATAACACGAAATAATGAATAATGGAAA
>CM042149.1:64174623-64197123 GCA_023376005.1 Doryteuthis pealeii | reverse complement strand
GTTGAATACATTTATAGTATTTATTATATGATTTATAAAATGGTTTAAATTTAACCTGTAACTGTATAATATGTGAGAGTGTACGTATGCATGTGAATGTGTGTGTGTGTGTGTGTGTGTGTGTGAGTGTACGTATGCATGTGTGTGTGTGTGTGAGTGTACGTATGCATGTGAATGTGTGTGTGTGTGTGTTTGTGTGTGTGTGTGTGGATAGAGAAAGGTAGACATACACGGGATATTGTACAGGATAGATGTTTATTGTAGGTAGTGATGTCGACGTTATAACGTTTTGGTATGTTAGAACTTCTTCAGGACAGTGGATTGAGTTCTTGCGTCAAAGGATGTCGTTCTCATACTGGCGAGTTAGGAGGTCATGAATGGGGAGAGGGTGGTCAGTTACTGATGCCACTAGGAATGTTTAGGTTGGTAATTGTATATATATATATATATATATATATATATATATATATATATATATATATGAGTAAAGAAATAACAAAAGACTTAGAGATTTAGCATTATAGTCTATTTTAGGGAGCTTAGACAAATAGTCTCTGTGACTCTAACATTAAGAGCACACATTGAGCTCTCAAACTGCAACTTGGTTTTGTTTAAATAAAACTCTTGTGACGTAAGGAAGATTTCTTCTCTGGACTTTTGGATTATATATATATATATATATATATATATAGTGTCCAATTGATTTCTTATATAGTATCAAAAAGCTTTACTTTTCAGTCGCATAAGTGATATATTCATTAAGTGATAATATATAATGTGGTCTTAAACAAACCGTTTGATATAAAGCAATATTCTTTTGATATATCCTAAAAATCATGAACATAACATCCCAGTTAAAATGTATCCTCTAACACAAAATTTGTTTTATATTATTTGCCACAATTGCACAATAGTGCGCAAGAGAAAATATCATTAGAATCGCATTTTACGTGTGAATAGCATTTGATGTCGGAAACACTCGAAGTAGCCTAACAATTGTTAAGTATCTGGCAGCCATCCTTCGTTCCAGATGTAATGAATAAGTAAGCAAGCCAATAAGAATCCGGCGTTAACGTATTCCTTGTAAGTCCTTCGTCCAAGAGAATCCAAATGTCAATGAAACAAGCTCAGATTGGGGTCTCTATTAATACAGCAGAAGCAGCAGCAGCAGTGCCAGTGATTGGACAATAAGAATCCTTCTAAGGTCACGTGTTTATAGGCGAGTCTGTAAGTAGAAGTGACCATTTACCTTATGCCTTATATCACAAAAAATCCAACAACAATAACCCTAATGCTAACCCTAACCCTAACAATAATCCAAACAATTACCCCACCTCTAATCCAGGCGACTCAAAGGTTTCGGGTATATCCGTAAAATGTAATGAAATATAATACTTTTTATACGTAATCTAATAAAACTATCTGTTGCGCAGTATTGTGCATTAGTTATATACAGATATTATAATAAAAATAAACATGACATTAAAGGAACTAAACCAAACCTAAACTAATAGTTTGGTAAGAGAATATTTTTTTTATATCCAAAAAATAATGTACATAACCTCCCAGTTAAAATGAATCCGCCAGCACAAAAATATTTTTAGATTATTTGCCACAATTGCACAATAGTGCGCAAGAGAAAATATCATTAGGATCGCATTTTACGTATGAATAGTATTCGATGTCGGAAACTCTAGAAATAGCCTAACAATAGCACTCACACTAATCCTAACCCAAACAATAATCCAAACAATTAGCCCACCTCTAATCCAGGCGTCTCAATGGTTTCGGGTATATCCGTGAAATGTAATGAAATATAATCCTTTTTATACGTAATCTAATAAAACTATATTTAGGCAGTATTGTGAATTATATAAATATATATATTATATATATATATATATATATAGAGAGAGAGAGAGAGAGAGAGAGAGAGAGAGAGAGAGAGAATCCAAAAGTCCAGAGAAGAAATCTTCCTTACGACACAAGAGTTTTATTTAAAAAACCTGTCGCAGTTTGAGAGCTCAATGTGTGCTCGTTATTTCTTTACTTATATATATACTTTTTATATATATATATATATATATATATATATATATATATATATATATATATATATATATATGCGTGTGTGTGTGTGTGCGTTATAATAAAAATAAACATGACATTAAAGGAATTAAACCAAACCTAAACTAATAGTTTTATAAGGGAATATTTTTTAATATATCCTGGATTATTTGGTACAATTGCACAATAGTGCGCAAGAGATAATATCATTAGAATCGCATTTTACTTATAAATAGCATTCGATGTCGGAAACTCTAGAAATAGCCTAATGATAGCACTAACTCTAACTCTAACCCTAACAATAATCCAAACAATTACCCCAGCTCTAACACAAGCCTTTCAAAGGTAAAGTTTCGGGTATAAACGGAAAATGTAATGAAATATAATGCTTTTCATACGTAATCTAACAATTTTGCGTAGTATTATGCATTAGTCCCGCTATATTTCCTCTCTCACTTTTATTACAACTTTTAATTACACCGGGACTCCATTGATCAATTATATCAATGAATAAATAAAATACTGTCTGGACATCGTTCGGTCATAATAGGGAAATGATTCACGAGAAAACGACCGGAAAGACATTCTCCAGCATCGGAATCTGTTGTAGATCAATAACAAATTAGTCAATCTTTGATTCCACAGAGATTCTTCATAAGGCTAATGCCAAAGTTCATTCACTTCTTGAAACAAAATGCAATGAATCTTCATGAAGAGAAAATATTACGCTGACTAAAAACAAGATAATGAAATATCAATGATCTTTTCTTTTCTATTATTTATTTCTATCGTTTATTCGTGATATTATTCAAAAGATTAGCGACAGATGCTTAATACAAAAATACGCAAATATAATTCTGGGTATTAGGATGTTATTTGATGGTCGTTAGTAAAAAAAAAAAAAGAAAAAAAAAAGTCATAACGATCATTATGTTGAATATGGAGAAGTGAGTAAAGAACAGAACGACGAATAGAAAGACAGTGAGATAGCTAGAGTTTATGTTCTAGATATCTTTATGGTTGGATATTTAACATCATAATAATGGTCAGGGTTCAAGCCCTGATAATGGTTTCTAGGGCATGACAGTCTTCTGTACTTGGGAGTTTGTCATAAAACAATTTACTCCATCTAATGTGAAATGGATTTTTGATTTATTTAATCCGTCTAAACTAGCAATAATAGATAAAGTATATTTCTATATACCAGGTCATATTTTCGTCCGTGGAAGCAAGTGGTGTAATGGTTAATGTCAAGGGAAATGGACTCGTCACCCAGAGTTCAGATCCTGGACGTGGTAATTGCTTTTCACTTGGCGCTAATACTCTTGGGAGAGGTATGAATCCTACTCTCACTCCAGCTATGGTTAAATAGTAGGACAGAGTTGGCTCTTTAACCTTAGCAACCGGTCTAGGAGAATGAAAACTCTGAATTCAAACTTGTTGAACTCCACTTAAGAAATTGACCTTGTGTCACACCTTGCTCGTGTGGAGGGATTGGTAAATATACAATTACCATATCATATTTTCGTTTGTGTTCTTATTCTCTCTCTCTCTCTCTCTCTCTCTCTCTTCTCTCTCTCCTCTGTCTGTCTGTCTGTCTCTCTCTCTCTCTCTCTCTCTATCTATCTATCTATCTGTGATTCTCTCACTGACTCACTCACACACACACAATACATATATTCAGTAGTACCTTGATTTACGAGTTTAATTCGGCCACAAGTTGGACCAGTGCCGACTCGTGATGTAATCCTGGTGCTTGATCAGTTCATGAAATGCAGCACTTAACTTTGGCGATACTTGGGATGATCGGGCGGTTTGAGAGGCTTCTACAATCAATGGGCTCGTCACGTCAAGCCCTAACACCAATATGATTTTCCTGACGCAAGTGTTCTTCTGTTAACCCTCCAAACCTTTTTATTATATATGTGCTAGAATGCAGTGGCTAAGGTTCATCTAGTTGTGAGGTTCTAATTCTGGAGCTCTGGAGAGTGTGAAGTATCCCTTAAATTCTATTATTCTGACCAGGAATAGTAGTGTCTCTTAGGGTCCCATCTATGGATTAAATCGATAAAAAATGGAGTTTTATGATATTTGTTAAACAGATTTTTTTTAAATGAATACACTACAAGAATGAATAAAACAAAAAGTTGGATTATGTTACGAATATAAGTCGTGCTGTAATCCACCACTTAAATTTATAGACTAAGCGAGGTCACGTAGTTACAACCTCAGTCAATCAACAGCCCGAATACGTGGTTGGTTAACTATTTAATCACTGATATTGACAGACGTTAATTTTCACTCATAGACAAACGACACTGAGGAGCACTGAGGAACAACCAAAGGATCATACCAAATATTAAGGTTTTACCGAGAAGCAACCAAAGGATTCTTTACTAAGGATCGCGCTCTGATTAACACAGAGGATCTTCGCTGGACAGTGCTCTTGCTTGAAGTCTAAGTATGGCCACAAAAATCGTAACACAAAAAAATGTCTTCGACATAGAATAACCAAAGGTTCGACATGCTGCAAAATCCAAACAACCCATCAACCAACCAACCAACCAACCAACCAAGCCAAACTTTTTATAAAAAAATGTCGTCGGGATTACCTAAAGTCGGTATCAGCCAATCAGCGAGGGAGTCTATCCCCTTTTCACTAGCGCTAGACCAAAGAGATTGCTTTTGCGTCTGAGGAGAAACGCCACACCTTTACAGCACAGATACCTGTGCTACTCATACGCTGAGTTGGCAAGGGCCGGTATCGAACTAGGAACCTTGTGGTTTCTCAGCGAGGGAGCCTATCCCCTTTTTACTAGCGCTAGACAAAAGAGATTATTTTTGCGTCTGTGGTGGAGCACCACACCTACCATCAACTCCTTTACAGCACAGATAACTGTGCTACTCATACGCTGAGTTGGCAAGGGCCGGTATCGAACTAGGAACCTTGTGGTTTCTCAGCGAGGGAGTCTATCCCCTTTTTACTAGCGCTAGACAAAAGAGATTACTTTTGCGTCTGTGGTGGAGCACCACACCTACCATCAACTCCTTTACAGCACAGATAACTGTGCTACTCATACGCTGAGTTGGCAAGGGCCGGTATCGAACTAAGAACCTTGTGGTTTCTAGCCGAACGCTCTACCGACTGAGCTGATCCGGCCCTATCTTTTTGGACACAGAGTAAACTATAGTGAAATAGATTAACCGTTTATGAAGACTGGGTTCTGGAAAATTTCATTGTCAGAGTCGAATCAAAATAAAGTATCTGATGGCCATGCGTCGATTATAGGAAAATCAACGGACTCTAACGTAGAACAAATTGTTCTCGGTTTGCACATTTTAAAAATGGCGGTTTAAATGAAACGGACAATTCTTTAATATAAAGAGACGTTGGTATGAATCTAACGTTTATCATTTAGAATGCGTCAGACTGTAACGGATAACTGAATCGACTTGGAGACTCCTGCGTTGAATAACAAATTAATTCTAATCATTAGATTTGAGGAGATATTCCTATAAATAGTGATTATCTACCGAGCCTGGATTGAAATAACTCTTTATCAAAATTTATGCAAGAAATGACAATAATTAACTAATGTGACTAACGCTTAAGATGGTTATGTCATTGTTAGGATCGACAATTAAGCCTAGGAGGTTGCCCTTTACTACATTTCTCTGGGTTCTACAAAATCAGAATTTAAAACTAGGTTTGCAAATCATAAACACTCCTTTACAAATATCAAACTAAAAAAATGTAACAACCTTTGCTAGCTATGTTTGGAACTTAAAGAATGAAAATATAACAGCAACTATTAAATGGGAAATTTTAAATATTAATATAATGGAGATTGTGGGGTTTGTCTGTCTGTAACCGAAACTATATCCCTACTCAAGTCACAATTCCGTTTGTTATTTACGTCACATTCTCCATGGTTTTATTTTTATTTTGTTGGCATCCTTTCGTCTTTTTTTTTTCGGAACTACCTAGCCTGGGCGGGTTCATGTGTAGGATAAGCTGTTGCCCAAGCAGTTAATCCCCCCTCTCCACATTGCTGCTGTGATCGAAAGGAAAGGTAAGAAACCAATGCAGTTTGGCAGCGGTAGTGTCGCAAGAGTTGCTGGGTAGTACTGGATTTCAGAATCATACCCCTTTAGGGACTCCGGTTCCTGATTTGTTTTCGGGTTTTACTCCCCTAGCCTTTCCTTGGGATGAGGTAAAGCCACTAGGCAGCGGAGATTTTGTATCTGACTTTTAATTCTAAGTCGGGGATCCTGAAAAATGAATATATGCTGCATATAAGGATGTAATAAATATTTTTTTTATTTAAACCACAATTATTAATAAAAGTGTCTTACACTATTCATACTGTTGACATTACCGACATACTAATAACATGCAATTGTATTTATATATACAACAATATAGCGGTTTACAGGGTGAAAAGGGAGGCTAATTTGCATATTGATATTAGAAATTTGATTGTAATAAATATGTGCTTTGTATTATTATTTTCTAATTATTTGGTTTTATCTTAATGAATATGAGCAACATTTCGGGGATAAATCTTAAAAAAAAAAACATTAAGAAGAACAAATAACTGTAACTGTTTTAACTACCTTTCTTTTTTGATGGTAGGATATGTGCGCCCTATCTATATTATCATTTCCAATTTAATGTTCTCATGCTATCTAAATATCAAAACATGTGACAATACACTGTAACATTAACGATGTTATTCGATCCTAATCCCTGAAAGAAATGGACGATCGTTTATAGTTTGGTTTCCATAGTTGTTGATGTTTTGATAATTTAGACCGGCCATTTCAGTGAGTTTCCAAACCTATCCTCATAAAAAAGAAGTAAAGACTTTACATCACCTAAAGTTCATTGTTAGTGGCCTCAAATAATTCCCAGAAATTGTTCTGCTCTGTAGTACTCGAGAAAAGCGGCTGCTAAACTCAGAAGTTAAATATATATCTGGTTCGATTTATTCAATGTGACCAACGAACTTATCTTTCCATTAATGCAACAACATTTCCGTTTGGGAGAAAAGTATGACATAACACTATATACATTTTGCGGACGAGGCTGTTTGCATTTCATATAGCGCTAATACCATTGTGAAAGGTAAGCATGCATCTACCCTCCCTCCAGCTATGAGTAAATAGTAGGGCAGAATGTGTTCTTTAACCTTGGTTAGGCAACCAGTTTAGGATAAATAAAACTCTGAATTCAGACCTGTTAAACTCCGCTTAAAAAATTGACTTTGTGTGAAATACCGCTAGCGTGGAGGTGTTGGTAAATATCTATATTTATATTGTAAACTTGAAACATACACACACACAGACTGACATACACACACCCACACACACACACACGCATATATATATATGTATATGTATACATAACTATATATATATATATCCACACAAACACACACACACACACGCACACACACATATATATATATATTCAATAAGGTGGCAATTCAAATAACATCTAATTGATTTTTCTTTCTTTTTCATAGTGTTGTATACCCTTTCTTACTTCTTACTTCTGGTCGTATTTTCTTCTTTGCTATTCTGATCGTCTATCTTGGTCTGGTCTCTTCTAAGGTCTGGACTTTCTTGGAGACTTCGTGTCTGGTTTCTGTTAGGGATTTCACCTTAACAGAAGCCCTGTGTCATTGTTAGTTTTTAGGTAATAAACACAAGACTTCGATTTACTTTGATCTTACTTTATTTTCAATCCCCAACCCAGACATCTGCGCAGGTGAGACTTACGTCCTACGAGCTCAGCTCCTACCTTCTAACTGACTGAAACTTACTTACTATCTAAACCGGAAGAGAGGGTCCTCTCTACCGGTTCTCACGGTATCCACCGGAAGGTTAGGACTGAGGTCAAATCTTGTCACTCATCATTCAAGGCCGTGGGCTGTAGCTTATAACGGCCATTTTGATTTCTACACTATTGCCATAAATATTAGGTGACTAATAATTATGTAACAATAGTTGTACACTCTACATTTTTTTAACCTTTTTGATAGTTGGGAGTAATGATGATGAAGAGGTACTCCACATTCCCCGAGCTCCAGAATTGGAACTTCACCATCAGAGAATTTAACGTCATACCCAGGATTTTAACAGGCTCAGTCAATTCCTTTGAATTTATCAGGCTCAGTCAATTCCTTTGAATTTATCATATATGATAAACAGGTTTGGGGTTTGCAATATAAGATGCAGTTTAAGGTAATACCAAGGACAATCAAATAATGAGGCTATTCGATTGGGTGACCACTTCAGCAACAATTTTTTCTATCAAAAAGATTTGATCCATCATTGAATGACATGGAAAGTATTTATATACCATATATCAAGACCACAAACTATTGGGTAAATCTATCGTTTTAGTGGTCGGATTCTGCACTGTAAGCGTCCGTAAGCGTCGATTTGCATGCGCTGTTTGTATAGGTGTCATTGCCATTGTGTACAACGGGACCAAACCACTTAAACATTTAATTTCTGTGGATTATTCTATCGTCACTCCTTATATAATCAATTTTCATGATATTTTATGTTGAAACATTAAAAATCAAAATAGTTGAATTAAGGTTAAAATTATTAATAATAAATAAAGAAATGCAAGTCAAAAGTGAAAGCAACAAAAGAAGTTAAATTTATTTATTTAGGCATTAAAATTAACGTAAAAGTTATAGAAAAAGAAAAATCTAAAAAGCAGTTTAAAAAATAATACATTAAGAACATTTCTGTAGAAATATTAAGCTTAGAGCATGCATGAATATTACCACTAGAATACTAAGATGATAGTTTTTAAATACCCTCAGTTTTCTGTTATTTTACTACTTCACACTTCAGTAGATATCTCCTTCAGCAATCGGTTGGTCACTTCACGCCCTAGTACCTATATCATTGCCAAAAGCCTATTGCCTTTATTGCAAACCCCAACCCTTTTTATAATATATGTGCTAGTGAGGGTGGCTGATGGGTCTTAAAATACTGGGTATGACGTTAAACTCTCTGATCAAGTTCTAATTTTGAAGCTTTGTGGAATTTGGAGAACCTCTTTATACAATTAATCCCAGGTACACTCTCACCCGGAGTGCTATTACTTGTTCGGGTCTCATCAATTGGTTAAATATTTAAAAAATGAGTTTTGAAAATGTGTTTAAAAATTGAATTTAAAAACAAATTGAGAACACATGAGAAATAAAAACAAAAATGTATTCGGCATAAAATAACCCAACAAGTGTTGACATGCCGGAAAATCCAACCCACCATCCAACCAATCCACCAGTCCAGTAGATGTGGTCATTAGGACTACTAGTATGATCGGAGTTCCATTTTCTTTGAAATATCACTTCGTTTCCGCATAAAGTAATCCAAAAAGGGTTGATATGCCGTAAAACAAAACAATCAACTAACACATACAGACGGATGTCCGTGCTTGTCAAAAAGTTTCGTTTACGCCAAATCGATTTTACGAAAGATTTTACTTCATTCGAGTTTTCTCTTGAAATAGTCTGAAACAAAAAAGCAATCGTCATTCATTTTTGGAGGATATATTTTTAGCGGTACCAGACCTCTAAAATGTCTACCTGTCCCAATGACGAAATTTGAGCTTCATCACTTGCTGCGGCTGATGTGGAAAGTTTCCTGACTGCTTAGCTTGACTGTTTTTTTACGTCCCCGCCTCCCGTCTTAAAAAATGCTAAGCGGTGCCAATTCAAAAAAAGTACCTAGCTGAAGGGTGCCTGCTGAAAAAAACAAAAAAAAAAAAAAACAAACAAGCAGCGCTAAAGGTGTTTTCCCCGAAAAGTTAATGCGATATTTTAAACCCCCAACTCCAGTTATTTTTCAACAAGTAAATGTAAATATTTTAACCCTGCCCTCTTTAAGATATTCTAAAGTAGGGGGGTAAATATTTACATTTACTTAATTTGTCGATAAAAACGCCTTCAATCGGCTAAAAATATCTATTTTTTCGGTATTTTCATTTTATTTTAATATCTTTGTTTTTCGACATTCAATTACAAATAAAAAATCAATTCCAGTACAGCATATGGTATGGACACTTTCAAAATGTATGTTCAAAGCATCTAATTAACAACCCTGTTTTGATTGTTTTTGTGACATTATTTTAGTTAAAACTAGAAGTGGCTACCGCACATCACCTGGGTAGGGGGGCTAATGTTAGTCTCGCAGGTCCATGGGACATCCTTTAGGGATCAAACTCACGATTCAGTAATAATTTATAACTGAATCGTGAGTTGAACCCTCGCAGGATGCCCTATTAAAATTCCCACGTAATAAAGATATTGCATTGATTAAGCCACTTTGAAAATAAAAATCAATGTCTACTATTTACAATATCAAATGCAAAAAGAAAATCCATGTTGTCATCATTTAAATCTCATGTTTTAATTATCTTCACAAATATAAATAAAATCTTCATTGTTTTTACTTAAAAACCAAGCCCTGGTGATATTTAATGTGTATATATATTCAGTTTGTCGATAATTGTTTTATTTTCGAAGTTTCCTCCGGACATACACATAGACACAAATTCCCTTTTTAAATAAATAGATAAAAAAGAATATCTATATATTTTGATTTTTTATTTGTAATTGATTGTTGGAAATAGCGCTGCTTATTTTTTGAGCTGGCACCGCTTCAGCTAGGGACATTTTTTGAGCTGGCACCGCTTAGCGTTTTTTAAAGCAGGAAGCCGGGACGCATTTCTGCGATGAGCCCCATTTTTTCTATCATCCAGTTCTTTTGTAGTCTCACAAAACATCCTCTAAACCAGCTTCAATTATTTATTTTCCGAAATCTCTCTATGCCAAAAGAACTCAAAGACCAATTTACGCAGCGAACAAACTGAAGCTCATGCGGTGCCCAGTGTTAGAAAATGACGTGTATCCCCTCGAAATTCCTCTTTTGAGTCACCTCAGTCAATGGCCACTAAATCCAGCCCTACTTCTATTAGACGCTGGCGGCAGGTGTTGTCTGTTGGGATGGTCCCCTTGGATTCACGCTATTACACATTTTACCGGTCCAATGACCGAAACCAATGGACCCAGGGCTCGAACGCCAGATATGTATCTGCTGCAGTCAAAATATATTTGACTTCAAATATAACTGATTTTAAGGATTAAATATTATACATCCGAACATTCCATGGTATTTTTTCTAATTTATTTTCATATATATCGATGGTGAATCCTTCATCGCTCAAGCCATTTCAGCTGATTCAAGTTTCCACCCACCACGCAGCTCTGGGAGAATAATTCTCAAATTGGATTGTTTAAGCAGTGATAAGGGGACCTACTAGGGTAAGAAAACTCTGAATTCAAACCATCTTTACTAAGTCTAAAAATCTGATTTGTATAACATCTGTTGCGTAGCGTCGTCGTCACTGTATGTGTGTGTGTGTGCGTGTGTGTCTAAGTGTATGTGTGCGCACCAACAAACACGTATATATCTAATACACTTTCCAACCCTTATCTGTCACGCTTCCATGCACTGCTCAAAGATTTCCCTCTTGATTCGTCGCGACGACTTCAAAACATGTCCGCTTGATGAACCTCTTGAGTTCGGAGATAAGAAGAAAAAAGTCACACGCATCAAGATCAGGTGATAAGTTAGGTTGATCCAATACGGTGATTTTCTTGGTCAAGAACTACGGGATACTCAGGTGTTGGAAGCAGGTGCATTGTCGTGGTGAGGCAGCTACCATTTGTTTCACTGGATTCTGGGTGACAGCAAGTGTCGTCAGGTATACAGTACTCTTCTGAGAATTCAAGTCGATCCTAACGGTACTTGTGTTAAGAATAGTTACTCGAAGCTATAATTGTTTAGAAGGAAACATAATTATTTTACTATTATCATTTTCATTATTTTTTTTTTCGGTTATTCTGTAATGTAGCGGCGTCGTCACGGTACTAAATTGCAATAGTTTTATCTTCGTTGTAAGGGATGACAATAACACCAAAGTTATCCTCCAGAAGTTTATTGAAATAAATTCAAGCTTCTTAACATCGAGAGAGAGGGTCAGTTTAATTAATATATTCAGTCTTTAGACCTTGGGTCCTTCGATTAAATTTCTGGGTGACAAGCTTTTTCAGTTAGTAAATATTAAGGCTAGCTTTTCCAACACCAACTACACGAGGTCCCTCTCGGCCAACTAACTCGCATCGACTCTCCCGACTACTGACCCCGATCACCTCACTCTCTCTCCGGCTGACTGCCTCCGGTCCTGACTGACGACTGACCTGTCTCGAGCCCTAGGTTCTTTTATATTCATAGCTACTCCTACACATTTTTATCTCTTGATCTGATAACGGGAAGTTGTTATATTTCTTTGTTTAATAAAACCGGAAATTCATATTTCCGTTTGTACAATATATAACACATCCTGCTGGTAGCTTTGGTTTGTTTAATTTAATTTAATTTTTTTTTGTTTAATGGCATATCAGTCTTCGTAGATTATATAATGCCAAATCCATCATAGCTTGAACGCTGCGAGGGTTCATACCTTTCCCAAGGTTATTAGTCCGAAAGTAAAAGTAATAGAGTGCCTAGAGTTCGAACTCGCTTAATACGATATCACAGCCCAACACGCTAACCATGGGAACTTTCCCTCTGCTTGTCGCGGAGAAATTGAGTAAATTCATAGAATCATAAGTTTAGCTATGTCTCTGTATGCTGTGATATAATTACCCTTCGTACTATTGTTTTGTTTTAAAATTCATGTTTGAAAAATACCCAAAGAGATAACAGGGTAGTTGTGGAGGAATAGTAAGATAAATCGGGTTCTTTAACTTTGGTCCGGAAACCTATCTCGATAAAGCCAAAAATCTTAACTTGTTCTAGGAAAAAGAAAACTTTTCATTCAAACAAGTATTATTCTGAAAAAAAAAAGTCACCCTTGTGCCCTATTGTGCCATGTGACTTTTAAAACTATATACTTCGAAATCCTTAATTATTTATTCGTAGCCATTCCTCCATCTTAATATGTCTTTGAGAAGATCTATGCACAGAACGAACATGTGTTTGTGCTAGACTCATACAACCTTCTAAATACCCACTGCTAGAATCTAATGACAAGCAGGGGAGGATGATTAATAAATATATCAACCGCAGTTTTCTAATGTTTCCTTCTCACAAAGTGTGATCGATCTTCATATTACAGTACCCTAACGTTTCTACTATCTACTGACTCGGACTCTATCCAGGGAATACACTCTCTTTATCAACGTCTTTAAACTATGAATTGTTGATTTCAAATGTAAATCGTTTAATGTGTATTGAAAGAAAATTAGCATTTTAAGGGTCTCTAAAGTCAATGTCTTTTCAATTTGATTAGTTTGTTTCAAATTGATACATACGATCAAGCACACGCACACATACACACATGCACACACATACACACACATACACACACACGTGCGTTATGATGATTCCAATGCATAAAATTAAATGTGTATTTATCAAACAGGCAGGATGTTACACAAGGTCAATTTCTTAAGTGGAGTTTAACAGATTTGAATTCAGAGTTTTCTTTCGTCCAGGATTTTCTTTCGTGTCGATGATTCCATTTCCTACAACTCAAACCATTATAGTTCAATTATATGTCCAGATAAGTTTTCAAGTAGAATCATATATATATATATATATATATATATATATATATATATATATTCAACTAGACAAAACGTGACCCATTGAGCTCTGGGTGGATAATTGGGATTAGGGAAAAGTGAGTTTGCAAAGCTAATAAAATAAAATAAATTAATAATGATTTTAAAAAATCCTTTTGTAAGACTTCTAAGAAAGGGAACATTTGACCTAATTCAAATATGTTAAGAGCGAATACGTTGGCCCGGCTGGTGTCTAACTCTCCCAAATCATCAGATGGGAGAGTTAGACATTTTGTCTAAGCTTCCTGAAATAGACTATAATGCAAACACTAAGTCTTTTGTTATATTTTTACTTATACATTTGCTCTGTGACTCTAACAATAAGAGCATATATTGAGCTCTGCAAACTCTGCGACAGGTTAAAAAAAAAAACTCCTATGCCGTAAGGAAGATTTTTTTCTCTAGACTTTTTGATTATATATACTAGCAAATATATGCACCCTCCGGGAGCAAGTGTTTAATTTTTAATGTAATAAAATATTGTATTAAATTAGAAAGGCTAATGAAACTAAATAAGAATACAGATAAAAAGATTTGAAACAGAGGGAGTATAATAAAGATTTGAAACAGAGGGAGTATAATAAAAAAAATGGAACAACTGAACTTACTCTTTCATCTTTCATTGTTATTTTTTCTAATTTAAGTATTTAGTTAAAAGAGGAAGTAAAGAATAAAATGACAGTTATTGTATCTTGTTAATGGATTTCATTTAAGATTCATTGAAGAGATTTTTGCTTGTATTCATTAAAATAAAACCAAACAATTAGAAATCAATAATACTAAGCACATATTTATTAAATTCGATTTTTTAATATTAATATGCAAATTAGCCTTCCCATTCACATTGTAAAGCTATTTTGTTGTATATAATAAATATAATTGTATGTTGTTAGTATGTTGACATAGTTAACAGTATTAATAATGTAAGACAATTTCATTAATAATTGAAGTTTAGATAAAAAATAAAATCATGGAGAATGTGATGTCAATAACTAAGAGAATTGTGACTTGAGTAGGAATGTAGTTTCGGTTACAGACAGAAAAAACACACAATCTCCATTATAATAAGATATATATATATATATATATATATATATATATATATATATATATATATATATATAAGTTAAAGGTGCGAAAACAGGAAGTCAAAGGCTCTTGGTAAATGAAGGTTTCTCGCTTATGAGATTTTAAAACTCTCATCCTCCGATATACGGAAGATTCTCACTGACAACACAAAAATCCTCTATAAAAATAAAAACTAGAAAAATGACTACAAATTCTGGATGCAATTTGCATAAAATTTCAAAAACCTAACATAAATAAAATAGCATTTAACACCTGCACCAGTATGCTATATATCTTATTATAATGGAGATTGTGTGCTTTTCTATCTGTAACCGAAACTATATCACTACTCAAGTTACAATTCCCTTTGTTATTTACATCACATGCTCCCTGACTTTATTTTATCTAAACCTCAATTATTAATAAAATTGTTTTACATCATTAAGACTGTTGACTATATCTACATACTAATAAGATGCAATTGTATTTATATATACAACAAAATAGCAGTTTACAGTGTGAATGGAAAGGCTAATTTGCATATTGATCCTAAAAATGTGATTTTAATAAATATATGCTTAGTATTATTGATATCTAATTGTTTGGTTTTATCTTATTGAATATGAGCAAAAATCTCTTCAATAAATCTTAAAAGAAATCCCTTAACAAAAGGAAATAACTGTAATATTATTCTTTACTTCCTATTTTAACTAAACAGTTTAATTAGGAAAATTTACCAATGAAAGATGGGAGTAACGGAAAATGATGGAAGAGTTAGTTTCAAAGTTGTTCTATTTTTCAATCATACCCCTTCTGTTCAAAATCTTTTTATCTACATTCTTATTCAGTTTCATTAACCTTTCTAATTTAATATGATATTTTATTATAAAATTTAACTAAAATACTTGCGCCCGGAGGGTGCATATATTTGCTAGTCTTTAATAAAGAAAACGCACTAACTTTACCATTCCTCCTATAATAACCCTCTTAAATGAATTAACTACCAACCACAAGAAAAAAAACCCAAAACATACCAACCCAATAATCCCCATAGGATGAGTAGTGATATTGTTAAAATAGCTTATGTAAAAAAAAAAAAAAAATATGGGACACTTTCCCTACCACCTGGATCCCGATATATGGAAAATAAGAAAACTAGTATGATTATATTGCCTAGAATTGTCAACCACACCATTATTGGAACATTCAAAGTTAATGAAGGAGCTGAACTATAGTGCTACCCATGCAATTTTATGGACAAGACTTTTCTTTGTGTGGTACCTGTTAAGTATCTGGTCGGCATCCTTAGTTCCAGATGTAATAAGTAAGTAAGCAAAGCCAATAGAAAATCCGGTTTAGAGTATTCTTTGTAAGTCCTACTCGTCAAGAGAATCCAAATGTCAATGAAATAAGCTCAGAATGGTGCCTCTATTAATACAGCAGAAGCAGCAGCAGCAGTGCCAGTGATTGGACAATAGAAATCTACCCCAGGTCACGTGGTAGTCAACGAGTCTATACTTAGGAGTGACCATTTGCCCCATGCCTTATATCACAAATAATTCAACAGTACCAGTCTGAGCCTCATAGTTTCAAAGTAAAGGATTTATTTTTGCATGACAATGCTCCTCGCAAATATTTCGAACATAAAAGAGTTACAGAAGAGATTTAATAAAATGACCAGCATCACATCCTCATCTGAATCCGATTGATGGTCATCTTAATTTGTTAAGATGAAATTGTGTGAAGGTGGAAAGCAATATAACAACAATACTCACCCATGGGAAATATATCTTATTATAATGGAGATTGTGTGTTTTTCTGTCTGTAACCGAAACTATATTACTAATCGAGTCACAATTAACATAGTTATTTTCATCACATTCTTGATGATTTTATTTATATTTAAACCTCAATCATTAATAAAATTGCTTCACCTTTTTGTTAGCGTTGTCCATATCTACTGTATTTACCGCGTACCCCACTTGTACGGGTCAGGCACAAAGTCCCTATTAACGTGGGACCACCCACGGCCGAAGCTCGTGGAGTGGCAGGTGAAAAATTGCGTCGATCCTGTCGGCATTCCCTCAAGGGGGCGCCTCAGGCACTGGGCAATAAACCCAGCCCTGCCCCTTTAATCGAGGGGGCAGGTGTTGCCCTGGGGGGATGGCCCCCTGGGATCGACGCTATTAACTAGTAAAGATCCAGGGCCGAAAGCCACTGGACCCCGGCGTTGGCCAGGTCTACTGTATTTTACCCGCGTACCCCACTTGGTACGGGTCAGGCACAAAGTCCCTATTAACGTGGGACCACCCACGGCCGAAGCTCGTGGAGTGGCAGGTGAAAAATTGCGTCGATCCCGTCGGCATTCCCCCTCAAGGGGGCGCCTCAGGCACTGGCAATAACCCAGCCTGCCCTTTAAATCAAGGGGCAGGTGTTGCCTGGGGGGATGGCCCCCTGGGATCGACGCTATTAACTAGTAAAGATCCAGGGCGAGCCACTGGACCCCCGGCGTTTGGCCAGGTCTACGTACTGATAACATGCTATTGTATTTATATATACAAAAATAGCGGTTTGCAGTGTGAATGGGAAGCCTAATTTGCATATTGATATTAAAAATGTGATTTTAATAATATGTGCTTAGTATTATTGATTTCTAACTGTTTGGTTTATTTTAATGAATATAAGCAAAAATCTCTTCCATGAATCTTAAATGAATCCATTAACAAGAAAAATAACTGTCATTTTATTCTTTATTTCCTAATTTAACTAAATAGTTAAATAAGTAAAATTCAGCAATGAAAGACGGCAGTGATGGAAGAGTAAGTTTCATTTCTATTTTTCTATTATACCCCCACTCTGTTTAAAATCTTTTTATCTGCATTCTTATTAGACTTTCTAATTTAATACGATATTTCATTACATTAAAACTTAAATACTTGCACCCGGAGGGTGCATATATTTGCTAGTAAAACTAAGAAAGTAAAGTAAAAAAGATAATACAAAAATGAATGGATAATAAATTACTGGATGTTATTGAGAAGAAGAGTCCCTATATTAAAATGAAAAGGATTCAATACTTAATATGTGTTTCTTATTTGTTCTATTATAGGTGTTGGTCAATGTTTGATGATTTTATTACGTTATTTAAGTAAAACTAGCAAATATATGCACCCTCTGGGTGCACGTATTTAAGTTTTAATGTAATAAAATATTATATTAAATTAGAAAGGCTAAGGAAACTAAATAAGAATACCGATAAAAAGATTTGAAACAAAGGGGAGGGGTATAATCGAAAAATAAAACAACTGAAACTTACTCTTCCATCACTCTCGTCTTTGATTGTTATTTTTTCTAATTTAAGTATTAAGTTAAAAGAGGAATTAAAGAATAAAATGACAGTTACTTTTTCTTGTCAATGGATTTCATTTAAGATTCATTGAAGAGATGTTTGCTTATATTCATTAAAATAAAACCAAACAGTTAGAAATCAATAATACTAAGCACATATTTATTAAATTCGATTTTTTAATATTAATATGCAAATTAGCCTTCCCATTCACACTGTAAACCGCTATTTTGTTTTATATATAAATATAATTGCATGTTGTTAGTATGTAGACATGGTTAACAGTATTAATAATGTAAAATAATTTTATTAATAATTGAGGTTTAAATAAAAACAAAATCATTGAGAATGTGATGACAATAACTAAAGGAATTGTGACTTGAGTAGGAATATAGTTTCGGTTACAGACAGAAAAACACACAATCTCCATTATAATAAGATATGATCATTTGATTTTTCCTAATAACCTCATATAGCATTTTTAAGAATACATCAAATAACTTCAACAACTTCAATAAAACATTAATATTCGAAATCTGGCTTCATTTTAACGTCTTAATTGACTGTTCAAAATTTGACAATCCTTTTTCAAACCAAATTTGAATCACTGAAGTTTACGTAATTTACTGAATAACACCAGAATAACTTTCTTTTTTCTTTCTTTTTTCTTTTTTCTTTCTTTCTTTCCTTGCTTTTTCTTACTTGCTTTCTTTCCTTTTTCTTTGTTTCTCTGTATCTGTGTTTCTTTATTTCGTTTTCCATTTCATTTTTCAGTTCTTTCTTTCTTTCTTGCTTGCTTGCTTGCTTGCTTCCTAACTTTATCTTCATTTGATTATTTCTTTCTTTTTTCTTTTTTCTTTTTTTCTTTCTTTTTTTTTTCATTTTTTTTTCCTTTTATCCATTGTTTATTTGTTTCTTAATGTCCTTATTTCTTTTTTAATTCTTCTGTTCTTTCTTACACCCTTTCTTTTCTACTTACCTTTTCGCTCTCTATTCAATTATTTCATTATATTTTCTTTCTTTTGTTTTTGTGTCTTTCTTTTTTGTGTGTTTTCTTTCTTTCTTTCTTTCTTTCTTTCGTTCTTTTTTAAATGTCGAAATACTCGCTGTTTTAATTAAAACGTAACAATATTGAAGACAGTTAAATACGACCGTTTACTTATTGGGTTTTCTCATCTCTATGTCCAATTATGCTTCTTAGTAACGAACCCGTATTTTCAATCAGTCTCCTATTTAGTTAAGTTAATTCAAAATCATCTCAAGAATCTTCCTTTCACTTAATTTTATGTATAACTAATTATTCTATATGTTTGATTCCCCTTCTTTCTTTTTAAATAAGGTTTCCCGGTAAGATACTTTGCTTTTTCATATTTTCCATAATACCACACTCATTCACGACCCCCCATATATATATATATATATATATATATATATATCTTATTATAATGGAGATTGTATGTTTTTTGTCTGTAACCGAAACTATATTACTAAACAAATCACAATTCTCTTTGTTATCTGCATCCCATTCTCCATGATTTTATTTTTATCTAAACCTCAATTATTAATAAAATTGTTTTACATCATTAAGACTGTTGACCATATCTACATACAAATAACATGCAGTTGTATTTATATATACAACAAAACAGCGGTTTACAGTGTGAATGGGAAGGCTAATTTGCATATTGATCTTGAAAAAATTGATTTTAATAAATATGTGCTTAATATTATTTATTTCTAATTGTTTAGTTTTATCATATTGAATATGAGCAAAATTCTCTTCAATAAATCTTAAAAGAAATCCCTTAACAAAAAGAAATAACTGTAATATTATTCTTTACTTCCTATTTTAACTAAATAGTTAAATTAGGAATAGGAGTAATTGTAAATGATGGAAGAGTTAGTTTCAAAGTTGTTCTATTTTTCAATCATACCACCTCTGTTCCAAATCATGTTATCTGCATTTTTATTCAGTTTCATTGGCCTTTCTAATTTAATATGATATTTTATTATATTAAAACTTAAATACTTGCACCCGGAGGGTGCATATATTTGCTAGTATATATAAAAGTAATTGGTAATTTGCTTGAAGCATTGTTAAGTATGTTATAAAATAATAAAATTCGAAGGCAATACAATGCGTAAAAAATAAAGACAAAAAGATGTTTTATATGTCTAATCGATTTCAAAGCAAAGCTTTATCATCAGAGTTCAATTTCAGAAATGACGTGCTTATGTTTTTTTTATTTGTGTGGTTATAATTTCTCTTCTTATTTCCTTTTCCTCTCTTTTTTTCCTCTCTTTCTTCTTCTCCTCCTTTATGAATGGGCAAATAACTGTAATTTCTTATTTCTCTCTTTCTTTATTTCTTTCTTAAAAGTTTGTTGAGAACAAGGTTGACATCCGGTAAGATGTTGCAATGTGTTGCACGTCATTTCTGAAATTGAACTCTGATGATAAAGCTTTGCTTTGAAATCGATTAGACATATAAAACATCTTTTTGTCTTTATTTTAACGCATTGTATTGCCTTCGAATTTTATTATTATTATTATTATTATATATATATATATATATATATATATATATATATATATATATATATATATATATATATTTAAAATAATAGACTCTCTGAATTTGATAAAAGCATAGATAACAAAACTAAAAAATAACTAAAAACCAAATTACATAACCCCATGAATACGACTGGAGCAACAGTCGAAAGCGCTCGGGAAATCAGTATGCAAAATATCATGAATCAACCCGATCCAGATTCAAAAGGATAGCCAGAAAACTGGAAAAAATATCCATAAAAAATGAAAAAAGAATACTCCGTGTTATTCAATAACACCTGTCTTACGAATATATATTATATATATATATATATATATATATATATATATATATATCATTGAAGGTCTGTTGAGGTTTTCTTTCTTATTGGAAGTGTAAATATTGCTGTAAATAATATTAATTTATTAATTATTTTTCATTAAGTTCCCTTAAAGATTTGAAACTTGAACGTCTATATATGACAATCATAAAGAAGAAACAATCTAGTAATGTCTGCATAGGGGGTAAAAGCGGGAGTGTAGTACACCCTCTGTATGGAAAATGGGCACTAACAAGCTACAAACTACATAACGATGGTAGGAGGAAAATACCCTGAAGATTAGCGCTACTGCGAGAAACTTACGTCGATGGTCTTTAAACCATTCACTTTTAATCGTCTATTTATCTCTTTATATTGAGCACTTTTTAATCGGTTTTAGGAAAAAAAATCCAGAAGTAAATAAGATTTCATACTTAATTGCTTGGTGGATTTTATGGTAACTGCGATATATATATATATATATATATATATATATATATATATATATATATATATATATTGCTCCCATAAATTTGGTGGCTTAATATATGCTCCCATAATTTGGTAGGCTCCATAAATTTGGTAGAGCTCTCTAATTGGTGATTTAAATTAACTCTCACTACTAAGCATATAAGCAATGATCGTTTCCCTGGAAATTTGATCTCTCAGTGACCGTAGAATACATAAACAAAACTATAGTTTTAAAACACCAGTCCCCGATACGGCTGTCAGTGGACGAAGGGATAAGATATCGGGCTACCATACGGTCAGTCTGAGTTCGACCCTAGCGTAAAGATAGCTGTTTATATATATATATATATATATATATCTTATTATAATGGAGATTGTGTGCTTTTTTGTCTGTAACCGAAACTATATCACTACTCAAGTTACAATTCCCTTAGTTATTGACATCACATTCTCAATGATTTTATTTTTATTTTAACCTCTATTATTAATAAAATTGTCTTACATTATTAATAGTGTTAACCATATCTACATACTAACAACATATAATTATATTTATATATACAACAAAATAGCGGTTTACAGTGTGAAGGGGAAGGCTAATTTGCATATTGATATAAAAAAATCGAATTTAATAAATATGTGGTTAGCATTATTGATTTCTAACTGTTTGGTTTTAATTTAATGAATATAAGCAAAAATCTCTTCAATGAATCTTAAATGAAATCCATTAACAAGAAAAAATAATTGTCATTTTATTCTTTACTTCATCTTTTAATTAAATACTTAAATTAAAAAAAATATCAATGAAAGACGAGAGTAATGGAAGAGTAAGTTTCAGTTGGTCTATATTTCGATTATACCCCCCTCTGTTTCAAATATTTTTATCTGCATTCTTATTTAGTTTCATTAGCCTTTCTAATTTAATATGATATTTTATTACATTAAAACTTAAATA